>OX381705.1:66225170-66825170 GCA_947462335.1 Harmothoe impar | reverse complement strand
GTGAGGGTCATGTATAATTTCACCTGTCTGCCACCAGCTAACTGGGCACTGTGGTAATCATAATGGACAAATAGACACAGAGCACAGCATGAGTAGCCTGGCACTTCGGAGAGAGAGGTCATATTAACTCCTGTTGTCAATACAGACCCAGTGTATATCAATAGCGATGTAACGGGAGGGAACTTGTTTCTGTAAAGATGGATTGTGTGATATACATCACAAGTGACCCAGGGCTTTTCCAAGATTGGCAGTGTCCCAACACTCATGTCCCAACACTCATGTCCCAACACTCATGTCCCAACACTCAGGTCCCAACAACACTCAGGTCCCACCAACACTCAGGTCCCAACACTCACGTCCCAACACTCACGTCCCAACACTCACGTCCCAACACTCACGTCCCAACAACCCCAACCCCCTACCACAGATGACTGACGACCAACACCCAACCCTGCAAGTTCTATCATGGTCCGCCATGCACTTCCCATTGAAAAGAATGATGCGACCAAGTTGAAACAAACAAAAAAAACTACCACCACCCTAACCCACACACGGGCATAAACTTTAGCGTTTTCAACATGCCTCTGCTGTAAGTTGTATGCACTACACGCAAAAACATGCGCGAAAGTTTATGCCCGTGGATTCCGAGGGCACCCTTATGGAAGGCTCTATATGACCAAAAAGCGTCTCATAAAAACGTCTCACCTGCTCTTCACCATTGCAGGTATAGGAAGTCTGTGTGAACGTGACTCTTTTAAAGTCAGGATTCAAGGTCACTGGCCTATCTTCAGCATTAGTTCACAGAGACTTGATTTCAGGGTGATTTTTGACTTTTTTTATTTGTCTTTTTTTGCAAGGAAAAAAAATTGTAGGGAAATTTTGGGAAAAACAGGAAGAGAAATATAGTTCCTGAGATGTGTATGAACTTTTTTTGGGAGAGAAATACCAAAAAACTAAAGCAGGGTGAATTTTCAAAGTCAGCTGACCAATCTGCATTTTTTGCTTGAAAACCGTCTCACAGAGACCCAGGTACCCTGGGTCAACAACTGTGTGCAGGCTGACACAGGTAACCTCGTGAGATTTTTGGTTCTGCCCTCGGAAAAATACATAGCTATGTCTTTTTTGAGTCTGGTACAAAGCTAAATCTCTGGGATATTCCGAGAACAGAACTAAACATGGCAGCGCGTATGGATCCACCAGAATTATCGTTTTAGTCAGGGTGGCGCCCCCAGGTGACAAGATCTGTCAGTGGTCACGTGACCGTGCTGCTGCATGACGGGGAATGAAGGCAGAATTCATGTTACGCTGGTCTCCAGCACCTGACCCCTATATACTGAGTACGGAGTAGAGGGACGTGGACACAGTATCAGCGCCTGTCTGCATTCACAACCTCTTCATAACCTAGACACTGTGCTGGGCCCCTATGCCCTTATAATCAAAAACCTATAGTGTAATTCCCACTTACTACTATTTGATCAATACAGATATAAAACATGTAGTATTGTAGTATCACATTTTCCCTAATTCAGGCCCTCACATAAAATTAAGCCTCACTGCAGATCATACCCTAGATACGTGTTTTCTAGCTGCGAGTTATACAGGAGATGCAAGTTATACGCGGGAATTTACGGTAATTCATTTTTATTTTCTATAAGGGAGTGTTCATTTATTAATTACAGGGGGGGGGGGTGGTGAGATTTCGCGCGGAGGGGCGCAAATTTTTTACGCCCCCCCCCCTCGAGAGCGCGTGTAACGTTTCGCGCCCCCCTCGCCGAAATTTTTTTCGCCCCCCCCCCCCCTTTTTGAACTATAGTAACGCGCGGGCTTTTTGGCTAAAAAGGGGCTTAAATTGTTACGCCCCCCACCCCTCAAGAGGGGTCAGAATTTTTTACGCCCCCCCCCCTCAGAAGGGGTTGGAAATTTTTACGCCCCCCCCCCAAACCCACCACCCCCCCTGTATTAATAAATGAACACTCCCTAATGTGCTTCCTATCTTTTCCCATATCCTGCCACAGGCTAATTTTGCCTTCCCAAATTTCTTGCCTCTTATCTGCAATCATTTCCAATTATGAAGAGCCCTAATATAATTCCACCGACAACGCTCCTTCCTTAATGAGGCGAAATTCAATTATCTATTCTGAACCAAAATTATCCTCATGTGGCTCTCAATAAATACATGAATGGAAATACACTTGTTAGAAGAACTACATAGCCTAGTATTCTGGCTAGCTCCTCGGATAAATGTAATGTCTACCAGTACGTTAAGATTTGTTTAAATTATTCACATCCTGAAATGGTTTTGTGTGATTGCGTTGTAATGCTGTGTACTGAGTCAGTGCCGTCTATGTCTCTACACTACTTCCCTATACTACTTCAATACAATATTATACGTAGTGCCTACATTTGTTTATACTACTTCATATGATACCATTACTACATATCGTGCCGACATTTCCTTATACATGTACTACTTCATGTACCACACCACATGTGTTACATGCATAGCTGTAGTGCCGACATTTCCTTATACTACTTCATATGATACCATGATAAATGTATATATTACAGTCCCGACATTTCTATTTATGCACAATGCCCACATTTCCCTATACTACTTCATATACTATGTAGCACTCTCACTACTTCCCATGTCATACTATATGCGTCTTGGGTCATTCTCGCGAGGTGTATCAACTTGTGATGTAATCACAGGTATGATGAGGGAACTGTTGCAGTTACAGTGGCATCATCTGGTGGTGCATATATGTACCAAGACTGGAGTTCACATATATACTAAGTACTATGGCAAGTGTCATACAAGGAATCCCCTTAGTTGGGAGATCCCTTTAATATGATATGAGGTAAGTTGACTAAGTCTTGAGGTCTTGTAGTATAGTTGGTATTTATTACAAGTTGACAGCAACAGTACAGTAGTACAATGTAGGTTCCACTCAGTTACACCTATCCACACAATAATATAGGTCTTGGTAAATATACCTAATAACCCTGAGGTTAGTACTGGACTAGAGCCAAGGGGGTCCTACACCATGTCTGATAGTTGGGCCTAGTAGGGCATAGCCTATAGCCTTGTTCTCAGTCAGTGGAGAGGTCCTTGCTCTGTGGTGTCCAAGTGTAGAGTGAGGATGGAGATGCCCAGTGCTGGGACCTGACCCTATTTAAGGGGGCCAGGCCACCAGCATGGCATCTTGAGTGTTAGTGTCAGTTGACAGTGGTTGGAGGGTTGTAACAGTCAGAGAGACAGTCACACAATACCCCTCCATAGTTTGTCTACCCCTGTTAGTGTACATCAAAGGGGTGACCCTTATGCTGGTCTGTGGGAAACAATGTGCGGGATGAGCGTCGCCTGGCGGCGGCGGGAGTGCCGACTGGAGCGCCGCCTATGCGGGCCGGCGCGCGCCTGCGTGTGCCGGCGGCGGGAGTAGCGTCTCCCGCCGTCGGCTTGAACACGCGGGCGCCCGCAGCGCCGGGCTCGCCGGGCTCGCCGGTCATACCTGACAGGTGCCTCCCCCTCGGGAAAAAGGACAACTCTCCGTCAGTTGTCATTCCATCTAAAAATTTGGGGTGAATTTTGGAATTTTATCCACAATTTTTGGTGGCAAATAGAATTTACCTTTTGTTTTTGATTTTTTTTTGTAGTGAAGTACACTTTTTTTTGTAATATAGATGATGTGAGAGTATGTAAATACCAAAGGTCTGGGGAGAATTTTGGTTTTGTGCTTGGCTAGTCATCTACATTATATACAGTGTAACTTAACTATAAGGTATGTAAACCTTCTTTGTACCAATTTGGTACTTTCTTAATCACATATTATACAGTGTAGTAATACATTGTGTCTTTCTCTGACACTTTTCAAATCATTGTTTGAATTATATACACAGCATGGTACATCTTTGTCTTAATTCTAAAACATGATGAAAAATGTGTTATCAAGTAATAGGCTGTCTTTGGTGAAATAGGTGCTTTGTGGAACTGAGTGGATTTTGATATATCAATGTTCACATGTGAATACAAATATACAGAGTATAATGCAAATTATGCAAAATCTTATGATAATCTTTTACAAACTTTTTTGTTTGATACCAAAAAAACCAAGGCCACTTTTATATAAAAGTAGGCCAACCGGCTTGAAGTTTGTTTTCTTATTTCTAGATAGCGCTTATCTATGGATTTGCGTGATATAGCAATCAGTAATGTACATTTTATGCATAGTTATGTGCTTGTCCGGTGGCGGATAAGTGTTCATAATTGTGTCATCTGACATTTTGCATTACTTAAGTTTGTAAGTTTGTATGTACAAATACAGTCCTTTTTATGCAGATATTTTGTCCTTATCCGGTGGAGGGTAAGTGTTCATAATGTCATAAAAATGACTCGGTATCTTGTTTCTGCAATGATAGTTGAATCTTACAAGATTCTTGGTGTTGGCAATTTGCAACTTGTGGATCTACACTTTGATCAGAAATGTCTTTGCAGTGGGCCGCTGCTGTGAGATTTAAGTCTTTTGTGTAGTATCCTAGGGTTAGTCAGCGGACTATCTCCCTTTTTGCTTCATGTTTTTCTGTAAATAGTCTTACATAATACAAAGGTATACAGTGTAAAATACAGTGCAAATACAGTGTTATATACAGACATGTTTGATTAGCAATTTAGATTGTAATAATACAATTTCATACATATAAATGCATGTTTGAGCAAGTTTGACATGGTTAAGAGTACGCAATTGTTTTTGTAAAACTTCAATTTTTCGAAAATTGGCTGTTTCTTTTTGGGATACCTTAAAATTGATTTCCTGATACTACTGACACACACTGAGACCTTGCTTTGACCTTGGGATTGTGAGAGTTTGAAAATTTTGCACTTTGAGCAGATTTTTGAGTGGCACCTTGAGGCTATTGTGTCATGCGGCGCAAGATGCGTCGTGTGCCGCGGTGACACCGGTGGTTGACACCTTTTGGTGAGCAGATCATGTGCCTTCTCATGGACTTGTCACCTGAAGTGAGGGGATCACTTCAGAGGGTGAACAGTGTCATTTGGGGGTGGGGAGGGGTTATAAAGGCTGTGTAAACCACAGTAGGATCACTTATTCCTTGAGTACCCTTGAGATAACACAGTATGGCGCATATGGCAATTTTGGAGGACGAGTTGGAGGCTGTACCTGAGGTACTTGCATATCTCCCTGAGGCCTGGCTGCAGGGTGACATGCAGGCCTTAGACCTGTGGTTAGGTGATCAAGACACCTTGGAGGGGCTGACTCCTGGTACTCCTTTTAGGAGTATTTTGAGTCGGTATGACTCAGTAAGGACGCGATGGTTGCATAAAGTCCGGCACGACATTGCCAGTTTTGGTGATGTTTTGGTGTGCCGTCATCACGGCTGGTACTTCCTTGGTGCTGGCGGGATTTCCATGCGCAGGGCGGCATCTCTGGAGCTGTTGGCTCAGGCCCTACGTGATCTGGATGGATATGACCCGCGACTGCTTTTCACCAGAAATGATGGGGTCATCTGGGACTTCCTATTGGCTGTCGGCCTATGTGCTTACACGGTGACAGGTGATGCTGCAGACAGCGCTGAGCATGCTTTGTCTACTTTGGAGGCACGTTTTGTCCAGTGGAGGGAGGAGAACGAGTGGCTCTTCAGTGAAGATACGTGGATTGGATCTCCTGCCGCTGCCGAGTTGGCCGAGTCCTGGGAGGCCTTGGGATGGGGGGACTATAACAACTAGTGGGTGGCATCTATAAATGTCAATATAAACGGTCCTTTTCAGGGCCAACCAACTTTTCACAAAAGTTTTGGTCAATCTCACTCCTGTATAATTGTGTTATTCTTCCCCATGTACTTCCTCACTAGTTACAGCTGTAGGTGGTTGGGTGAGTATGGTGAGTACATTTTTGAATGTATTGGTGCTCTCTCTTTGGTCGTCAATTATGATGTTTTCCAGCTTTGACTCATGGGTATCCATGGTAACGGGCTGGGGTGAAATGTCATTTTGTAGTAACATGGCAAAATCTAGATTGGGTTCCCTGAGCGCTGGTATTATGCTGAACCTGGCACGCCATGGTAGATTGATAGTTTCTGGCAGTAAATATGCGGTCTCTCCTTTCTTTGTAGTAATTACTACTGGTCCATTCCATTCAAATACTAGTTTTGGGAGAGGGTACATTTTGATAATCATATCTCTGTATGTTGGGGCTGAAGCTTTTATAATTGTATCAAACTCATGTGGCACTGGACGCAAGGGGAAGGAGAAGTTGGTGTCTCCTTTGTAGACTTTTAGTACTACTGTGGGATTTGTCCTCTTTGTGACCTTTCCCTTTCCACAGTGCTTGGTTGCCATACTCTTTAGGTATTTGGTCAGCCTGTAGGCTGAGTAAATGGTGAGTGTGAATAGTATGGCTATGATAAGGGTATGGGTCTCATGGATAGTTAGAATAGGGGTGGGGCCCTGTTCTATTTGTGCCGTGGTGGTGTCCTTCTTGTATAGGGTTTCGAAGGCTTTCTCCATAGGCTTCTCTGTGACAAATCTATATGCTTTTGCAGTTGGCATATAAGCTAGTAGTGTGGATCCTCTGTGCATTTTGAATAGGGTGTAGGTGGCCAAAATTGTAGCTATAACCGAAAGTATCATTGGTATGATAGATGCTGCTGGATGCCGTGCAAATTTGTATAGATAGGACTCTATTAGTCTATTTTCCAGTGGCTTAGCCAGGCTGGAGGCATCATCTAGCAGGGTTTTTGCGAATGGGTTTAGGTCTAGTAATGTTGATTCATCAATATTACTTGATTTTCTTAACATATCCAGTGTCCTGGATAGGTTGACCTTTGGAAAAGGTGGCAGATTTGCCTTGGAGTCTGGTCCAATTTCTTTGATTTCATTTAGAGCCGCGAGAAAAGGTAGGTTTATAGTCTCCAAAGCATAGTGAAATGAAATTGTAGTGTTGCATGGCAACCTAGAATTTGGTAGTGAATAGTGATCTATATTCACTGTACATAGGCATGGTACACCTATGATTGAGTGTGATGGTGCTTTGTGAGTAGTAGCTGGTTTCCCATGACACGTAACTGTGTAGGTGGGAGAATTTGTGGTCACTAGATATTCATCTTGTGAAATGGCTACAGCGTGTGAGATAGGTCTCTTCAAGGGTGAGATAGTAAATTGGCACATTTCCTTGACTTGCTGAGCTTGGTTCAAATAAATTGCTACTGTGCATGTAGGTACATGTCTGTGGATTCTCGGGCTAGTTTTGGTACAAATTTTGATCTTAGTTCCTGGACAGGTTAGCATATCTGCATTTGTTAGTTCAATAAATAGTGAACCATCTTCAGAGATAGCCAAAAATTTGACATCAGTAATTAATTGGGTTACTCCCTTTGTAGGTGTCTCCTTGGTGTTGATTGGTACTGGTGTAGTTACCAGTTGAAATACTCTGAAGGTGGAGACAGTGGATGCTACAATGATATCCAGGTGGATGTATATGTGCCGTTCCGAATAGGTGTAGGATATCATTCTTTGGGAATAATAGTAGTCAAGGTCAGTTATGGCGACCTTTGATCCTGGTGAGTGTATTCTGAGTGTCATGTCCAGATCATTCAGATGCTCCGTTAGTTCAGCTGGTGGTACTATGTCAGCAGTCATAATGCCTGCTGATAGCATCCTGAGTGCTGATGTGGTGCGCTGCAATGCTTGCAGATAGTTCATTCTTGCTACAATAATGGTGAGTGCATCAGTTAAAATTTGGATCTTCCTTCTTTGTGTGTGCTCGTGATTTGCATAAGTGTTCAGAGATGTGGTCATATTTTGAGCCCATAAATTCATATTTTGGCCTAGAGTGTTCATGGTTTGGTCTAGCATACTTTTATCCTTAACATACGCCTTGACAAATTTGTCTTGGCGTTGGGTGACCTTATCAATTAATATAGCTGCTTCTTTGTCTTGCTTGGAAAAAGCTTCTAGAATGCCGTCTATGTTCTTTATCTGGTCCATGACCTCTTTGACGTCATCTAGTGTGGCAAGACCTATTGCTCCTCTGAAGAGTGGGGCTAGGAACCCAAGTGGTGCTCTTCTGTACCTTCCTTGACTGTTAATTGGATTTGATAGGAACAAATGGATGGATGCTAAGGTAGAGCTAATTTCCTTGTCTGTTATGTCTATTAACAGATCTAGTTCCCTTGCCTGCTGTAATATCTGACTGGTAGAACTGTCGTCATGCAAGGTAGGAAATGTTAGTGCCATAACCTGGTCCAGTATTTTGGTTTCGGTCTCTGGTGGAGCAGGTATATGGTATGGTATTGCCAATATCATGGTTGTGGTATCGTGCCCATTGACCAATGGTTCAGGTGATGGCTCATATATGGCTCCAACGTTCTGTCTAACGGTGGGTACATATGTGATGGCTTGAGAAGTGGCCATCATCACTAGTAGTAGGATTGGCTTTAGCATGCCTGAAATATAAAATATATTCTATGTCTTAGTAAGCCTTCTACTAGTGTTTTTGCAATATACTTAGGTTTAAATTGGTTTGCTGATTTTGTGAGCTATCCTTTTTGCTTATGTGAAGTATCCACTTGGCACTGCTTCTGTGTACATAGTTTTGAGAGCAGAAATCCTGGTTGGTCCCAATAGTAATATAATAATCAATGTAGTGTTTGAACTGTACCTTTTTCCATGATCAAGCTAGTGTTGGCTTAATGTCCAATCTGTGCTAGAGTCCTTTCCCAAGATTGTAGTAACTGGGTATGATATTGTAGAGTGGGTGTGGTCTGCTTTCTGACAGAGTCCCTCCTGCTATAGGAGAACTGGTATGGCTAGGACCAGCTGGTGTGTGCCTGACTGCTGCAGGAGTAGAACTGGTGAGTTGGCTATGGAGTCAGGGCCTCTTATGTAGCCCACCCTACCCTCATCCATTGAGGGCCTGGCTTTGTTTCCCTGGTGGCTGTTAACTGCCATCAGTGTTAGCTTGTCTGACTGGGTTAATTATGTCTGGGGTAATTAGTGTGGACTACCTGCATCTGTGGGGGTTTGATTGCCCTGGCAAGTGTGTGGGTCCTTTGAAGGGTAAGGGTGTGTCTAGACAGTAGTCTCTTGGCATAGCGCGCTCTGTTTCATGTACTTTACAGGATTTAGGTTCAAACATTTTCATTGTGCATTCTTTCAAGGATGCTAGCCTTTGATGCAAAATATGATAATTGTGGTTTCTTCAAGCTTGGGTTGCTAATCCCTTTAGGTAGTCTCTTTTGGCTTTTTGTGTGTAGCCTTTTGGGTTTCAGACTTCAACCCTGTAGTAATCTGTCCTTTGATTCTACTTTGTGTGCGCATTGTTTTGTAACCTATATAGTGTATATTGTCTTTTCTGTCCTTTGTGTGGGTTCATATCCTATGCTGATATGAAAATTCCTACTTATCATTCTTGATTTGGACAGTTGTTGGAAAATTAATTTCCTTCATATAGAGTGTATATACTTATTTGACTATTATTCATAGTCTGTGGGTATAGATATTCCATATGATCATGTCAATATATAAAAGTAATTTACTTAGATATTCTCCCTTGCCTGGAGTTTCTTTTCACCTTGTGGTGGGCTGGTCTGGGTACTATTTGGTTTAGACCAACTGACTCTTTGGTGAGTGTGATTTGGGATTTATCCCTTGTTATCCTGTGGATAAACTTTGAGGTGTGGGGAATGAGTCTGTGTGCAAACTCATTTTTCCTCAGTGTTGTGACCTTTTTGAGCCTATCAATATGTACTGGTCTGGGGACTAGTAGGTTATTTGATAGGTTCTTCAACCTTGCGCTGGTTGGGGTTGGTCTTTCTGCAACAACATATGGTCCCATGAATAGGGGTTGAAGCTTCTTTGAATCTGTGGTCAACAGAATTCTGGGAATGTTGATATATACAATATCTAGTGGAAGTATAGCTTGTGGTGTAAGCTTTTTGTCATATCTTGACTTCCTTCCTTGTTGTAGCTTTTTGACTCTGTCTATTGCCTTTCTTCTAGACTCATCTTGAGACAGTATCATTCCAGATACATGCTCTGCTACTGTTTTGATTTCTTCCTCTATGTTTAGGGCAGTTTCTACAATGGTTTGAGGGTTTCTGCCATGAAGTAGGAAGAATGGTGTGTAACCTGTTGTCTGGGACTCTGTGTTGTTCAATGCAAATGTAATTGATTCTATATACAGGTCCCATGTTTTCTGATTCTGAGAACAGAAAGTCCTTAATGCTGTTCCTATACTGGCATTGAATCTTTCCACTAATCCATTTGATTGTGGTCTATATGGACTTGACAGGTCGTGTCTTATCTTCTGGGTGTTCATCAGTTTCTTAAAATTGCTGCCTGTGTAGCAGGTGCCATTGTCAGTTTGAACTGAAGTTGGTACACCTTGCTGACATATGACGTTCTTGTAGAACTCATGTTGTGTGGTTTCTGCTGTGAGATCCTTTGTGGCATATGCTATGACATATCTAGTTGAATAATCTATGCAAACTTGTATGTGTTTGTTTTTCCTGGCTGTTTCTGGGAGTGGTCCCACAGCATCTAAGTTCAGGTGCTTCATGGGGGTTGGCATATAGTCCCTTACAGTCATTGGTGTTTTGTGGGTGTGCACTGCCCTTTTTGCTTTTAGGCAAGTGTCACATGTTGACACATACTGATTGGCATCAGCCATCATAGATTTCCAATATACCCTAGGTATGAGAGAAGACATCATTTTTGACGTACCTACATGACCTGCCATTGGTGAGTCATGGAAGTGTTGCAGTATGTTTTCAACCCAAGTTTTTGGGACTACAACTTGTAGTGGTACTGTGTCTGTTTTTCTCCATGATGTAGGGGATATGTGTACTAGAATGTTGTCTAGGAGTAGGTAATGCTGAGCATTATTCCTAATCCTTGTTGCTTCAGTGCTTTTTACAGGTAGGTCACCTTTCTCTAGGTAGTCTATAATGGGTATTAGTCCAGTGTCCTTCCTTTGTTCTTCTTTCAACAGTGTGGAGTTGATTGAACTGTCTGGGATTTGGTCTAACATCTGGTCTAATTCCATTATATGCTGTGCCAGCCTTTCTTTGTCTTTCTCTGCCTGGATTGTTTCAGGAGATTTTGGTGCAGGTCTGGTCTTTGTCTGTTTCTTTGGTTGTTCAACTGCTATGTCTGTGTTGGCTGTCTGCTCCTTTGAACTGGCTGCTCCTCTGTTTGTGCTGGTGGAGGCGGCCTTTGTTCTTTTGGGATGGGGGTCAGATTTGGTTTTGTGAGCCTTCTGTGCAGTACCTGCTCTGTCTGAGTGCTTCTGCAAATTGGCTGTGGGTGTGCTGGGTGTTGAAATGGGGGATTTAGTAGGGAAAGAGGATTTGGTTGACACTTTGTTCTTTTTGGTTTTTAGGCCTAATTGCTGAGGGTGGTCATTAGACCTTGTATCCTCTGCAACCGACCGTTTTGCTTTTGAACGTGTGGTGACAACACAAATGTCTCTGTCCTGTTCTTCCTCCATATCCAGCTGTTCTTCTGCAAATCTGACTACCTTGGTGATTGAAGCAATTTTATGCAGTTTTTCTTCCAACTGATTTTCTGATGCACTGTGTGGTGGTTCACGAGGTGTGGTTTTCACCATCTGTGCAATCCTGTTGGTCTCAACCGGGGTAAAACAGTTTTCTGGATACTCTTCACAGTATTCCCTTTCACAATGACAGAACACATAATGGGTGGTCTCTTTTAAGATACCTCTGATCACTGGTTTTGGTCTGTCAATTGCTTTTGGTGGGTCATCTCTGTTGAATGGTATCTTGGTTTGGATTTTAGAGAATTTGGTTCTGGTGGCTGCCCTTTTCCTTCTTGGAGGTGGTGGGGGGTTGGTCATTGGTGGTGCGTCTGGATATTCTCTTCTTGACATCACATCTGGAGGAATGTTGTCATCTCCTTTTACATGTTGTATTGTGAATGCAAATTGTTGGATATCCAGTGCCCATCTGGCCCACCTGTGGGTCAAACCTGTGTTTGTGAGGAGTGGTATTAGAGCTGCATGATCTGTGTACAACTGAAAGTGTCTACTTTCTAAGTAGTGCCTAAAATGTAGTATCCCATATACTACACCTAGTAGCTCTCTTTCTGTTGTGTTGTAGTTTCTTTCATGCTTGGATAGTGTTCTACCTGCGAAGGCTACTGGTCTCAGTACTCCTTCACTACTGCGTTGTGATAGAACAGCTCCTAGGCTCACATTTGAAGCATCTGTTGCTAGACTGAATTCTTTGTCATAGTCTGGGTATCTCAATAGTGCATGGGTACAGAGTGCATGTTTCAATGTTTTGAAAGCATTGTCTGCATCCTCATTCCATTTGAAAACCTTTAGGTTTGTTTGTAGGTCGTACAGTGGCCTAGCAATATTGGCATAGTCTTTGATGAACTTTTTGAAGTATTGGCATAGTCCTGTGAATGATCTGACTTGTTTCACGGATTTTGGGGTGGGAAAAGTTTTGACACTTTCCACCTTTTCTGGGGATGGTTGTAAACCATCTGGTGTGACACGCATTCCTAGAAAATCTATCCTATCTGTGAAGTATTCACATTTTGATTTCTTTAGCTTGAGTTTCCCAATTCTCAGGCTTTTGAAGACATCTTCAAGGTCTGAAAAATGTCGTTCTACATCTGGTGATAGGACTAGAATGTCGTCTAGGTATGGTAGGGCACATTTGTATTTCAGTTTGTTGAGAATTAGAGTTACTAGATGGCAAAATCCTGCCGGCGCGGTAGCCAAACCCATCGGCATCTTTTGATAGACATACTTTTTGTCATTTGCTATGAAAGCAGTTTTGTGTTGATCCTCCCTTCTTATGGGAATTTGGAAAAACCCTTGTTGCGCATCTAGTTTACTGAAAACAGTAGGTTTGAGTGACCCTATCATGTCTAGTGTGTCGTCTGCACGTGGCGTTGATAAAGCTTGGTTTATCATATTAGCATTGACGTGGCGTAGGTCTGTGACTAGACGTTGGCCTCCAGATGCTTTCTGTACTAAAAATGATCTGGATGCCCAGGGTCCCTCTGCACATTCTCTGAGGATGCCCTGTCTGACTAGGTCTTCACAGACTTCTCCCATCTTAGCTTGCTTCTCAGGCGTCTGCCTGTATGGTAGGTAGTGACATGGTACTGCATCTGGTTTGATGTGAATTGAATGTGTATATAGGTGGGTTGTACCTATGTCATTGTCTTTTCCTACAAATACATCTTGATACTTGTGGAGTAACTTTTGGAGTCTCTCTTGTCCAATATCTGTTAGTACACATTTGGGTGGCACATTTTCCATTATGTCTGGCATAATGTCATGAGCCTCACTGTGAATTGTGGCCAATTCATCATCAGTGTCATCTCCACGGTTTGTATCTGGATCTGCATATACTGAGGCACAGTCTGACTCTGTGTCACTACAATTCTCTTCAGTGTCTAGCACTTGTAGTGTGGGTTCCTCAGTAGGGATGTCAGTATCTGGTTGATGTAACTCAGAGGGATCTACCTCTGTGAATAGGGCTATTATATCACCCTTCCTCACCTTGTATGGTCGGTGGCTTGTATTGAGCAGTATGATTGGGTGCCTGTTCATTTCTGAGGGTGTTACTACTCCCTTTTGAACTAGGTATGGAACTCTGTTGTTCCTCTGCAAATTGTCTAATGTGCCTACACATCCTTCTAAACATTTGAGGGATGTGACTTGTCCTAGAACTGCTAGTTCTGTGAAAGGAAGGATTGTAGCCTCCCTAACAGCTCGGACTGGCTTGACTTGTAGCTCTGGGTCTACATTGAATTCGATCTGTGATCGTGTTGCTTTTAAGAAATCTGTGCCTAGGACAACTGGCTTTGTGAGATTTGGAATAATTGAGAATGGGAATTCGAATCTGGTACCATGAATTTTGAATTTCAATACTGCTGCTTGTCTTACATGGCATATGGATCCGTCTGCTAAGTGTACATTGAACTTTCTCTTTTTGATTTCTACATCTCGAGATTTCTGAATTTCCCTAAGAAAAGTATCCCTGACACAGGTGATAGTGGCACCGGTGTCAACTAAACAAGGTATTTCAGTGTGTTCATAGAATCTTGCATTTAAACAGCCATTTTTAAGAAGTTCAACAGAAATTTTGGTACTCTCACCCCTTTCCTTTTGCGATGCATCTTGTTGAGGTGTGATGTGAATCACTGATGGTCGGCTTGATTTCCCAGTGTGCATCTGGGGGATTGTCTCTGCTATACTAGCAATTGTCTTTGGTTGTCCTAGGGATTGTTGATCTTGGATCTTGATGGGGGGTTGGAGAGGCTCACAACGCACTGGCCCAGCGGCGCTGTGGGTCTCTAGTTTCCCGAGTTTGAAGATCCTAGTAGCTGCTTGATCTGTTGAAGCACGTCAGGCTGGATAGCTTGAGGTGGCTGTTGGGGCTGCTGTTGGGGGTTGTAGCCTTGTGTGTTGGATCTGTAGCCATTGTAGCTGTCTCGACCTCTGCTGTTGTCACGACTGCGGTTGTAGTCATGCTGTCTGTCACGACTATTGCTGTAGTCACGACGGTTTTGATCCCGACCTCTGTTGTAGTCACGATCTCTGCTCTGGTCACGACGGTGGTAATCACGGTCTCTGCTGTTATCACGGCGATTGTAGTCGCGATTTCTGCTACTATCACGGTGTCTGCTGTTGTCACGACTTCTGCTGTTATCTCTACGGCTGGTGTCCTGACTGTTGCTTTGGTGATCTCGGCTGTTATTTTGGCTGTATCCACCTCTGCCTCGTTGTCCTCCTCTGTTGCTATTTCTGAAGTTTGGGTCAAAGTTTTTGCCTCGGTAGCCTCCTCTGTTATTTCCAGAGTTCCTTTGTTGGCTGTTGTTGGGTTTACCTTGATCCTTCAGTGCCCTTTGTTCTTGCCTCCTCACATGTTCATTTGACATGAGGTTTAGGCTTTGGTCTTCATCCTCTGATGAGTGATCCATTTGAACTGTCTTTGGGTCTGATTTGGCTTTCTTTGAGGGGTTTCCATTTTTCTGTGACTTTGTTTGCTTCACAATCATAGAGTTTACATGTGTCACAGACTTCAGTTGTGCCTGCATGGATTCTATTGTTTCCTGTAGCTCTGAGCCTAATTCTGCTTTTATCTCGTCTTTAATGTTACCAGTGGAGACTGTTTGTTGGTTCTCATACTCCTCTGCAACTTCAAGTATTTTATCCCATGTAGTTGCTTCCCTGTGGATGACTACTGCACTGATGTCGTCCCTTAGACCATGTAGCAGGGCTTCCCTTGTTCTCTCCTCAGACTTGTTGTGAGCTGTGGCCATCTTTTGTAAGGCCATGGCATAGTCTGATACAGATTCTTTTGGATTTTGCTTCCTCAATGCCTTAGCATCAAATCTGTCGTCCTCCTTCTTGAAGTATTTCAGAAAAGCTGCCTTCATTTCTTCATAGTCTGCTGTTGGATGGGCTGTCCTATAGGCTTTGTACCAAATTTTTGCCTTACCATCTAGGTAGTTTGAGAAATACTTGATTCTGTTACTGGGATGGTACCCATATCTGGAATCAAAGTATTGTTCATAGTCTGTGCAGTGCCTCCTGGCGGATTGTGTGAGAGAGGACTGTGAAAATTTTTCTGGCTGTAGAATATCACAGTATTTTTCCTCTTTGTCCCGTTTCAGCTGGTCCCTTAACCCACTGAAAGATGCCTCCCTTGCAACTCTTTCCTCTTTCAAGGCATCTAGGAGTGCTGAGGAGGTGTCAGTGTTAGTCAGGTTCACTCCTTGGGTATTGGGTGCACCTGACTTGAGTGAGGCTAGGGCCTCAGCTAGCTGGTTTTTCATTGTCACTTGTAGATGAGCTTGCATATCAAGTAGTGCTTGAGCGGCTTCAGCTTTTTGGGTCTCCATAGAGTTCTTCAGTGCCTGGTTGGCTTGTCTGAGTAATATTAATTCCTTCTCTTGTTCCTCTTTGGCCTTCCTTAAGGCTCGGCTGGTGCTTTCCTCATGTGTGGTGTGTAGGGCTGTTAGTTCAGGCCTAAGTGTCTTATCCACATGAGTTTCTACATTCTGGGCTATGAGTAGAAGTGCCTCAGCCTCCTCTTTGGCTGCCTGGCCTGGGGGTCCTGTCTCATCGTCACTCATACCTGATCCTGGGGTATGCTGACCGTTTGAGAACAAGTCACTCTGTGTGTCCTGGATACTGTCCAGGGCAGCTAGGGTGTCCAGGTGAAGCTTGCCTTGGAAGTCACTCTCTTGAGTGGTGTGGTGTGGTGAAGCTGAGGGTGTTGGAGTGGAGCTCCTGGATGACTCCTTGGAGCTGGGTCTCCTCCTCCTGCTGGGTAGAGATCCAGGGGTAGCTGGTCCTTTGCTGCGGAGGTGAGTCTTGGTAGTCTGTGCTGCCAGCTTGTGGGATCTTGTTAGGACTTCTCCACCACTTTGTCATACAAGGAATCCCCTTAGTTGGGAGATCCCTTTAATATGATATGAGGTAAGTTGACTAAGTCTTGAGGTCTTGTAGTATAGTTGGTATTTATTACAAGTTGACAGCAACAGTACAGTAGTACAATGTAGGTTCCACTCAGTTACACCTATCCACACAATAATATAGGTCTTGGTAAATATACCTAATAACCCTGAGGTTAGTACTGGACTAGAGCCAAGGGGGTCCTACACCATGTCTGATAGTTGGGCCTAGTAGGGCATAGCCTATAGCCTTGTTCTCAGTCAGTGGAGAGGTCCTTGCTCTGTGGTGTCCAAGTGTAGAGTGAGGATGGAGATGCCCAGTGCTGGGACCTGACCCTATTTAAGGGGGCCAGGCCACCAGCATGGCATCTTGAGTGTTAGTGTCAGTTGACAGTGGTTGGAGGGTTGTAACAGTCAGAGAGACAGTCACACAATACCCCTCCATAGTTTGTCTACCCCTGTTAGTGTACATCAAAGGGGTGACCCTTATGCTGGTCTGTGGGAAACAATGTGCGGGATGAGCGTCGCCTGGCGGCGGCGGGAGTGCCGACTGGAGCGCCGCCTATGCGGGCCGGCGCGCGCCTGCGTGTGCCGGCGGCGGGAGTAGCGTCTCCCGCCGTCGGCTTGAACACGCGGGCGCCCGCAGCGCCGGGCTCGCCGGGCTCGCCGGTCATACCTGACACAAGCACTATGATAAACTAGACTGACCTCAAAGCCCTGGTTGGCGATGCCTGCAGAGAGGGGGTGGTGCCTGGTCCACTCCTCAGCTTCCTCCAGGGCGAGCTCATCGTCCAGCCCGGCGTCACTGAACAGACCCAGGGAGAGGGCCGTGTCCGGACGCTGTAGCGGCTTCTCCTCCGCCTCGGGGTACATATCCTCATAGTAACCATCATCTGCAACAAAATTCACAATTTAATTTAACTTGTCCATATTTTTTTTTCGATTGGTCTCTTGTGTAAATAATGGTTTATCTACTATCAGAGATGCTGTCTATCTATTCAAGAATTAGCTCCTCACACAGCAGAAAGGGTGTAGAGGATTCGGTTGCCCACATTTCCCTATACTACTTCATATAGCGTCAGTTATTCATACTCAGATCTATTAATAACGATAATAGGCCTACATGCCTAAAAAAAAACGGTCATATCTGTACTTTCTCTTATACATATACATTTACGATCGGAATGAGTCATTCTTTCATTGACATAGGCGGCCTATAAGTTGTCCTCGTAGTAACAATGGTGCCACACGGCCCATAGTAAACGGTGACAACTATAGTCTACATATATAGGGGTGATTTGAACTATATGGTACATGCAATTGAATTTTAGAGAAGTACTCATCCATTCAGTTTATTGTATCATCTCTATATGTTGACTACATTATATTGCTAGCCTATTGGTAGATACAGTGCCATGGTATTCAAGAGCCTACTCGACCCTTCTCCAATGTAAACGCTGTCTTGTGCTGCCCCCTCCTGGCATACAGTGGAGTCAATTCGTGTAGGGATAGTGTTGTTTGGCAGAAATTGTCACATTCTGTGGGACAACTCATCGACAGCACCCTACCCCCCCCCCCCCCCCCCCCCCCCGCCTCCAAAGAGTAGAAAAGTACCAATAATTTCTGAATTAATCTGTTTAGAATCACAGTCACCTATCTGTTTTGCATTGGAGCATTTAGAAATATAACTTGGGAACTTCCATCTGTCCAATAGAGCAAACGACAATAGTGTAAGCTCATTACTTGTAAGAAGAGGTTTGAGTAACTATGGCAGACGACATTTACCTGGTTCATAAGCCTCGTCGTATCGGTGTGAGCTGAATACCTTCTGGACGCCAGGAAGCGTCAGCTTCTCCTTCTCTATCTTCTCCCGCCGGCCATTCAAAAATATACCTGTTTGAAAACACATAATGATAATATACAAACAAACGGAATTCTGTTGTAAATACGGTAAGAAGTAAAAGTCTAAAGGGATAAATAATCAAGCAACATTAACATAATACTTCATACAAATTCCAGCTGAAATTCTTAAGGATATTTACAGAAATACAAAGACATAAAATACAATCCTATATGCAACTGGCTTAAGACATAAGTCAAGAATTTTATAGAATAAAAATTAGGATTGATATAAAGAGTACTTCATTTACCCTTCAATTATGCTTCATTTAAATCCACTTAAACTGAGCCACCTACCCATGATGTACATCTTGAAGAGGAGGCGCCGTTTGACAGGAGAGACCAGGATGAGGTCGTACTCCCTCTGTGCCAGACGCCGCTTCATGGTCGGCATCAGCTTCATCAGCTCTCCTGCCGTCTGCCGGATCGAGTCTTTGACACTCTCTGAATGTGGGGACAAGTTGTAAAACTGTGTCACTTTTCTTTCTCATTTTTTACATAGTAAAAAAGAAAGTAGAAATAAGATATTAAAAGAACGAAAGCAGACTCCCATTGAGGTCCCCAGGTCTGTTACCCTGTCTGGCCATTTCCGACCACCTGGTATGTTTTTTTATAGCATGAGCCAAGGACAGATCCATTCAAGTCCCTAAAGGGAGTTTTCAGTTTCCATGCTTCTGTTGGCAGATCAGGGTAAACCAAATCAAATGCTTCAACTCGAAATTAGATATCATTAGACATACTAGCTCTCCTGGGAATATTAACAGATTGGTTTTAATCTACATTTCACATGAGCAGTTAATACAAACTACAGATGAACAGTCAGATGAGCTACTCCCAACTAAATATCAGTTCCTGGCTTTAAATGTGACATGATCTGCCAAAAGGAACTTTATTGCAGGTCCCTTTTCCTACTCCATGTCACAAATGCATGTGCCATCCACACTTACCGGCAAAGAGTGAGCGTGGTGCTATCTGTGCGTGTGCCTCGAGCAGCTCATCGAGCACGTCCCAGAGGGTGTCGTGGATGGGGTCCGCCAGGTGCTCCGCCTCCCGACAGAAAGCGTTCATCACATGGATCTGACGGGCCAACTCGTGCGCCGGGGCGAACATGGGTGGCATGGCCAGCGACCTCTCTGAAGTGTGGGTTAGGAAGAAATGTAATGGCAATACAAGCAATAGCCATGCTTAATATTATTACCAGTATGGTAGGATATATCTCATCTAGCTATGATGATTGACTCTAGTTGTTATTAAAAATGATCCACGTTATTTTATGCATGATATATAACGTTCCCACAAAATATGACTGGAAGTCGATCCTGAGGATATTTATATCTACAATCAATGGGTTCTATAAATGTATAGAAAACTGACCACAGTCAGTACCTGCTTTTATACTGGATTATTAGACACCGGATTATTCTAGTCTTCTAAGATTCAGCCTAAACATCAATGTGAGAACAAAATGTATTTATGAAATTGTTGGATTACAATCAGTGTTCTTACCGACAAGGGCCCTGCACCTGACGATTGTGCGCACATACTTGCGGGTCTCCGGGCTGAGTTTGTTGAGGTCGTCCGAAGTCATGGATGGCCAGAGTGGAGAGGGACAGATCCGCAAGCAGCATCCAATCTGCCGGATGATCAGGTACACAACGAAAGTCACGGTGACACCGAGCCAGATGAAGACGATCATGGGCAGGAGGACATTAAGGTAGCTCGGGGTGAGCCAGGCAGAGGCCAGACTGAAGGAGTTGAAGGAGGAGCGCATGGTGCCGAGAAGACAGAACACCAGGAGGCACAGGTAGCTGAAGCTAAGCTCAAAGTTAAAGCAGGTCACGCGGAACGGACGGATGGCCAGCGAGATGATCAGCAGCAGGAGGAAGATAAGCGTCAGGACGATACCGCCGATGAAGATGTGGTTGAAGGTGAAGGCAACGACCAGCGCTAGCGATAAAGCGAATATGAAGAGTTGAGCCCGCATGTGGGCACCGAACTTGCGGAACGAGGCGAAGATGTGGAACCGGCCCACAACATAGAGCACGTCCAGGCCTTGAACGTACTCCACCTCCTTGAGCTGGAGGTATCCCTCGTGTCGGTCAGCGTTTAGATTGAGCAGCTCAGCGCGTGTTCGGACAATCATCCATGCTGGGAGTAGGCAATAGAAGAAGATAGCGGTAACAGCGGACGGGCAAATGTAGGCCCAATGTAGGCCGTCCGCATAGCATGGGACGGTATTATCCACCTCCATCAATGAAGTATCTGTACAGTGGAAGACGCGGGCGATGACCATGGCCAGTGGGAGGCAGACAACTTGGACAGCTATAATGTAGACACGCTGCAGGTTAGCCAGTTTGATCATCATGAAGGGGTGTTTGCGGTAGGTGATAACCAAGTATGCAATGATGAACGCGGTGACCGCCGCACATACAAAAATCCCCCACGCCAACATTAGATGCCAGTAACTAAAGGGCATCGATGTACTCGGCGTGTAGTAGTTCTGCACCTCCTTGAATGTCCCATTCGTCTGAACCTTCGCAAAGTCCCAAACATCCAGATTGAAGAGAAAGATGAACCGCGTGGCCGAAACCCATTCTATAGGAAAGGGCCAGCGGAGGGCTAAACTCTGTAGGACCGAGAACACCTGGAGGATATGTAAGAGGAGAAGTATGGCGTCATTCCAGATGAGGGAGGTGCCTCGCTTCTTGTGGTCTGCAAACAGGGCCTTGTCCTCCTCTGTAGCCTCCTCCAGGTCTGGATCTTCCTCCTCCTGATCGTCTATTATGACGACAGGCGCTCCAGCATCCGTGCCACCCCGCGACGGCAGCAGCGGCATTGCCACCTCTGTGCCTTCTATTGTCATCTTGCCGTATTTTCTCGGGACACGTATTACACTTTACAGTACATGTTCTTGTAATCTGAAATGAATTAAAATGGCGTTTAAAGTAACGGTAACAACAAAGTTTTTAACTTTCAATTTATCCTCGCACCCACTTTAGATAAATTCCAAGAGTACCAATAACAGGGGCAGGGAGGTGGTAGATTTGGGGTGGATGGTAGATCGAGAGACAGAATTTGGACCTCTCTTCCGCTTAGATCTATCATGGACCTGTAAAAAAAGTTGTAGGCCTACAGTTCTATAGTTCGACACTTCTACCCCTGTAACAGGGGTAGAAACCAGGTGCCTTTGGGCTAACCAACTCACTCTGCCAATCTGGCAGAGTAGCTATTTTGATGGAAGTATTCACTCTACAGTCCAATGCTTTCAGCCACATGTCCCTCAATGTATTCCCACCTGTTCACCACCAACAAGGCATTCCTAATACATAAATAGATCTGTAATCCTGGCTTTGTTTGAGGTCAACTCCACTCCTCTTGGACACTCCTCCCACCACTTCTCCCTGCTGCTGAAATCAAAATGTGTGACATACACTAACATTGACATGTTTGCAGCAGTATAAGTATGCTGGACATGTGGAGTACCTTTTGGGGAACAGGATTGCCCATTTTGGGGGACTGACAGTGAGTACATTTATGAGAACAACACCCTTTTTATTCTCACTATAGGATCCCTATGTAGCTGCAGTCTGGCGCAGTAGCGCCAGATGTGTCGGACTAACAGTTCTATGGATCTACGGTACAAACATCAATTGAATTATTAAATCTTGGTAGAGGCTTTTGGGTTTGAAGTTGAAGCCAATGGGGGTAAATAGGTATATGGTAGAAGCCTCCATAGTTTATATCATAGCACAGTGCCTACGGTACTACACTAAAGTGGTAAAAGTAGGGCTAACTGATCATTCCCGATGTGGAGGGGTTGGGCTGTGGGATCACTGCCCGAGGCCGTAGGCCTCGGGCAGTGATCCTAGGCACAAACCCGACACTGAGGGGGTGATCAGGGTTCTACCAAAGCAATTTTATGATAATTTATACCATAATAATTTGGAAATAACCTTAGCCTATATTGACACAAAATTCTGTCCCACCCAAACAAAAAAAGTCACTGGGCAGTGATCTGTCAGATCACCTGCCCAGTGCCTCGTTTTGGTTAACATAGGCCTCAATGGGATCACCCTGCCCAGCTGCCCACCGCTTAGCTCTGGGGCGAAGGGTACTTTTCTGTTTACTCGTAGAGGGGGTACCGTATTAGTCGTATGTACGGTTACCCACCACTGTGGTAGAACTACCGGTAGTAGATCGAGATCTATTGCCTACCCCGGTAGGCCTACTCATATGATGATGGTGATCTAGGCCTACATTAATCATATTTACTAAGCATTTATCATTAACATCTCTGATTTAAATGGACTATGGCTTTGTCAAATTTTGACTAGGTTCTTTTATTTTAGCTTTAGCTTCATAGCTTATACTCAGGCTAGGAGGGAGAGAATACACAAGGTGGCGCCACCACGCACATAGCAGCCAGAATATGTGATCAGTTGATGTCCAGGCCTCGGTTATAGCTCTCAGGGATTTCTCATTTGTGTGAATCATGCTGCTTAAAATGACATTATTTTTGTCCTAGTTTCAAGATTTAAGTGCAAGGAACCAGGAAAAGTAACAAGAACATGTATCCTGGCATAGATTGTATTATGTAAATTCTCACCTATAATAGATATATTGTACCTCTATGCATTTATCAAAAAGATATTTTCAGCATATTACTAGTATGAGTATCTGAACATATGTGAACAAAAGTGTGCATTCCCCGGTTTTCAGGGCCCTAGCTATCTAGGAAGTCCTTAGCCATCAGCATTGAAGAAAATGGGTATAGCATTATTCTCCCATAGGGTTCCACCCCCTTGAGGTATTATCCCTATATACCAAATACCCATCAATGATACATTATTGCTAGTACTGGGGTATGAAAATATGATATTGGAAGTTCTCAAAATCAAAAAGACCTAAGTTATAGATAATTTCCAAGTGCTTAGCCTTATCAGTTAAACATGGGACAGTGTTAGGTCAGGTAAGAGAAAGTCTATCATAAGAGTATACTAACTAGCAAGAAACACCTCAGGTGTCCCACACCAGAGGACACTAGTGCCCCACTGGCCTAATTGACCTGGCCCATTAGCCATGCCTAAGGGAGTGTTCATTTTTTAACAACAGGGGGGGGGTGGTGACTTTTCGTTTTGACGCGTAAGTTATTTTGCGCCCCCCCCTCGGGAAGGGCCAAATTAAAATCCGCCCCCCCCTAAGGAGAGGCTGAGTTATTTTGCGCCCCCCCCCCCTTTCAACGTTTCTACATTAATTTGTGTTGCATTGTGCTGTTTCACATCAGAGCTACCTAGAAATGAATCTATATTTCTCATATACGATATAGTTACAATGTATATCCCTATGTTGCTTCATGGCATGTAGGCCTACCGTGAAACGCCTCCTTATTTTGGGATATGTTTTCCCGAACTAGGTGGTCATCTTAAAGGCGGGGCTTTTATTGAATGGGTTTAAAGAGAAAATCTTTTACAGTTTTTTTCTCATACAAGGGGGTTGTCTTAAAGGTGAGGTTGTCTTAAAAGAGGGGTTTTATGGTAAATATACTCATAGAAATGGCCATTAAATACACAAATTGCAAGTTTTAATTCCGATCTCTGGATTCATCAAATTTAAGTGAATGTTAGGGACACAATATCTACCCAGCTGCCAGGAAACCGTACATAACCATACTCAAAGTGCAGTGCCTCAGAAGGGGGTCAGAGGGGCATATCCGTCTGCTAGCTGAATCAGAATCTAGAGGTCAAATGGTGTATTCATGAGCATTTTGAAAGCTTTATAGGAAGAGCTGGTTGAATCCTGGCTGGATTGTACACCCAGAAGTTGAGAATTCTGAATAACCATAATGTTACTCAATACAATCAGTATTATGTTCCATAAATACCAACATTACAAGTCAATCATTCCTTATAGGTATTGCTCTCAAGGTCAAATCAAAAAATGAATGGCCTTGATCCAAGCCGGTGGCCTGGTCAACCAACAGGGCAGTTTAGTCCTAGTTTGAAACGAACAGTTGGTAACAACCTATCTCGAATGATGAAGCACCCTGAGTAGATTCCATGATCACTATTTTGGATTCTATTATTGGTTTTTGGACTAGGTTCATGTATTGAACTACAGGAGTGTAATGCAAACCACACTAACATTTTATCCAGCATTTAATAGGCCTACAACAGCTCCCTTTTTTAAACCGAATAATATATTCGATTCCAGTTGGAATTACTAAAAACATTTTTCAATTTTAGATAAGTAAATTGTTTCTCTACCTGCCAATCAAAGGGTGCATTAATAAGACAACTTTGTTGATGGGAATTCTGTAAGTTTTGGAATATCAATGTTGGGGATATCAATGGCATCCTTTCTGGGTTGTAAATTCACGATTTCCTGAAGAGGCCAATATAGTGACGTTAAAGTATGTTACCCTAAGTACTGCCAGAAAAGGGCCACAGTCAAACCAAGTGGGTTTGGGGCCATATCCAATAAAGTAAATTATGAAGGTCTAGACTTGAAAGGGTGCATTCTGATTGATTTTGGCAATGGTTTAGGGGTCTGTTGTTGCTGGGTTTTAGAACCCTGTAGAGCAGGGCCAGACCCATATTGTCATCTATAGGCTGGGACAATTGTAAAAACTAGGGTCTTGTATAAGCACGAGGGTAACAGCCCACAAAAATGAAGAGCACCCTGGTGCTTTATCGAAATAATATGAAAGTCCAATCTGCAGAAATCTTTGGCTAAGGCTTTGGAATATGTTACAGGACTAAACTTGAAACAATGAATTTTGACAATATACTAAAGCTCAGACCAGTGTTCATCCTCTGTTAATGGTGCTGGAAATTCATCTTTTTAAAGATTTTTTTTAGAAGGGCTAGACTTGAAATAGGGCAATCTACCAACCAATCTATAGGGCTCAGATCTGGATTCCTCCTCAGTCAATGGCACTGGGACATATTTTTCAAGGGGTAAGTATTGAAGGTCTAGGCTTCAGTGTATTCAGCCCCTGTCCTTTTGAATGTGAAGACTTTTGTGGACAATTTTGAACATCCAGACTTGAAACTGTGCTATCTGGTACTATTTGGCACAAAATATATTAAGGCTCGGATTTGGATTCATCCTTATTTTATAGATTTGAACAACAAGTGAGGAAACAGTTTCATCTTGTGTAATTCTGGATAGCTTAGGATTGCTATGCAGATGTTAAACTATTTAAATACTGAATAATTTGCATCAGCAGGGACACGGAGGGTGGATAAAGTTGGGGGGCCAAGGGCCCAAAACCTAGTGGGTGGGAGGGAGTAACAAATAGGGGCGTGGGGGCCGCAGGCTCCCGAAAAATTCAATAATTTCCCCTTAAAATTGGCGCATTCAGGGTGGTTTGAATAATCTTTAGACATTTTTGAGAATTTACACTTAATTTGATGTGTTCTGATGGAGTTTAATCCTACCATTTGAGAAAATTTTAGGAATTTTATCCTGAGATTGGTGTTTTCTTGGGGTTTCTGAGTTTGTTTCCCAAAAAGTTAGGGGGGACGAAATTATTTTTTGGCCCTCCTAACTCTAAAGTTGGGGGGGCCTGGGTCCCTGGGCCCCTTGCCTCCCGGTTCCGCCGCCACTTGGCTGGGATACGAGGGAACAGATTTCTTTGAGGAAATTTTGAAGGTCTAGAATTAAAATGGTGCAATCTACTGTCTGTTTTCACACATGGCTGGTGCCCAGCATGGGCTGCCCAACCATGTCCCTTTTTGGTTCAAACTCCACGCACATGATTTTTTTTTGTAGTCTGGTCTGTTATGTCAGCAGAAACCATCAACCGGTAGACTGGCCTGTTGAAAACACACATATTACTGGCAAATGCGGGACTACAGTGCACACACTCTTTCCCCTCCCCCCCCCCAAGTGAAAATTTTTGAAAGTTCCCGAAGTAAAGTTGTCAGATTTAACAGGTGCGACACGAGGTGTCACAAGAAAATTTTAAGATTTTAAAGATAATTTGCTGCATTTTATGGCATTTCTACAGAAAAAGTGAAGTGTTAAAGTATTCAGCGTCACGACGCGACAAATCGCGCCCCCTACAAAGGTGTTGAGTTATTTTACGCCCCCCCCCTCAAGAGGGTCAAGTTATTTTACGCCCCCCCCTCGGAAGGGGTCAAGTTATTTTACGCCCCCCCCCTAAACTCACCACCCCCCCCTGTTGTTAAAAAATGAACACTCCCTAAGCTCAATGAACCATAGCCAAGTACTGTCACCTGTTGGCTGGCAATGGTACCAACTTTATAAATCTCAGATCACAGAATCTAAATCCATTCACACTATAGCCTATATATGCAAAAGGTGCTGATGTGGCATCTTCAAGTGACAAAATCTCAAGTTCTACTTGGTCTAGAATCAAAATGTAAAAATGTAAATACTTCCCAATGTAATATCTAAAGATCTACCATGATAAAGAATATGCCACCATTGACCTAATTTTTTTCTCCCCTCCCTACTCAGGCTACAGCAACATTGTTTGATCCTCATTGTTTACAACCCAAGCCTCAGCTGGCGGGTCAAGGGTTAGCCAGTTCCCACTGTCTGAAGCCACAATCAACAGGTACTGTAGGTCTCAATCTACGAACCAGCAGATATAAACGGAATGAACTAATGTTAGAATGTATCCGCATTTGCTATACGCACTTTACACCAGTTCTACATAGTTTATAACGTTACCTGAACTTTGTAAACTCCCGATCAGAACTCGGCGCTACGTAGGCCTACTTATTCACGCACCTGCCACTTTGACCGCCATATTGTTTACATGACGTCACACAGGGTAGCAACGCCAAAGTAGGTCACCCACGTGCGTTTGTTGATGTCTGTTGGGTGGGGCGCTTCTACGATAGTTTCATATACTATGGAAGGCCGGTGCGACATTGTGCCATTTGCTAATTGCCATTTGCCGTTTGCTAATTGTCATTTGCTGAATGTAGATATTTGCTAATTGCTCTTTGCTGAATGTAGATATTTGCTAATTGCTAGTTGCTGAAACATGTAGATATTTTCTAATTGCCATTTGCTGGTGGCCAATTGCCATTTGCTATTTGCCAGTTGCTATTTGTAAGCTATAATCTCAGCTTGCAGTTAGATCTAGGGTCAGACTAGGTCTAGGCCTAAAGTAGGCCTACATATCTAGAAACCTATATCATAAACATCCTTTTGTAAGGGGGCCTAATAAAGCCTAGATATCTATTTAATTCAAGCTAGCCTTTCTAGCCAAAAATAAACGATTTAAAGGGTATTTAAGTATTAGGTACTAGTCTTAGTAGAACCCTAGCCTAGGAACTGCTGACCTCAGATTAGGCAACTGGCAACTGCCCATTCTAGCAAATAGCAATTCTAACCATCAATTGACAAAATACTCATTGGCAAATGGCAAATGACAAAATGGCAATCAGCAAATGGCAAATGACAAAATGGCAATCAGCAAATGGCAATATATGATGGCAAAGTTGGAGCCATCCTGTAAGATATTCTTCAGGCAACATTGAATCCCCCTGGTGTAGATCACAGCCAATATTGGACAAGTGTAGTTAGAATCGATGTTGGTCCAACATCAGAAATAATATGATGGCCCTGAAATGTTCCAACACTGGGCCAACACTGGGTCAATATCAGCAATATCAAGCATGGGCCAGCTCTGAGCCAGCGGTCAACCCAGCAATGGCCCATTATAGGAATTGCCAAGGGTGGGCCATCATTGTAATTTGTATGTTGAACCAATGTATGCATTACCTACAATGGGCCAAGGTTGGTATAACGATTGCGATGGAGTCGATCATTGTCGACATTGGCCCAATATACCCTTGCTACCTGGGATGTGTACAAGAACTTTAGGGGGTGTGGGGGTCAATTTCTTGAGAAAATGTGCGTGCATACTTTATGAAAGCCCCCTTGTAGCACTGAAACAACATCGTAGACGAAACGTCCATGCTAGTAGTAGTACTAGTTCTGTGTAGTTGGTCCACTGAATTGGAGAATTGTTGACTTTTTGGGACCTGAACATTGAACTTCTATTTTAGCAGGTTTAGATTGAGATAAAGTTGTTAAAATCACAGTTTAGCACAACACTTCAACATACAGGGGACCCTAAGTCAATAATCACTTATACGCGTGGCAATGGACCTGGCATATATTAGCTGTGTGGCAAGGCGACGTATTGAGGTGGGAGCCGAGGTTGAAAGCTCAATTATGCATATGGGCCTGGATGCAGTAGTTGTTAGCACATAGGAATCTCGGTCAGGAGATCAAGGATTCAAATCACCATAGAATTGAAAATCCTTTCATGGAAACGTGGTTCATTTATTTACAGATATTGACAAGAAGTTGTTTGAATGTTTGGGTTTGCTAAAGGTTTTGTTAAGTCCCTATTGTCTCAATATCTAAATCACAAGAGACTCAGGGTGTAAATAATTCAATCAGTTTTCAGGTGAGTTTGTTAATCGGGCCTGAACTTTGGCAGTTCACTTCCACTTCACGTTGAATTGTCCAGAAGTCAGAGGGGTTATCTAGTTAGAATGGGCACTAGTGTCCCATTTCAAATTACCGGGGTAGTGTAACGGACAGGTCGAAATAGGTTGCTCTCTTTGGTCTAGGCACACTTGATATGTAGTAGCTCTACGTCTTTTAGATCTGGGAACAGAGGATCGCATGACAAAAATGTTCGTCTTCGGGGGGGGGGGGGCATACTCGCTTTATTTTTGAACACACATATATAGAAAGTTACACTTATTGTTTCATGTATCCGTTGAACATAATAAGTAAGCATGTTGAAAGATTTTATAATTGATCACATGACATAGCTGCCATTGAATCCAACACGCTTCTTTTTTGGCAGCGTTGTCTACAATGGTACACTTTTGGATCCCATAGAGCTTTGGTTAAAGAGAGAATATCATTTCTTGAAAGTTGCAAAAGTTAGATACCTTTTTTAAAGAACTTGGAATGGATTTTTAAACTTTGGATACAACAGATGAACAGACAAGTAACATTTGACACATACTTTGCATTAATAACATGGGTAGTTGTGGATTTATTTGAGTGAGAAGTTTATGGACACAAATTGTCTTTCACTGTATAATTCTGGAAGTGTTATAAAGACCGTTGATAGCCCTGGTGAATGGTTCCTGTACTGATAAATTTACTAATCTTAATGCATTGGCAGATGGGAAGGTGATCAGGTTCAGAGATTTATCTACCACCCATACAGGTAGTAGATGAAATTACGGCCTTCTGCATCATCCCTGGATCTTTCAATATATTGCGCACACCTATAACTTTATATAAAACTTTAAAAAGTATACTTAATGCCCCCCCCCCCCATCGTAAATGAAGGCCTACCCATCTTGCCAACCTAGAAAACTTTGTTAGACTATCCGTATATTAGTTACTACCTAAATTGCCGCAGACTACCTGCAGGTAGTACGCGGACCAAACTCATTCAATACCAAATATGCGGGTGCAGGTTATGCAAGGGTCTTTGTAGAACAGTACCAAAATTTTAAAAAATCAGACACAGAAACAGGTTATAGGATTCTCCTGAGTTGGAGGTGTGGATTATATAAACGCGAGGTGCGAGTAGTACGGTAGATGGCATTGATAGAAAGACGAGAATACTTTTAATGAAGCATTTATTGATTAAAAATAGCTATACCATAGATATGAACACATAGCCATGGATATACATAACAGTTAATTTGTGTTGTGTAAAATATCGGAAGCATACAATCATCCCCTGTTCTAATGATTTATAAGATGACTTTGCTCAAATTTCTGAATCCGACACCAACACAGGCCAGGAGAACCTTGTCGGCTCCAGCCACTCTGTCCTCCTCGGCATCATCTGCTGTCTTCTGTACATCAAGCTTGAACATGACTTGGAAGAAATCTTTGATGTGTCGTAGAAACTCTATCCTGCATTGAGATAAGACGGGGTAAATGTATCAATTTGTGTACCGGCAGGGATACAATTTTATGTGATAATCTTACTCAGTTAATGGTAAAGCTGATTACAGAATTTTTTTTAATTTAGCAATGAGAAATGACAATCTGCTGAAAAATCTAAACTCAAACTAGATCTAGTTCTAAATGGTATGGACTGTTTGGTTAAATTTATATATTACTATCAACAAAAAGCAACAGCTATTCAGCAAATCAGACTACCGGGTATCTTGCTAAATGGATACAAACTTTATATTCTTCTTCAAGTGAATATTTTCAAAGAAATACTACAAACATGTTACACATATGGTTAAGGCTCGGGTTATCAGCTCGTCCAACTACCACTGGCTCTAATGTACCTATTGTGTTCTATACGTAAACACACTGGTATATTACAAACGTGTGGTTGTCTCTCATCCGCTCTAACCACAATAACATGTACGAGAGGAAGAAGGTAGAAAGAGAAAAAAAGAAAAAAAAGAAAAGAAGGTAGTTGGCTACATGTACGTACGTGTATGGAGAGAGTGGACCTGTCTTAATCTTGGAGACGTCTTTATCGCCAAGCACCATGAACAAGCAGGCTGTACTCTGGTCCGCTGAACTAACACAACCTCCCTGTCACAAGAATGAAAATAGGCAAAATGTTAAAAGAGGTACAAAAAAAAAGAAGTTAAAAGAGACGTATAATAAGCTTAAGTTACTACAATAAATACTTTCAAGATGTGGGCCACCATTATGTTATTCATTTCCATGACGATAGAAAACAGCCGAACACATTGTCTAATTGGGTTTACCGTAATTCCAAAATGTAGTGGGTTATATAACTCTAAAAATTACATACCCTATAGATTTCCTCGAGAAAAAAATGTAGTGGTTTATATAATTCTAAAAATTACATACCCTATAGATTTCCTCCAGTAAAAGTTTGGCGGTGTCCCTTCCTAGATCCTCAGGTACCGTAGGTCCTTTGTCAGAGCCTTTGGGGTTTGATGCACTTTCTGCACACAGGAATGCGCCATTTGTCGTCTCTGCTACAAGTGTCAATCCAAATCCTGGGCTCCTATAAACAATTTTACCAGAATCAGATAAACATGTACAAACTCCCCATATGTCAACGATACACATATAGCTCCAGCACAGGTTTTACTGTATATGGGGGCATCCATAAATTACATACGCACCAAGGGGGGGGGGGGAGAGGGGTTCTGGACAAATGCGTACAGATTTGTACAGGGGGGAGGGGGGGGGGGTCTGGAGCCATTTTGGCATACGCATTGTGTACGCATAAGGGGTACTTTTTGGTAATTTTACTTGAACAAATAGCATTTTTTGGGCCTAAACTCGAGCCAAAATTTCAAAAGATTCAGAGGAACGTACCTCCATACCCCTCATATTTCTGCAATTTTCCTCTTTTTATTAGGGGGGGGGCAAAAAGATGACCCCTCACTGCAAATAAATGACACATCTGGTATGTATAGACTAGAAAGGTGCGTCTTTTTTTGTTAGGGGAGGGGGGGGGTACAAGAGATTTGAGTATGTACATATGGGGGTGGGGCTATCCCCAATGCGTACATGGTGCAACAAGGGGGGAGGGGGGGGGGGGTCAATTTCTGCCAAAATTCTGCGAATGTAATTTATGGATGCCCCCTATGTATTACCTAATACACGAAACAAAAAAAAAGAGAATATCACTATTCTAAGGATCATTAATTAGGCATATCACATGGGACAAGTGATTGGTCACTTCGTAGATTACAAGAATCTTGTGAGATGCAGCTATGCTACATTTGTCTCCATGAATTCATCCGAGCTATGGACATTTACCCTTTACAATACATGTACCGTATTCAACGTAATAAGCGCCCTCCCCCTAATAAGCGCCCCCCCCCCCCTTTTTCAGATTTTCCCCCTGAATTTTTTATGTGTTTCTACAATCATGTTACTGATTTTCTCACCTGTGTGTAATATGGAGCACTTCACACCTGTGCAGGTGTTAAGGCCAAGCCAAGTGTGAAGTAATAAGGGTGTAAGAGGCCTTCTAGATGCCACTGAGGTCTGTATATGACAGCCATGGGGGGCGCTTATTAAAATGAATATTTGAGGCTGATTTTTTTCACTTAAAATAATATTTTAAGCGCCCAAGGCGCTTATTACGTCGAATACGGTACTTATATTAAAGCTTGAAAGACCGAAATTCCATGACTTTCCATGACGAAAAGTCACCGTTTTCAAGGATTATATTTACCGTACCATCGCGATATAGCGCCGGCAGGTCTTCAATTTGATGGGGAAAAGTGAAGCAATGGTACATTGTAATAGATTTTATTGTGATATATCCCCCACCCCCTCCCCCTTTCCCTGACCCGCGTCAAAAGGTCACAAGATAGCGTGACTGTCCCTGACATCTTTCTTTGCCATGAATTTCCAAGACTCGTGGAAACTCTCTGTTATAAATCACTTACTTCCCCGACTGGCTGCCCTTGAGGTGGTCTGTGTAGATGTAGATATCTGGGATGAACTTGTTGAGGATACTCCGCGTAGAGTCGACAATCCTGTTACAGGTGGCCGGTGAAACACGTGTGGCCCAGCTAGAAGCTGGTTAAGGATTACATCTATACACACAATCAAATGTTCAATGTATCTCGATCGCCATGTTGCATAGAACAAATTCTGATTTCATGTATCACATTTTTCTGATCATGAGTACCGTTGAGTCTCGCATAGAAGCCTAACCCTTGTATAGACCACCCTCTAACTTTGCAGAATCCTACAAACCAAATTTGGGTTTTGATTACAGCTATGTTAGTGCTGTAGTATACTTCAGAAAATCCTTGTATAAGCTGCATCTTATAAATGTTTAGTATCAAAACAGAGCTGGCTCTGATTGCGTACAAGTTGCGGCTTTTACGGTACCAGGTTATCTAACACCATGGGAAAGACTCAACCGTCAAATCCCAATGTCAAGCATGGCAGGTGAGAGACGAAATATCATCATTACATCATATAATATAACATTGAACTGTTTACATCATTGTTTAAAAGTGTTGAATTTGTTCAAGGATACGCAGTTCCTCTGATACGCTTGATTTTGCCTGGGTCTGTAAACTGGATAGGGCGTAGTTTCTGCCTGGCTGGGCAACTGAAGACTATCTCACCACCACCCCCTGGGACCGCACCTCGACGATGGACCTGCATGGGGAGAAACAAGGTTATAAACATACCTGTTGGAGATGGGGACAAAACTGAGACGGGGAACTAGGTATTTGTAGGCAGGAAGCAAGGAGCACACCGATACTAGGAGTTCTGAGGGATGCCCCACTCCACTCTGAGACAGCAAAACATTGAAAATCTAGAATCTAAATAGTGCCTACTGGTTGTACCCTCAATTCCAAATTAGAATTCTCCCGTGTATGTGATATGAAGTTATTTGATAAAAATCTGGCCAAATCAAAAGCGTGACCTTGGTGGATCTAAAAAGACTGGGGGGTTCAGGTACATGTATATAGAAACTGTTACAATGGCATTAGTTCAATATCTGACAATGGAAAGAGTTTTAGGCTGATCAAATTCGCAGTTGTTTTCTTCCATTTTCTCCGAAATTTGAATTGTGATCTGCCCATGACGTTGCAAATGCTAGTGTGGTCCAAACTACCGAGTAGGATTTTAATATGTAGCTATGGTTTTGACACGTGGGTAGAATATGAAACACGATACATGCCTTCAGTTCAAGTCCTTCATCTGTACCTAGGAACTTCTTTAACATGGGCAGAGTCGACGATCGTATACTGTCAATCTACAATCAAAAGACATGCTCTTAGAACAAAATGTTATTCTTTAGTAATTACTTTGGCATTATTTTGGTCGGATGACAATATAGATGGCACTGGCACCCCCTACCCCAAACATAAGAAACATGATATGCCGTTCAATGCTATAAAACCAGAGTTGGAAAGAGTTTAAAGTATATTTTTAATATTAAGACTAAGACAGACATGCAAACTCTGAAGAAGAAAAAATCTGAGCCCAGGATATTTGGAAGTGGGGGAATGGATGTCCTGCTGAGCACCGCAAGCGAAGCGCAGTGGTTGAACTAGGGGGGTTTGGGGGGCAAAGAAAATTTGAAAGTCTAGACTTATAATGATGCATTCTGATGCATCTTGGCCAGAAATGTATCAAAGCTAAGATCTGCTGGCTTTATTATTGGGGATAGAACTTTGCTTTTTGGATGGAAAGGTCTCAGAAAATTTTGAAATTCTTGACTTTAAATGGCGCAATCTGATACATTTTGGCACATCTGGCATGCCTACCCCCCATTTTAAACCATCACTAAAATAGTTATGTGTTGATTAGCCAATCACATGTTACAGCAGTACAAAATTTTGAAAATCAAGAAGGCAAATGGTGATATTTGATCCATTTTGATCTCCTTATCTGATAAAATTACAAGTCCCCCCCCCCACATAAAGGTAAACAGAGTTCTCATTGGATCTGGACAAATCACAAGAATGATCAATTTGGAGAAAAGAAAATCTGAGAAATCTGAGAAATCTGAGGAGTTTGCATGCCTGCTAAGAGCGAGTTCGTATATTTCTATTAATCAACTTGGGCGGTTAGTTATCAAGTATACTTACGGAAGGGTCTGTCTGGTCATTCGTGACTCCCCTCAGTGTTATCTTGATTGCAGTCTTGACAAAAGGTGCTAAACATATGATTCCCTCCAGATAATAACCTATGGACCTCAGTGTGCTGCAGTCATGGTCGAGTTTCCCTCCTATCAACATTCCTGGCTGGTAGAAGAGGCTAGTTCCTAGTGGCGAAAATAATTGCACATGCATTTCCAAATCAGAAACAGATTGAGGTAAAATGCAGGATTCGGACACTGAAGGTAAAATGGTGAGTTTCCTCCTTTAAAAAAAAAGTTTCTGCAAGGTTTTAGTTCCATAGTTTGATATGTATTGCATGTATACATGTTTTACATTTAGGGCTGGAATGAGCTCATTGTATTGGGCCCAAAAACAAAGGTTTGTTTCAGGTCACCCGACGGACCCTATCAAAACAGGGCCAACCCTACGTTTTTTTTATGCATTTTTGAAGAAATTTCCGTATTTTTACCCTTTTTTTGGTCAATTTTAGGGTCTTCGGAGAGGCAGGCTAGTACTTTCGTGCTAAAAAAAAAGAAGTGAAAAACAAAAAAATCCGACCTACCGACCCTACATTTTCTTGCCATGTTACCTGAAACAAACCTTTTTTTGGCCTTAGGTAGCGTCATGGTGAGCAGAAGCTTTTCTATTGTCACCTTAGACACGTTTTACATTTATAAACAGCTGGAGAGTATTAAAAGTGGAAATGTCAAAGGTTCACATTTAATACTACTATATATGATACTAATAAATACGGAATGATTTCAACATATTAAATCCAATACCATACCTGTTTCTGAGACTTCAATTGTTGAACCATTGGTAATTTTGTCCAGTAGACGAATAAAGCTAGCTTCAAAATCTGCAAAATAATTTGAAATTGCAAGCCTTGGAATTTATCAACTACAGTCCAGGTAGGCCTACTACATTATCCGATAATCTTAATATCGTCACTTATTAAAACAAACAACCTTCAAAATTGTATCGTATCTTGGTCTTTAATAGTGTGTTATTACTAATAATATTAGATGTCCCTACAGAGAGTGGTACATCTACAGTTTATATCTTTTCTTTTTTACGTTTGCCATCTTACAGAACGGTAGGGGGGAGGGGCGGGCAGCCTCGGCCAGCGTCTATCCTACCAGGCCCAGGGAAAAAGCCTGGGAGCAGCCTTCCATGGCGCCCAATACACATATTTTAGTTACCCCTTAAAATCAAGATCAATTTATTAAAGATAGGCACTTTGATAAAAAATGAATATCGAGTACATTCTTTTTTTTTTACACGTATTTGATTCAGCTCATAGAGACAATTCTTATACTTTTGGAATTAGGTTTCTACCTTATTTAGAACCAAAGCTACGAGATAATTAGTGCTTCAAATTATAAGGCCACTGCCACTATAGAAATGGTATAACACCTCCTGCAGTTTTTGTGATGTGGTACCGGAGGCAGGGCCACTACTGGACAGTGACTGTGTGTGTAACAGGGGAGGTGAGAAGGGTACCAAGACAAACAATGGGCGGCACCTACTGCCTCTGGTGCCGCCCATGTATCACCTGTGGGCCATGCCCCGCACCTTGGACCTTGTAAAAAAATGTATGATATTTTCACCCACCTCAAAATGGCACTGCACCAACTCGCACATGCTTGAAATTTGTACATATGTCCATTAATATGTCCATTAATATGCAAAGTGTATGTGCGTTTTGGAATTTTTTATGTGCTTCAAAGTCTACTGTTTTTATTCTACTTTCAATTTGACCCAAACTTTGGATGAGTGTAGCTCAGTCAATAATGCATATTTTCTCTCTCTGATTTCACTAAGTGATAAATTGATATCATGGCTTTATAACTGGCTATCACAAGCATGAGGGACCATCTTATTAGTGCCTGAAATCGGGATTCCCGCCGATGCGGAAATCGGGACCTCTCCTGCACCCCACCAAAAACGTATCACACCTCTGACAGCTTATCTGCCGGCCCACAGCAGCGTTATCAAAGTACCTATTAAAGATATTAATTTGATTTGTCTGTAGTTGGATGTCACGGGGGGGGGGGGGGGGGGTGCTCGACCTTCAGCCATAGGCCTACCTACAATAGCCCCACTATACACTATCACTTAGTTGGAATGCTTCAAACAATACAGCGACAGTACCAAGGTACGCAGTATGGTTGGACAGGGGCTCATTGGCTAGATCTTATATTTTGGTCCCATTTGCGACTCTCTGCTGTCGCACCTCTCTAGCAGCTGCAAATAGGAGTTATTTTCTTAGATAATTATATCAACATGTACCTTGAACATTATTCTCGGGATCTAGTGAATTTTTGTGGTTCTTCTTGCTTTGCAGAGTAAGAAATAGTGAGAATTAAAATATGGCTTAGCCCTCGTCTTGCCAAAGTTCGAATTATGCCGCCATGACACTTTAACCATGTGATCTCTCTTGTCCAATCAAAATGGCTATGCTGTATTTAACACAAGGGGACGACACTGAAATAGCACTTGTGCCTCCCCCTAGGGGGTTAAGAGTTAGCCTATGAGCGGCAGTCCAACCTTACAGCGTACCTCGGTACTGTCGATGTAAGGTTTGAAGCAATCCAACTAACTATCACTATGTTTGCCTTGCCACTGCACTCAGTCACCCACAAATGAGTGACACACAATATCACAGTGTCACCGATACTATCAATTACTATCATACTGTCACTAGTGTCAGTGCCATGCTGCATTCAGTAGCCAGTACTTTCGTATAGTGACTGCCTACCTTGGGTAAGGAAGTTGGCGATTGAACAATTAGATTAGCAAAACAACTTACCTCTCAGTCCTGGGTCATTGTCTTTGACTCTTATCCTCCTGATACGAACGGCCTTTCCGCTTAAAGTTGCTAAAATTAGCCGCTGTCTGAAGAAATTGCATCCTTCATAATTCAACGTGTTTTGCATGGGCGCCGCCATCTTGTCATGTGTGTTATGCAGAGTTAGCAGTAAAATTATATTTTCGTATAAAATGTACAACAGAACGGCATGAAACCTCATCGAAAATAATAAAACAATAGCAAGTGTTTTAAATCACCACAAACTGAAGCTATTATGATAGAGTTAATCCTTTCAATTGAAATCATCCGATTCATAGGAAACTAACATTCACATAAGGCACTTCCTGTTGTGAAAGCGGTAGCAAAACAAAAGCACCCGTTTGCACATTCTGCAGTCGATAAATATGTATATTCTGACGCTATTACCTCTTAAATTGTACCTTTAGCCACAGAAGGAATACCTTAGCATCATTATGTTGCGTTATATGACATTTCGGGAGAATGGGAGTGATGATCCAGCCTGTATGCTGCATGCAGAGTGCACCCGGCGAGCTCTCTCACTGGAATTGAGCAGACACTACACGGTTGAAGCCAGTCACAAGGCCGGGGTCAACTCTCTAGATGTGGATCCTGTTGACAATAGATAGTGAGTATGAATTACATCTTACCTTAAGATTTAATTTAATAAGACTTAAGGGAGCGTCAATTATTGGGGGAGGGGAGTAGTTATAAAATTGTCAGCCCCCCTTTTAATAAGGCCACTCAAAAAAAAAAAGTTGTTTCTCATCACCGCGCGCATCATAAAAAAGATGATTTGGGGAAAACTTTTTTTTTTTTTTTTTTACATTTTTGATGAAAAATATGCTAAAATTGCCAAAATATTGGCAAATTTGGTATCAAATTAAAGCTTATGCTGTCAGCAATGCAATCAGCTAGGTGTAACTTGCATTGTTACAACTTTTACTGATCAATAAACTCCAAATTACTAAAATGTGAAAATTGATCGCGAAATGTCCAAATTTCCCTATGTAAATTGCCCCGAGTAAAAAAAAAAAAAAAATTAAATAAAAAACGCCCTCGTCATATTTTCCATTGCTTGGTGATGAGAAACAATTTTTTTTTTTTGAGTGGCCTAATAGAGCATTTAATAGAGGCGTCAATTTGTGTACCTTAAATTAAGGCTTAATTTTATACAATGTACAATAGGCCTACCGGTACTCAATAGATCTATTCAATACTCAATGTCAATAGTTTGAACTACCAGTAGTCTACACCATGTACAGTCTACAGTAGGCTTATTGTCACTGTTCACCTCTCAGAAACTAAGTGCATTTTACCCCTTTCCATTACAGTTTATTATCCAGTGGAGCTGATGGCACAATCGCCATACATGACCTGGATAACATGTCAGGGGAGCCTCGGTTTACATACCCCAATGTGGCCAAAATAGATAGAAAAACCAGAGGCAGCCATAAATTCAGTGTTGAAACTGTGCAATGGTACCCCTTGGACACAGGCATGTTCATGTCATCAGGAATGGACAAACTACTCAAAGTTTGGGACACAAATGAACTAACGGTAGGATCTCTTATTTTGAATCATGTATAATCATGTCACATAATTAGCGTTATATGCTTGTTGTATTCAAAACGAACCGAAATCAATAGTATCTGAACTATTGTGGCAATTAAAGTTATATTATTGTTTGCATGTATGTGAGCTCCTTTATCAAATGTACAATGAAAAACAACTGACAACTTTTTATGTTTATCCAGATTGCCGATGAGTATGAGTTCAGCGGTATCATCTACTGCCACGACATGTCTCAGATAGCGGTGCAGCACAGCCTAATAGCGGTTGCCGGACACAGCGCTAAAGTCAGGCTGATAGACATCAAATCAGGAGCAGCCACGCACACGTTAAAAGGCCACCGACAATCTGTCCTGTGCATCAAGTGGTCGACGCGCGATGAATATCTCCTTGCAACCGGGAGGTAATAAAAGCCATCTGTTGGGAATTCTGATTACATGTATTTAATTGATGAATTAGAATGTTGTCAAAGGCTGATATTTTATATGATTAATTTACGATAACTCACATTGATGCACGGTTAAATGTCATTTATGTCCTGTGTATATAATAGAGACGAATTTAGATATGCAATTATTTTTACGCGCAATGTATTTTTACTTTCAGTGAAGATAGCAAAGTTATGATTTGGGACATCAGAAGTGCAAAAGGAAGTTTGATGGTCTTGGATCAACATAACGGAGACACGTCAGCAGGGCCAGAAGCAGGTAATGTTCAACACCGATCGTATAAAGTAGCTTGATCTAAATTCTGCTCTTTTGATTGGAGTCGAGCAAGCCTTTAATAGGAATACATTCTGTTATTTTCTTGTAATCCAAATTATTCGTGTTTTCTTTTTTCTTGCTCCAGTCAATACGGCTCACAATGGGATAATCAACGGAATGAGCTACACACCGGACGGTCTCGGCCTTATCACAATGGGGACTGACGACCGAGTCAGACTATGGAGTACTTTCACGGGCGCGAACACAAACATTAACTTTGGAAAAGTGTACAATGACGCCCGTAAATGTGTAAAGATGTCAATTTCAAATTATACCAATCCACCGCTTGTCTATGTTCCACACGAGAGCCACATTGAAGTATTTGACATGACCAATGGCGACAAGGTGGACACGCTAAGAGGACATTATAATCAGATCAACACATGCTTATTTGATGTCAGTAAGCAGGAACTGTACAGTGCTGGAAATGATAGGAACATTCTCATTTGGACACCCATGACAAGTACTGTCCAATTATTCGATGATTATGTCACCAGTTTAAAGACGCCAGTAACAACGACAGCTAATTTTGTTAAGAGAGTTGGAGCGATGGCAGACACATGGAGTAGCGACGAGGACTAGATTCTACATTCTTCACTCATCAATTTCATCATTATTATTTTCATACAGATGTCATTTCCAGTTTCCTCAGGTGTACTGTTGTACATGCAGCATATATACAGGTCTACTGCTAATATGGAGTTGTCAACAAGGACGGTATTGAATTTACCAATACTTTTTCGGAGAAATTGTATCAGTACTTGTTCCATACAAATGTTTGCTGATTATTTTACATACTAAAGGCATATTTTACTGTATTAGTCTTGTACATTGTATATATCATAAACCTGTATTGTATTTCATTATCAACTTTGAGACCACAAATGACACAACATTCATGTATATTTACATATATTTATTTGTCAATAAAACAATTCATGCACGTCATGGCAGGACCGCCTTTTAAAATACATGTACGTGCGCTGACCGATGAAAAAGCATCTTTTCATTCCGTTCTCATTTACATCTACATACATGTATAAACAGTCATACATATATAGTCACTGTGACATAGGCCACACACATACTATAGGAAACACGCTCAGCATGTTAGTCTTGGTCCAATGTAGACATTTACCATCAATTGGCCATCATTCCAGCTATATACACACACACACACACCTTAAAAGCCTTACACAGTTATACAGTAATTCGTTACAGGAAAGATTATTTGGGACTAAAATCACCATGCTATATTGTTACCTACTTTGTCCAATATCAGCCTATTTGACGTTATTGGTTTGAACATGTATCGTAGTGCCTAAAATTGATTGCTTATTCGCCAGATGAGATAAACATGAGCTATGCCAAACATTGGTGATACAATATTATGAGGAATTCGGCAATTTTATCTTGACAAATAAATAGGAAACTTTAAGGTAATTTCATAAAACATTCAATGTCCCACGCGGAGACTTTGTTTGTTCCTACACATGTTTCTAACTTGACTTTGATTTAAGTGATTTTAAGGTAAATTATTTTCTTAATACTCCCTTGATCTGCTTTCCTTTCACCCGATGAATGTCATAAAATGGCGATTAAAAATGTCCACACTAAAATGATTTTTACAACAGCAAACAAACAAATCCGCAACAAACATCCTAAAACGAGACAAAATGAACCTGCAGTCGAAAATACTGTATATGATTTCACTTGTGCTTTTTGACTGGGATGTGGGATGTGCATACCCTTTATTGCATGTAGCAGGTAGCGATTGGCACAACAATTGATATCAATAATATTACCTATGAACCAAGAACTCATTGTAACCAAAAGTCTGCTTCGCCGATCCAGACAGTGGCAGTGTCAAGAGTTGCTGGGTCAGTTCTGTAAATTCATCTCTGATCGGGTCTCGGGAGAAATGCTGGGAGAGTTCTGTCGATTCATCTCTGATCCGGTCTCGGGAGAGTTGCTCGGTCAGTTCTGTTGCTTCGTCTCACATCCGGGCTCGGGACGAAGCACTGCTACCTTCAGAGACCTGAGCCAGCCAGGCACTGAGGCATCTTTAGAATACACCTAACATGAAGGACGAGGCTGCAATCATACGTCTAGAAAGCCTTCCCCATCCTGGTCTTGGTCCCGGTCTCCATCGAAGAACTCATTTGGAGCCTCGACTCTACAAGTTGAAAACAGAAGCCGACATTATTTAACGATAGAATCATATTACCAATTATCAAAACTAAAATGAACATTTATAAATGTCGCTATGTCTACAAAAGGTTTGATACATGAATGGTCTGTAGATAGGTACCTGCGCTCTTCTTGTTCGGCAGTGAATCTGGTGTCTGGATCGGTCTCGTCTTCGTGATCTTCGAGACTCAACATGTCCGGCGGCACATCCTGCATCTGTACGCTCGGTGCGTGGATGAGACTGCGCAGGTTCTCATGGGTCACCTGTCGTATTGTTTCCAGGTACTGAAACGTTTAATCAAAAGAGTTTAATTGATAGTCCTGGGCCTACACTTGAACATATCCAAGTGGCTAAATGAAAGACCATCAAATGCATGGCATCTGTCAGGAAAGAGCAAACAAGATCTAAAGTGGATAAATATGTCGCATTATCAGATAATAATGTAGTAATCTCATTGAAAACGTAGGGAGTTTTATCATCTATCATGAACTGCTGAAAGATAGACCACTAGTACCAATGCGTCCCCCACAGTACACATGAAGCAGATCCTTCACATCATCCCATTCATAGACAAACTTAAACTGAAGGTGATCATTGCTATATACCTGTCTCGTGTTGAGGTTCTCCTGTTTGGTTGAGATATCTGGGTGTAACGTGAAGTCTGGTCCAAAGTATTCTAGGTACTCTGTATTACATAAATGGGGTTTACAATAAGGAAACATGTGAACAGGAACTGTGGTTTTGATATAATATGATAGCATTTCATTTTATATCATGTATGTAGTAACAATTCTGTATACTTGGAGACGGTGCCATTGCATTATAATATAAAACATGATACCCAGTAACCCTATATAGGCCCATACATGCATGTGATCACCACTCAGCAGCAAGTGCCATATGTGTAGGAACACTTGACCCCCCCCCCCCATCCCGAGGCTAAGCTCTAAACTCTAACCTCCCCTTCTACTATAAGTATAATGCGAACTGAGTACCCCCCCTCCCCCCCCCCCCACACACACCAGGGATGTCATCGATGGTTACGACCTTTTGGGGCCATACCTTGGGTTCACCTGCACCTAGACCTCCACCCTCGTTACCTGCCCTACCTGATGGACAGGGTTACAACCTTTTGGGGTCATACCTTGGGTTCACCTGCACCTAGACCTCCACCCTCGTTACCTGCCCTACCTGTTGGACAGGGTTACGACCTTTTGGGGTCATACCTTGGGTTCACTACTCTCGTTCCCAAATCCTTCCGAAGGAAGGCTCTGGTGACAGTCAGTATGACCTTGAACTTGGGATTTTGCTGGGTTTGGGCAACCCCTTCTGGTAGCTTGGAACCAGTGGACAGGAACCAGAATGTATGATGGTAGTTTTACCTGTATTTCCCATCATACTTTCTGGTTCCATTTCTGGTTCCTGTTCGCTGGTTCCAAGCTAACTACAGGGACTGCCTAAACCCAGCAAAATCCAAGTTCAAGGTCATACTGGCTGTCCCCAGAGCCTTCCTTCGGGAGGATTTGGGAACGAGAGTATGGGTTCACCTGCACCTAGACCTCCACCCTCGTTACCTGCCCTACCTGTTGGACAGGGTTACGACCTTTTGGGGCCATACCTTGGGTTCACCTGCACCTAGACCTCCACCCACGTTACCTGCCCTCCTTCTACCACCACTACTGCGTGTACCTACTCCTTATGCCTCTCGGAAGGAGGGGGGGGGGGGGGTCAAGCAGAACTTATTCTAGGATACAAGGGCGACTTTGACCTTGCACCTTGGCCTCTATGCACAAACACTTGACCGCCAATGACCGTTCCGGCTCAACAACTCTAGTTTTTGAACAAACAAACACTGCCCAAACCAATGACCATATGACGATCAATATTCTGTATTAAAATAATTAAAATATGAATTTAATGTTCAAACCATGTGCTTCCGGTGAATCTCATCTACATGATGTCTGAACAAATAGATGATATCTCTTTGCAAAGTATGTACAAAATGCAATTCCCTAAAGTGTTAGTGCAGAAAAAGCTCCCCATTCAATTCAGTGCTATAACAGAGAATTACCCCATTTTTTACCACAAAACACTGAATATCACCAAAAACTTAATTGAAATGTGAACTCTTGAAAACATGTCCAGATAGATATACATGTTGTGCACACAATGATGACACTGAAAATATCAAAATGAGTTTGTATCAATGTGCAATTTGACCACTCAGATGACCAAACCACCTAGATCCAGGATCAGACCTCAGTGACTAGTAAAGAAGGTGCCATTCTCTATAAAGATACAACACTATAAAGACCAATGGCACCGTCTAATAAGAAATGCAATCGAACTTTTTGTATTTCATGAATTTATCTGATGGATGTGTCTGGTCTGAACACAGATGGAGTTATAAACCGTGTGTTAATCAAGCAAGGTTTCTCCCGATAATACCATCTATTATTTATACAAAGGTTTATATGATAGATATGTTTATTTTGTTTACCATTGTATGGGATCTCATTGCTAATTTCTTCATCTAGAAGTACAGATGTCTCGTGCGTCCAACACCGGGCCACATTACGGACTGTGTAGCCGCCACCTCCTAGCACCATCAGTGGAAGACCCAGGTCCTTGATGAACTTAACACACTCTCTGCACAACGATAAAATGGCACATTTACACATATATTTTCAGCATTGATTTTGTTTAATATCTATTATAATTTTATATATGTTAAATTTAACTTAAATGTTAAGTAATCTTTATTATACAGACTCTGTGCGAATTGGGCATTGCAATATGACAGGCGATTAAACCGACTTTGCCAATTTAAGATACAATTTTATTGTGCTGAATTATTGAATATTCTTACCCGTGTCCTTTAACACTGAGATTGAAGCATCCAAGTCGATCACTTCCCAACGAATCTGCGCCACACTAAAATAAAACAATTGAGAAATGTTTACATGCAATTCATCCTTTTTTTCTTTTTTTTGTAGAAGGAAATGTATGTACGTGATACCAATAAGGGCCGATCCTAAACTTTTTCTGAACATTATCGAAAATGTTAACATTTTAATGTTATCCAGAAGGGTGGATTACCAAATACCGAAGAAAAGGTTTCCCCGACATATTTGTCAAATCAACTACAAAGACATGGATAACTTTGATTCTTACCTGCAGGACTATACATGTGGGCTTGTAGAAATCGACCACTGACTGGATGACGGGTTTGAAGATGTGCATGTACATCTGGTCGTCAATGCCCTCCTTTAGGGGTACGTTAACTGAGTAATAGCGACCGTTCTCAGAACCAGTTTCGTACATATCTCCTGAATAACACAATGATATAAAGAACGAATGTATTGGCACTATCTTGGTATTCAATTATAACTACATGTAACAACCAACTAAAAGTGACATGGTAGTGGGATGGACGGGCCATACATCATAGACCTCCTTTTAGATAGATCATCTGATTCTATTCCCATTACCTATTATATGTAAATAACAGGGTAAGTATAATATCCCGGGAGTGACCCAGTCTATTTTATGTAAAACCAAAACAGACTGCAGGTTTTATAATTACACAAACTGGGTCACAAGTGGGTTATCCGGACTCAAATCTTGGTTTGACGACGGTGTGATTCTTTTTTCTCAGCCCATGACAATGAGGTAAGAACCCTATATCAAATCCACATTTAAAAAATAAGCGCAAAACCGTACCTGTTCCAGGGAAGAAGTAGTTGCCATACTTGTGGAAGGAGACGGTCATGACTCTGTCAGTGAGGTAGAAGGCTTCCTGCACGCCGTCCCCGTGGTGGATGTCAATGTCCACGTACAACACCCGCGGGTGGTACTTCAACAACTCCAGGATAGAGATGACGATGTCGTTTACGTAGCAGAATCCTGATGCCTGCACAAGTAGTAATAATTAGCATACTTAAGATTTTCAAGTGGAACAGTTTGAGGGGATGGAATCTAATTAATTAAAGAGAGACCTGGAGTGCGGGTACCCGTTACAAAAACAATATCAAAATACCCTTCATATTATATACATACTAGTATATATTATATTATATGAGGGCATGCATCTTTACTTGGCCCTTGTGACATTGGAACCTATCCAGTTGGTACACACGTCTTAGTACCTTAGACCATAGTACCCGTATGCATTCCAATGGTAACATACCTCGAATTTCTTTGCATGATGTAGTCCTCCCGACCAGTTTATTGCTATGTCACAGTGCTATAGAGGAAACAGATAGTTATTATGCAAATAATGATTGACAATATTTTACGTCTAATAGCGTGTTATACAAATCATTAGGTTAAAACGTTAGACAGAAGAATATTCCTTCTTTATGAAGGCAATGCCATATTAAGACATGTTTGTCTAAAAGTAGTGAGATGGTAGGCACGCAGACACCAGAACATTCGGATCCATTCGTTTATAAGTTACCTACTGCTTTCTTAAAGATACAGCTATATGTGTTACAGAACCCTTACATTGTTATTGAGCTTGATTGCACTCTCCAGCGACGCTCCGGTGTACATCGAACAGAAGTCAAAGAGACCTTCGAACACTGGGCTGAAAACAAATATCCATATGGATTAAACTTGTCTGTTTAATCGGCTCAATTAAATATTATGTATAGTATTGTGCTATATTTGCTACATATAAATGAAATGTCGTATATGAGCAGTTGCATACAACATCGTCTATATATTTAATTCCTTTATATTCATGACATTTCATTTTATTTTTTTAAACTTATGTATTGAGGAGCATGTCAATGATACCGGTAGATTCACAGATATTTACCAGTCATCACCAACATTGAAGAGACTGAGACTTTTTGTGAAGTTTTGGACATTCTGTGGACGGACACGTTGTAGGAAGTCTATGTATTCATCTGAGTGAAACCGACACATGTCGTGTGCAGATGCCCGATATGCACGATAAACCTAAAAGTAGAAAAAGTGCTTTGTACTTGAAAAAAAAGTGTATTACATAATTCATAGCACACATACATTTATGGTAGGTGTACCCAAAGAGGCTAGAATCGTACCTACCGTACTATATTTCTCTACCTGGGCTGTAACAAAATAAGGATAGATCATCTGATTTACATCGCCAATGACCTAGGGTAGGGATGCCATTGGTATCAACTTTTATAGGTTGTTAGTTATTCACTATTTTGGTGTTGATATAGAGGAAAGATGCAGCGAGAGAGGGATATTGAGCAAGATAGAGGAAGAAGCACAAAAAGTACCAACAAACATCTCTCTTTCCAGGGTCTTGATGAGTTGATCGACTAGCTTTGTACTCCATGTTTACAACATGTACATTGACATCCATTAGTTACAATACTAACCTGCATCTTCTTATACATTCCATAATGAAGTACTAGACTGTGAGTCACTGCCAGGCGATGTGGCTTCATCGGATGTCCAGGTCCTGAAATAAATGAAAAGCTTCATATTATTATACTAGTCTAATAGTTGACATTTTTCAACAACTGGCGGTTGGTGGGTTTCCGGGGTCGGTTTTCACAACCTGTCGACTTTTCGGTCAAATTGTTTTACCCCACCAGCAGTTTCCGAAGCTCACTCTTTTAGCTAGCCTATACTAGACTACTAGAGCAATGCGTTGGCCTTTAAAAAAATTATTAGGGATAACACACCAAAATCATTTTTCCGGTACATTAAAATAACATTTATGCATCTGAAAGTACAGATCTTGAGAAAGACAATGCACTTTACATCATAGAAAAGGACCTTATAGAAGCCAAGCTATGCACTTTTAAAGTAAAGAAGTTTGTAAGATTTTCCTTTTTTTTCTGTCAGTGTTTATGCAGCAAGTAGCCTACTTAGTAGGCCTTATCACTGTGTACACACTGCCATGCAGGCTGCAGCAGGGATGGGCCGTTTTTGTATTTCATTTCATATAAATAGTCATAACTGAGCCCTAGATTGGAATAGGGAAAATCCAATGATACCATTAAAGAGAGAACACCTTAAGGATTGATATGCTATGTTTTCAGAAAAAAATGACCAGGTGGGTATTTTTTATCACAGTGGAAAGTCAAAGTGTTGTGATTGCTCCATATTCTACATGCCTCAATTTCTTGCATTTTCAGCTGAAATGTAGCTCTTTTATATTGGCTTGTGCCAAGTTGTGCTAGCAGATAGAATTAAAATAAGACCAGAACTCAAAAGTAAACATATGAAGCAATGTTCTGTAAACGTGTGAGAAAGTGTGAGAAATTTTAAGTAAAAAAATAAAAGGTACAAAGTTAAAACCCTTTAGAATTTGCTACAATTTGCACATAGATTCCATTTTTTCTTTCCTCATATTGAACATCAGGTTTTAACCTTTAAATAGAGGGGTTAAACTTTAAAATCGACCAAGTATTAAGCAAGATATTAACATATCATATTTTAATGTAATTACAAAAATGTATCGGTATGCCCATCAATACCCCTTCGGAAATGATACCCTATTTCCGTAACCGTTAGACATGGAGTAAAATAACTCACAGATTCTGAATCCTTGGTCATTTCTGCATGAGATGACCAAATATGGATAAATTTGACCAAGGGAAAGGACCCGAAAATAGCTAATAAAAATGTTGCGTTTACTATGGTGACAGATAGGGCTCCGCCGAAGTAGGCGCTGGGGTGTTATCCCTAAAATTATTACGGCTTCTGTAGTTATAATTTTGTACAAAAAGTTGACCCCTCCTGCATAGGGGGGGGGGATTCTGAGCCCTCTCTTCTGACCCAAAATATTCCACGTCACTCAACGTGTTCTAGCTCTGTATTTGATTAACAAGCACTCCCTTTAAAATGTGCATGACAAACGCTATATACACCCACTGTTTTTGAAATTAAATGACCTCCAGCTACGACTAGGTAAACAAATGCGATCTTTTGAAATTTTCTACTAAGGGAGTGCTCATTTTTTAACAACAGGGGGGGGGGGGGAGATTTCGCGCGAAGTGCACAACATTTTTTCACACCCCCCCCCCCTAGGCTAGAGGGATCGAATTTTTTTACCCCACCCCCGGCAGGCCGAAAATCGAGCGCATTCATGCCCCTTTGACTTTGTAGCATTAGTAACGCGCGGGCTTTTTCCCTCAAATCAGGTTGAATTTTTTTGACCCCCCCAAGAGGGATCTAAATTTCTACCCCCCCCCGGTCAAGGGGTCCAAATTTTTTACACCCCCCCCCCAATCCACCACCCCCCTGTTGTTAAAAAGTGAGCACTCCCTAATAGGCCTAGGATGTGGTCATTATTAAAATATCCTAACATAACAGGCCCTTAGAGCCTAGACTCTGAGGCTAGAGGATTAAGCCTTTTTCTGATCTACCTTTACTGCTTTAGAATAGGCTGTGAAGGAAGTGATTTCACGCAATGGGAGATTTTTGGAAAAATATTAATTCTGAGCAAATACAAATCTCTACTGCACATCCTGGCATAGATCTATATTTGTGTGTCAGACATGCCCCCTGCTGTAGCATATAGTGAGATTTACTCCTGCAGGAAAAAATCTGTACCAATATTTGTTCCAGGTGATCTGAAACATTTTTTTCCCATGCTATTTTCATTTTGAGTGGCAACCTTGATAGAGAAACTTGTTGGAATGCTTCAAACCATACATCGACAGTACCGGGGTACGCTGTAAGGTTGGACTGCCGCTCATAAGGAAATAATGCAGAATAAAATAATCCGATAGAGGGAGGCATTGGTACGATGAGGGTGTCGCCGCCTAGTGTATTTCACAGCATAGCCATTTTGATTGGAGAAGAGATATCACGTGATCAAACTGTCATGGCGGCAAAGCTCAAACTTTGGCAGGGGAAGGGCTAAGCCATTCTTTAATATTCAAGATTTCTTCCTTTGCAAATCGATAAGAACCACAAATATCCACCAGACCTCGAGAATAATGTTTAAGGTATACATTGATATAATTATCTAAGGAAATAAGTCATATTTGCATCTGCTAGAGAGTTGCGACAGCAGAGAGTCGCAAACGGAGAATTTATATTAGAAATAGCCTATGAGCGGCAGTCCAACTATACTGCGTACCTTGGTACTGTCGCTGTATGGTTTGAAGCATTCCAACAAAGAGAAACAGGCTGTGGAAATGGAATGTGGGACTTTATAGCTTTAGTTGAGTTTTAAGCCTAGACACTAGGTTTAAGTAAACGTTATGTGACTGAGTAACTCAGTAAGACAGTACCTGGCCGTAGGCCTACTAAGGTAACTACGAACGGTCTGAAACGTACATTTCAAGTCTAGACTACGGACTCAGACTGGACGGTAGTGGACCACCCGCCAGTTATAACTGACACAGTGACAGGGCCTCCTTTCTGACACGATTACTCAGTATTGTACCACTTGTGTCACTTGTTTTTTGTCTGAACATGAACGCCATGGTATTATGCAGTTATGAGGCAAAAATGAATAGTATATGATCCCTACCATAATGGAAATTCCCCACATTTGGATCGTAAAAATATGCGATGCTCTTGTTCGACGCCATTTTGATTCCGTGAAGATAGCTCTTCGAACAGATGTTACGTCTCTAACGTACGCGTCGTATTGCATAGACTGTGGCTGGAGAATGACAAAAAGAAGACTAGTCTGCAGGTTTCTCGAAATCCGATCCAGTAAACATCATGGAGGACGACGCTCCAGTTATTTATGGCCTAGAATTCCAGGTTAGTTTCCTAATTCAGTTTAATTTCATTGTAGTGATGAACTGTGCTACTGTCATTGCATTACAAGAACGTGAACACGATACCACATCAGAATGTAGGTTAAACCGCAGAGGAAAATGTGTGGGCGATATTAGGGGCATTTCAACTCAGAAAACCATAATATTTTTGAGGGGGGCGTGGCAGGTGTACATTAAATAACTGTACTCATAGACTATATTATGATATGCAGATGGTGTATCTGTTGATATACCAGTCAAACTTCTAAGCAATGTTTTTCCTTTAGACTTTAGTGCCCACCGGGTATATCTATTTGAGATCAGGAAATTGCCCCAAGCACCTGCGAATTTATTATTTTATAAATATCTCTTCAATATCGAGTAAACGAGAACTGTTTTTTCTCAGATTTGTAAAAGACGTTTTTGTTTTCTTCATGACAAGGCCTAGATATACTCAGGGTCAGGCTACTGTCTTAATTAGCAGAGAAATGTATTCAGAAAGCCGATTGTTTACCAGTGCCAGTAGTCATGGAGCAGAGACTCTGATACTTCTGAATTAGCTATAATTTGTAGGCCCCTACATGGATTTCATTTTGTCTTTCCCCATAATAAACGCTTAGGTCCTAAACTTTAAATGGAGGGGTTAAACCTTCAAATCTACCAAGTATTAAGCGAAATACTGGTATTACTATTTCATATTTTCAGTGTTTTAATAAAATCTATTTGAGCCTACACAGATAGCCCTAGGAAAATGGTGATCTAGCTAATGAACCATTAGTGTACAGTAAAATAACTCACATATTCTGAATCCCTGGACATTTTTACATCAGGGTATGAAATATGGCTATTATTGAAAAAGGGAAAGTAGCCGAAAATAGAAAATGTTTTTTGTCTTGTTTACTATGGTGGAATCTCTTTTTTTTAAATAGTGTCACCGTACAGCTAAATGGTCTTTTATTTCTACTTGTAATTCTATAATAGATCTAGGTTACTCCAACCATTTTTTTGTGCTTGACAGTTTTTTTATGGTCTCATCATCCGACCATCCCTCATTGCACATTAAAAAAATGCCGGTAGTATCCATGCCCGATACACATGGTGTTTCTGGTAGCCTTCCATATCTAGATCTACCTCATGTCGACTGAAGCAACATTTTCATCATAACCCAAATTCAGGACCAGTTCCAGTGGTAACATTGTGAATCAATGTGGAGGGGGAGGGGAGTGGGTATAGAGATGGAAATCCACCAACCCCAACCTGTCTCTCATTGTTGTTAGATGCTTATGTCTTACCGGGTAGTAATTGATAGACTGGCCAGCGCAGCTAACTGGTTAACATACCATCGAGTATATCAGGTGTATCCAGATACCTCAGCCCCATACTAGTATTTTAATTCCTTCAGGTGTGATCGTTTCAAAATTAATTTGATTCTGAATTTCTATTTGTATAGGCCCGTGCTCTCACGGCCCAAGTCGCAGAGACCGAGGCAATCCGGTTCCTTGTTGGTACACAGTCCCTACGATTTGAAAATCAGGTATGTAACTTGTACATTGTAGATGGTATTTAAAATTAATTGTAGTTTGTACGGAACTAACACCTATTAAATTAAAGTGATTAGCCTATGGCATATATCAGCATTCAACTTATTTTTTTAAATTGTATTGATGTAACAGTTTTATACATTTTTGTTCGACTGACAGGTCCACCAAATAGATTTTGACGATGAGAACAATGTCATCAACAAGAATATGTTCAGTCACCGTGAAGGAGAGATATGGCACATCAGTGCCTCACCCCTGGACAAGAATGTGTTGGCAACTTGTTACAACAAAAGTAAGTACAGAGTAAGATCAACGCCCATCCACAGTTTAAGTTACTCAATTGGGGATACAATATCCATGGGGAAACTCTGCTTTTCTAATGATATCTTGATCTGACGTAGCTGACAGTGCAACATTTTATTGTACTTTGGTGCTTGGCGAACCCTCATCTTTTCCTAGGCCCGCCCCTGCTAAATCGCTGATATAGGGATCTGGAGGGAGGTGCGCTGGTTGGGTTGATCAGCACTGATACGAGCTGATAGGACTGCTACAAGTCTGTCCCCTGTGTGTCCCCTATTTAATTGTCCCCATAGTGGTATGTCTTACCAGTGGATTAAACTGAAACCAGCGAAATTTAAAATGGCGGACCCATTGTGTATAAATTCCTATACAATTCGTTGCTACCACAGCTTCGGATGCCAAGGCTGAGATGAAGGCGGCGCTGTGGAGGATCCCGTCTGACTTTGACCAAGCGGCACCCGATGACACCTCGGCCAGTTCTCAGGCACTCGAACACATCTCTCAGATAGAGAACGCCGACTATGGAGACATAAAATGGTGGGTAATTTACTGAGTGTGACATTCATATCCGCTTAGGTATAACCACTACCGCGTATTCATTGTATTATCATACATTTATTAATTGTGGTCATTATCTACCAACAGCAAGAGGGGGCGAGGGTGGAGTGGACATAGTACATGTAACACATTGGTGCTTTCACTGGAAAAGGGGTGACATTGATTTTAATGTAATTGTACTTTCAGTATATTGTGGCATCCATCTGGTGAAAATACAGATCTGATTGCGCTATCAGAGACTCATATACTGCTTCACGACATGGAGGCCAGCGGATCTATAACAAAGGTGAGGAATGTTGCCGCCTTGTAGAGTTAAGGAGAACTCTTACCGTGGTTTATGAATACATAATTTGGGCGCATTTGCACAAATGTTCAAAGTCATGTCTGAAGCATGTATTTCCAATATCCATTGATGGCGTGCTACGTGGTATCTATATTCGACATTGTGTTTTAGTACAGCTCTTTTCTTACAGTCACCAATTAAGAAGGTCGATTTTAAGAAATGTCCATGTTACCCTGTCGATTTTAAAAAGACCATGTTCCGTGTCTCTATTCCTCCTGTCGTGTGTCACTATATATAAAGCCCACAAATGTCCATATCTCCCTATCGAATGTTAATGACTTTCCCTCTTTCAGTTAACGGCCTCAGCCACATTAGAAGGTAAAGGCCAGCCCAAGTTTACCTCCGGGAGGTGGAACCCACACCATAACTCTACACAGATAGCTACAGCCAATGACACGGCCATCCGCGGCTGGGACCTCAGGAGTATGAAGTAAGTGGACACTCGTGCAATATTACAACCCTTTAGAGCCGCATAGTCCTTTCTTGTTATGATACATGAATGCTGCTTTCAAGCATGATTCCGACCCTACGGGGTTTATACTCTCCCAAAGGGTCGGCATGATGCTTGGATGCAACACTGGTTAGTTACTCGCAAGTGCTGCATGCATGCATCATGATGATATATGTAAATATCATATTGCATTGAAGCCTTATTTGGCCTTTAAAGGGTTAAAGGTAGAAGGCTGTTTGCTTTAGTACGCGTATTTAACTGCCTTTATTGTAAAATCTATAAAAGGGGATCGGAAAATGTATAAAAGTTACAGAAAGTTAGCGACCATTGTTATTCAGTACATACATAAACGTATATCCACAGAAAATTTGGAACGTATTATTTTTAGGAATATTAGAAAATATACAAATGTGTAGATTTCTTTTCCCATGTGGGAGAAATTGTGTATCTAATCTAGCAGTCATCGGCGCTGTGTGTGTGTGAACCCTGCATTAAAAGTACACCCAAAAGTCAATGCATCCTTGATTTTTTTACAGACAAGTATATAGCATAGAGAATGCACACAGTCAACTGGTACGAGACTTAGACTTCAACCCAAACAAGCAGTACTACCTGGCATCTTGTGGAGACGACTGTAAAGCAAAATTCTGGGATATTAGAAATCCAACTACTCCACTGAAGACAATAAGTGACCATTCCCATTGGTAAGTAATACCTTTGTATATTCTCCTTGATCCAATGGTATCCTCTATGTAATATCTTTTACAGTCAGATGATCGTTGAATAAGCACTCAATATTGAGAATTTGTCCTTTTTTTCGAATAGGGAAATGGCGAGCATGATTTTTTGGCCCCCACTAAAAATGGGCAACATATTGTTGCCATATTCCTATTGTTACAATATGAGCACTCCATATATATCCATGCCCATATTCAACAGCAGTATTTCATGTTGTTACCGGTATACTGGTTTAAAACTCCCCACTACAGTACGTATAGTACATTATAAACCCTCTTTTTCTTATCACAACAGGATTTGGAGTATCCGATTCAACCACTTCCATGACCAACTCGTGCTGACCTCGAGTAGCGACAGTCGCGTCATCCTATCCAACGCTGTCTCCATCTCGTCCGAACCCTTCGGAAACCTGGGAGATGATGATGAAATTGACCTCGATGATGAGGATAAGAAGGAAAAGTAGGTCTCTAACATGTAACGGGGGCAAAACATCCTAACATATATTTACATAGAGCTTATGGTGTAGTTATGATGCCAATCTTTTATATGAACCACAAGGAATCCAAGCATGCTTACTAAAACGACAACCTGTTGGTTAATAACTTTTGAATTTGTTCTAAAGATCAAGTGTCTGGAGAGAAGTCTGAAATATTGCCAGTCCACACTTCACAGTCATTAGTTTAGGATTCTCCCAAATCAGTGTATTTTGAGTGATTTTGGTTACCTATATTGTAGGAGACTCAAACCAATTACTGAATAGACATTTGATAATTCTGTTCTCTGTTCAGATCTCACGAACCCCTGCAGGACGGGTTGATCTCCACATATGACGAGCATGAAGACAGTGTATACGCCGCTGAGTGGTCAACGACTGACCCCTGGCTCTTCGCCTCACTTAGTTATGACGGGCGCTTAGTGATCAACAGAGTCCCCAGAGCCACTAAATATAAGATCTTGTTGTAGAGTCATCGTCTCATGTCCTATGTATCACGTGTCATATAGTCAAATACTGTATGTAGTAAATCCAAAACTGACCATGCTCTAATTAAGCTATGGATGCAGATAGGGCAAAAAATAAATTAAGGTGTGTTTCCGTCAATTTTCTAAAAATAAAAGCTAGGTAGGGTCGGCTCCACTTTTCTTTTTAGGATTTTTTTTGTAAGGATGGAAAGTATTCCCAAAATCTTGTTCAGATTAGGGGACTAAAATCTACTGAAAGAACTGTAAGGAGTCCGTTACGATTTAGGATTCCGACCAACATTTCTGAAATAAAAAAAAATAAAATTAAGATCGGCCCTGTGATTTTATATAGGGTCGGGTGACCGGAAACGCACCACTTCATTTTGTAATGGCCTTTAGAGTACAGAAACTACTGGTGTGTGTACTTTATAGTAAACATGGAATAAATTATGATGGATTGAGTATCCACACTGGGAAGTTCAATTGGTTTATAATGGAGTATTTATTTTGGGGTTTTAGCACTTTTTCGTTAAATCTGGTCCGTAATATAAAGTAATGTGTCGAGAGGATGTCACTTCATAGGCCCCAAATGTTAATTGATATAAATATAATTTGATTAATTCTCATACTTGTGGCTTACCTAGTCTACATTCCATACCAGTTTGTACATATATATCTGGATCTTAGGAATGAATGAGCTACATATATATGGGTTAGTTGCAATGTGAGGTGTACAGTAAATGTATCATAACGCGTAAATTGTCATTTACATAATAAATATGGAAAATATAATATGTTGTACAAAGGTATATGGTGTAGCTAGAATAAAATATTTGAACATGAGAACATGACGTCCCTTGTGTTGTATCATCATGACAAATACTTGTACCTTAGGGGCCATCCATAAATATGTCACACGCGACTCCGTCCCCATACCTTCATACTCGTGTCACACTAAGACTAGGATCCCCCACCCCCACCGGCGTGACGTACCGTAATTTAAGGACGGCCCCCTTAAATTTTAAGTTTAAGGTCACACCAAAATGTGTTAATCTACTGATTTGATTTTCATAATTCGTTTGTATTGAAAGATCGAGCAAGCAATACTCTTTATTTTAATCGTGTTTTTCCATAATACATGTAGTTACCAATAACAGCAAAATTGAAACAAATGATAAATGGACAACCAACACATACATATTGTATTTGATGAAGTTTATTAGTCGTGTGAATATAATCCGAATAAACTCGATCCGATTCCACAGAAGGGTTCGATTTGGTACTAACTATTAAAATCATAAAAGTTTTACCCATACGTTACTTTAAAACAACAGCATTTGAGGTTGCGTTTTCTATTGGTATTTGTGGCAAAATATCTCCAAACACTGCTTTACGACAATCATTTTGAAAATCCAAGTTTTTGTTAAACACATTGATACTGTACACGTGTGGCTTCGGTGCTTTACTCATAATGAATCTGGACGGAATCATCGGTATCACCGACACTGAACAAAGTGGACGAATAAGAAGCAAACGGCACCTAAAGCCACCGACAAGATGTCCCATGCATATCTTTTAAATGTTTCCATTTTCTTTTCAATATTCTATAAGTCAGATTCCAACATCAGGTGAAGACCTGATACAACCCGTGCAAAATCCGGAGTGTCCGGTTTCATTTGTCGTGTAAAGAAATGAAGAAATGCACACTTGGCAACAGTTTGGGACAAGCTGTAGGGGAACCATTTCAAGATGCAACCAGTTAATATCAACCATTAATGCCATTTCTGACAAACCACCATCATACTACAGGTAGATTGCCAGATATTTGGGACAAGCATAGGGGTAAAATGAAAATAGAAAAATATGTACAGTATACTCAATTTTTAACAGATTCGTTTCATCCTAATTTACAATCACTAACATGAAACATTCTCAACAAATCGCACAGGTATATTTTATTTACAGGAGATCCATTTGATGAGAGATACCTCTATCTAGATTTGAGCAATTTGCTGCCCCGGTATAAGTTTACGGTCTTGGGATTTGGAACTCTTTTAATGTTCTAGGACGGAATATATCGTTATTATGTGTCATCTTTTTTATGCCCATAATAATGGTTACTCTGTTATTTAAAAAAAAATCCGATGTCCCCGAGGAACACTCTCATGTCTACGCCTATATATTCTATTGCCCGAGTGCACGATATCTGATAAGCCCCACCCCTAATTGGTATCATCTGAATATTTGTCTAAAATTGAGGTACATTTCTTGCTTCACAATACAATCAATTTAAGCATTTATATAAAAGTAGAGAACTGATGTAGGAATACAGAATGTTGACGTGCCAGACATGTCATCTGCCATTTTGCTCTGATTAGCTTTATAAGAAGTAAGCGACAACGAGGTTTCAAAGTTTGAGGATTATTTGCTAGGACATCCACACCAAAGGTGTGGTAACCGGCTTCCAGTAAGGGTTCTGGTTCATTACCACTGTGTAGGTGAAGCAGTGTGCTGTCCTTGAAGGGTTAGTGAACACGAGTCATGATGCAGGAGTGTATCACTGTGTAGGTGAAGCAGTGTGCTGTCCTTAAAGGGTAAGTCTACAGGAGGCATGATGCAGGAGTGTATCACTGTGTAGGTGAAGCAGTGTGCTGTCATTAAAGGGTTAGTAAACAGTAGTCATGATGCAGGAGTGTATCACTGTGTAGGTGAAGCAGTGTGCTGTCCTTGAAGGGTTAGTCTACAGGAGGCATGATGCAGGAGTGTATCACTGTGTAGGTGTGCAGGAGTGTATCACTGTGTAGGTGAAGCAGTGTGCTGTCATTAAAGGGTTAGTAAACAGGAGTCATGATGCAGGAGTGCATCACTGTGTAGGTGAAGCAGTGTGCTGTCCTTAAATGGTTAGTAAACAGGAGTCATGATGCAGGAGTGTATCACTGTGTAGGTGAAGCAGTGTGCTGTCCTTGAAGGGTTAGTCTACAGGAGGCATGATGCAGGAGTGTATCACTGTGTAGGTGTGCAGGAGTGTATCACTGTGTAGGTGAAGCAGTGTGCTGTCATTAAAGGGTTAGTAAACAGGAGTCATGATGCAGGAGTGCATCACTGTGTAGGTGAAGCAGTGTGCTGTCCTTAAAGGGTTAGTAAATAGGAGTCATGATGCAGGGGTGTATCAGTGTGTAGGTGAAGCAGTGTGCTGTCCTTAAAGGGTTAGTCTACAGGAGTCATGATGCAGGAGTGTATCACTGTGTAGGTGAAGCAGTGTGCTGTCATTAAAGGGTTAGTAGACAGGAGGCATGATGCAGGAGTGTATCACTGTGTAGGTGAAGCAGTGTGCTGTCCTTAAAGGGTTAGTAAATAGGAGTCATGATGCAGGAGTGTATCACTGTGTAGGTGAAGCAGTGTGCTGTCATTAAAGGGTTAGTAGACAGGAGGCATGATGCAGGAGTGTATCACTGTGTAGGTGAAGCAGTGTGCTGTCCTTAAAGTGTTAGTAAACAGGAGTCATGATGCAGGAGTGTATCACTGTGTAGGTGAAGCAGTGTGCTGTCCTTGAAGGGTTAGTCTACAGGAGGCATGATGCAGGAGTGTATCACTGTGTAGGTGAAGCAGTGTGCTGTCCTTAAAGGGTTAGTAAATAGGAGTCATGATGCAGGGGTGTATCAGTGTGTAGGTGAAGCAGTGTGCTGTCCTTAAAGGGTTAGTCTACAGGAGTCATGATGCAGGAGTGTATCACTGTGTAGGTGAAGCAGTGTGCTGTCATTAAATGGTTAGTCTACAGAAGTTATGATGCAGGAGTGTATCACTGTGTAGGTGAAGCAGTGTGCTGTCCTTAAAGGGTTAGTAAATAGGAGTCATGATGCAGGAGTGTATCACTGTGTAGGTGAAGCAGTGTGCTGTCATTAAAGGGTTAGTAGACAGGAGGCATGATGCAGGAGTGTATCACTGTGTAGGTGAAGCAGTGTGCTGTCCTTAAAGGGTTAGTAAACAGGAGTCATGATGCAGGAGTGTATCACTGTGTAGGTGAAGCAGTGTGCTGTCCTTGAAGGGTTAGTCTACAGGAGGCATGATGCAGGAGTGTATCACTGTGTAGGTGAAGCAGTGTGCTGTCATTAAAGGGTTAGTAAACAGGAGTCATGATGCAGGAGTGTATCACTGTGTAGGTGAAGCAGTGTGCTGTCCTTGCAGTGTGCTGTCCTTAAAGGGTTGGTCTATAGGCATCATGATGCAGGAGTGTATCACTGTGTAGGTGAAGCAGTGTGCTGTCCTTGCAGTGTGCTGTCCTTAAAGGGTTAGTAAACAGGAGTCATGATGCAGGAGTGTATCACTGTGTAGGTGAAGCAGTGTGCTGTCCTTCAAGGTTTGTCTACAGGAGGCATGATGCAGGAGTGTATCACTGTGTAGGTGTGTATCACTGTGTAGGTGAAGCAGTGTGCTGTCCTTAAAGGGTTAGTCTACAGGAGTCATGATGCAGGAGTGTATCACTGTGTAGAAGAAGCAGTGTGCTGTCCTTAAAGGGTTAGTCTACAGGAGTCATGATGCAGGAGTGTATCACTGTGTAGATGAAGCAGTGTGCTGTCCTTAAAGGGTTAGTAAATAGGAGTCATGATGCAGGAGTGTATCACTGTGTAGAAGAGGCAGTGTGCTGTCCTTAAAGGGTTAGTAGACAGGAGGCATGATGCAGGAGTGTATCACTGTGTAGGTAAAGCAGTGTGCTGTCATTAAAGGGTTAGTCTACAGAAGTTATGATGCAGGAGTGTATCACTGTGTAGGTGAAGCAGTGTGCTGTCCTTGAAGGGTTAGTCTACAGGAGGCATGATGCAGGAGTGTATCACTGTGTAGGTGTGCAGGAGTGTATCACTGTGTAGGTGAAGCAGTGTGCTGTCATTAAAGGGTTAGTCTACAGGAGTCATGATGCAGGAGTGTATCACTGTGTAGGTGAAGCAGTGTGCTGTCCTTAAAGGGTTAGTCTACAGGAGGCATGATGCAGGAGTGTATCACTGTGTAGGTGTGCAGGAGTGTATCACTATGTAGGTGAAACAGTGTGCTGTCCTTAAAGGGTTAGAGTGCTACCACACGGCTCCCACGTCACGCACCACTGCCTGCCGCCACCTCTCCCATACTAAGGCCGAGGTCTGTAAGACGACGTGTTAGAAGCTAGGTTGGGTGGACCAAAGGTGTGATCAACAATAGAGTGTTTGCATGTGAGGTGGTACATATATATTTAGGCAGCGTGTGCCGACCACTGCCTCCACTTACAAGGGTAGCGAATGGGGACCAGAGCCAGGCGTTCAGGATTCAAGAGGCTATAGACCTTTTTGTTGGTTATTACTGTACAAATCTATTGGTCTGTGGGCTCAGTGCTATTCCTACCTACGCGCCGTTTCTCTCTCTGAGGCTATGATATCTTATGTTGACTAATAGTAACCGGGTCCATGGGACATGGAGCCGGTTAATAATCTTTCCACATTTAGAGTTTAGCTCTCTTTATATGCATGGACAACGGAAAACACAGGCATCCACTCGTCGATAACGTACAACAGAAATATTTGCCGAAGGGTAACGTGGTATCAGTGACATTTGCAACAATATAATATTTTTGTTTATATGATGTACTTTCCCAGAGAAATATCAGATATTGAATGTCCTAAATTTTGGTAAAATCAAGATTCTACCGGTAGTTACACCTGCATTTCTATTCATTTAATGACAGTATTATTGTATGTAAAACGTGTGGTAGTCACCTGTAAATAAACAAATTTATGGACGGTTATGGTGGATAGGTTACTCGATTACTATATATATGCACCCATAGACCACATCTATGTTAAAATAGTCACTCGCCCAGAATAAAAGATATATGTACAATGCTTCATGGACGGAGAAATAGTCGAAGTCATATCACATGTGGTTTTCTGGCAATATAACAGTTAGCAGATGCTTTGCCATGTTCATATATTACACTACAACTTTCCACAGCAAATCCCTAAGTTATTGAGAGTGACAAAATATTCCTTTAACAGTTTCTTTCATGTGTGTAAGAAATATTCTTGCTCTGTGGATAGTATAACCAATTGGACGGTATACAAATGTATTATTTTCTTTCCCTAAAATACTCTACGTTTGATTTTCCAACAATAAGAAATGTGTTGTCAGTGAGTCCCTTTTTCCTCTTTTGATTACAAAGGCACTATCAGTATATCAAATATCTTTTTGATTGTGAAAAAATGTATCCTGTATTTTTTTCCCGACCGTTGAAACGAAATTTCCCCCTTTAAAATGAGACAGTTTATATAAGTTCTAATTACTTTTTTTAAAATCTACCAGTGTGGGCCCATATCTACAACAAGTACAGAAAAATGCACCAGATTGCTGTCCATTCTGTCAGGTGCACTTAAGACCAGGCATCCATTTTTGTATTTCCAGCCACCTTTTTATTCAGTTCGATGGCCGTTAATGCCTTGGTGGTGGTCATATAGATAGACATGCTGTGGCAGACTCTTTGGTGGTAGTTTTTATAATGAAGACAGCAGCAGGTTACCCGTCAACATCAAGAACTGCACTACTTTAAATATCTGAAAAGGGAGAATAATACACAAAATGAGATTTGGGGAGATATCGGTGACGTCAATGAGTGGTCATTTTAATAACAACCGGCTAGATTTCGGTGATGACACTGTCTTATGTTTTACACTTAGTTTAGTATACTGAACTACCTCTAATCAATCATACTCAAAGTGAGTTCCTATAGTTACAATGTTTGATACTCTCATTGTGGGGACCATAAACATGAAGCTGGGGAGCTCTTTATCTCTATAGGAGGTACCCCATTCTTTACTTGGGGGTTTCGGCTGAGTAATGAGTACCACTTGTGAGTGAATATCTCAAAAACGCAGGTAACGTTGCACTAGGATATTTTTGACTCGGCTTGGAAATTTGACCTGCCGCCTCAAAAGTCAACCACTCTTCTGACGATTGACTTTTGAAGTCGTGACGTCAGATATTTTTTTATTTTATCATTATTTAATTATCACTGCCTTTCTAGGGGAGTGTTCTTCTTTAAATAAATGTTGTTGGTAGTCTAGATACATGTGTCAATCCATCGCCGAATAAAGTACATGTGTTCTTTCCAGTGTGAATGAACACTGTTGCTAGGCAACTGTAAATTGTGGATCCATTAAAAGAAGGGTTGCACTAGGTGTATCGACTGGGTGATAGTCAACATAATGCACCATATTGGGCCAATCAAAGAAAAACATAGACCGGTAAAAAGTGTGTGATTTCATGGGCTAAGCTTTGATATCTGTCCCATTGGGTTCTATATTAAAAGAACACGTTTTATTTTAATTTGAGAGAATAGAAACTTGATGTGGTGATAAAGACATTTAAAAATATAGGCTATGTTTAATGTCTGGTATTTCGATTTACATTAGAAATGTGACTTTTGATCAATTTAGTGAATTTCAAGGAAGACTACATGTTGTGAAAATATGTTTTAGTGTACAGAGGTATGAGATGTATTTGAGAGCAGACAGAACGCAATGAAATTACGTTTTGGTTTGTGCTTGAAAAAAATGGCCATTGGGGTATTGGTAGGGGAGTTGCTAAAGAATTTCGATAGTTTGAGATGGAGGATTTGGGTTGGTTTTGATGGCTAATGTATTGGTGTCATGCTCTAGGAACATGAAAGGTGATCTTGGCCTATTTAAAAAAAAAGATGGAGCTACAGTTGTCTAATCCACATATGAGATACATGTATTTGTCAGTTATCAACTGCATGAGTTTGACTGAAATTCCACCATAAAAGGTACGTTGTTTTACCTTTACCTTTCTCTGGTGCAAGGCTATACCAATAGCAGTCTGTTTCAGGTGACGATCAGAAATTGTAGCTTATTTTGTAAGCTTTTTCTTAACTGATAATTTTTATTTATGGAACAAGTCCCAGTGAATTGCCTAGATTCAATTCTCAGCAATTAGCTGATTATTAAGGTAACTGTCAAATACTGTTGGTTTGTATTGCATCATACTCTTAGACCCTGACATGCTGTCAGTCTGTCTGTGGAATGTGTAGGTAAACAACTCCTTTATAGGGCTCGACCCTTTGATTGGCCCTTGAATGGTTGTTAAGCAGTACTCAAGAACCAGTCAAGTACCAATTGTAGGCCATTGTGGAGACACAGATCAGGGTAAATGTATTTACCCACATCACTGTGAAGACATTGATGCGGGTAATTATACTCACCTTCATCACTGATACTGATGCAGGGTAAATTAGGGGGATTGGGTAATATTTATTTGGGAATGCTCACAAATGATGTCGCTGACTTAGCAAAATAGCTTTAATTCCACTTGTAAACAAAAAGCTAAAATCATTGCAGCTCTAACTGCTGTATCATCCTCGATATTGCCCTCTAGGTTTGGAATTAAAAGAAATCGATCTCATATTCTAGGTTGAAGGTCCCCCATATGGGTAATTGATGATTACCGTTTTAGCAGCTTTATCTATGAATCGCTGTCTAGTTTCTCGACATTTTTATTTGAATAGGGTATGATACACATAGTTATGCTCTATGATCGACTTTAACATTCATGTAAAGTCCAACATTTGGCTACTCACTTGTTGGCCCAGTCTGTGCGCCCCGTTGCACCAACGGGTTGACGCGGTGCAGAGTGTTTGTTTATGGGCGCTAACGGTGCTGCCTTCCAACCTCCCGCACGGTAGTCTGAAACACAACATCACACATTATGTCAAATACTGTAGATTCCTGCGTATAACACACACCAAGCGTATAAACCGCACCCAGACTTTGAGAGAATCTTATAACCCGCACTGGTGTTCTGAAAATGTCCACATTAGTACTGTAGTATACTTTTTAAAACCCTCATAAATGCTACACCCAGACTGAGGTTCTGATTTGTGTATAAACCATAGGATTTTGAGGTACATTTGGTCTTTTTTTAAAGTGATATAAGCCGATTGCTGCAAAATATCAAATGCAGTGCTGAGAAATTGGGATGTCATTATCGATTGTACAGTGCATGTATTCTGATTTCTACAATTGATATGAGAACCTATTGCATGGTATTTATTTCCATTAGAATTACAGAAATCCATATGTGCATTCACAGAACTATGTTCAGGTTTACTTACTGCCTTTGTTTGTTGTCGCTTGTCCAGTGAACGACGGGACGTATTGACCATTGTTGGCCCTACCGTATGAAGATGGTCCTGTAAGCAAACAATAATTGAAAATATATTTCACATATTATTTGGATCCAAAACTTAGGCATATTTTTCTTTCATACTATTTATACCGTTAAATTTCCATTCCTTCATCTTAATAGAATGACTGATGTTGGTTCAATGGGATTTGCACAGCGTATACACCACCTTGTGAATATATAAACTGATTAAGGCTCTAGGCAAACTAATTCAAATCCTAAAGACCAACAGACATGACTCCCTGTGTTTGACTTATATCATGAAACCTACACCACATCCGATATACGCTGTACAAGTTCCACGGCTCAACAAACACTAGTGCACTCACTAGAACATTAGGGAGTGGTGAAAAAGAAAATAAATTATTTTACCCCTGATATCTTTTCGTTCAAGCGTATTGGAAAGTATATATCTATCCAGAGGGGCAAGTTGAATATGCAATGTACCTTGACGCAATGTACATTTCAGACATACATTTAAAATCGTACACTATATTTAGTTAACACCACTGTATAAGTCTTCTCTATTGACCATCTGTACCTACCTAGGGGGGAGATAGTGTTATTGTTTCCGAGGTTACTAGCTCCATAATTCATGCCGCCAAACCCTGCAGGTTTGGAGAGCCAGCTTGGCGGCTCCTTCTTGCCGCTGTTGAGTGTGTTGGTGCCTGGTGTAGAGAGGAAACGCAGTGAGGGGGAGTGTATGGTGGGGGAGGGGTGAGAAAAAACAGGCCTAAGGAAGGGCCACTCTCTGTGCTTATAGAGAAGATATCGCCTTGTTTTGCGATGTTTAAGGGTTTACAAATGCCGTGTGATTGGGTGATTTCAAACAAGTACATGTAAGGAATAGACAGTGGTAAAATAAAACAAGAACAGGATTTTATAAGACTTGGGTTTTACTATCATAATGGGGTGAATTATATCTCCTACGTATAAAGGAATTGTGAATATGGTCCTGCACGGTGATGAAAATCCAGAGCAACTGCTACTGCCCAAACAGTGCATTTGAAACTTGTTTGTGAAGGGAGAGAGCAGATGTGTCACCATAACTAAGGGAGTTACTCACCTGGCATGTACCGAGACTTGCTCATGTAGACCTGCTTAGCTGAGGAGGCAGAAGATCTGCCTGAGTTGACGCGATTCATGGGGTTCCCGCCCCCAATCTTAGGCAAAGCATTCTGCTTGTTTGTACCAAATGAGGTCCTGTATCAAGTCAATATAGTAAATATATATGTGAATCCAATGGTTCTAATTTGAATAGTGTTTATTCAGTGAAGAGACACGTTAGCGATTGAATCTATGATATCTGAATCATTACTCTCTCTTACTCGAAGAGTCAGCATATTGGTCATTATTCTCTTACTCTTAGAGTCATCATATTGGTCATTAATCTCTCTTACTCTAAGAGTCAGCATATTGGTCATTAATCTCTCTTACTTGAAGAGTCATCATATTGGTCATCAATATCTCTTACTCTAAGAGTCATCATGTTGGTCATTAATCTCTCTTACCCAAAGAAGTCATCATCGTCAAAATCATCCTTTATTGGGGCGGGCTTTTTTGCAACAACCGGTTGATGTTTGGGTTGTTGCTGTTGCTGTTGCTTTGGCTTGAAGTCAAACAGACTATCACTAAGGAAGTCATCTACACTATCTGGCGCATTGACATCCCACCGCCTCCGACCACTCTTCTTAGCAGATGCTACTGGATCCTACACAGAGACAAATAAAACCGAAATTCAAATTGTAAGAAATGCAGGGGTGTCCTAAGATAATCAAGACATTTTAAAACAAGGACATAGAAGTACTTTGCCAAAAAAGTAAAAAAATTCCTCTTCTTTTTATTTCCAATTTTTTTTTCCAATAAAAAAAATAAAAAAATTCATACTCAGTAACTTACATGCTTTTGTTGTACTGACGGCTGGTATGGCTTGGGGTAGTTTGGTAGAACAGGTTTCTTGTTTTCGATAGGCCCCATGGGCGATATCGACGGTTGATGCACTGACTTTGCAGGAGACTTTTGGACATTTAAAGATGATTGGTAACCCCGGTTATTTGTCGGTGTTGCTTGTTGTTGTTGACGAACATGTGGAGCATTTTGCTTCATTCCCAGGTTAGTTCCCACCTTGAAGTATGGATGCCGTAACAACTGCAACACAATGGTAAAGGTTTAATACATTACTTTGTATGGGTTAGTTCTATTCAAGTGTTGACAACGCTATAGGAAGGAGTCTGATCTGTAATACACATACTACGGTCATGTTTGAACTGTGTGCCTGCCCCTTCTCTCTCCCTATCATTTTTAAAATCTTATCTATTAATGTCTAAAGAAATAATAGATCCCCTTTCTCCTACAGCATTCTACATCTGAAACATCACATGCACTAATATATGAACAATTTCCTGATAAAGGTTTAACCCTTAAGCCCCGGCCACACTAGGCTGTTTTGGGCCGATCCGACCCGACCAGACCCGACAATCGGATGTATTTTACCTGGCCGGTCTGATAGAGTTGTGCTTACCAAACTCTTACGACTGTTGGGTCGGGTTGGGTCGGATCACGTCGGGTCGGACGAAATCACGTAGGTGTGGCCGGGGCTTTAAGGGCCAAACTGCTTTAAAAGTATGCCCTCTGTCGCCATGATGCATTATGCCGACCCTATCGGGTTGATACATTCCTGAGGGTCGGAATGATGCTTGAATGCATCCCTGACAAGTAGAATAGGCTGCAATCATGCATCATGACGACAAAGGGCATGATCCATTAAAGCACTACGCTGCCCTTAAAGGGTTAATGTATACATAAATCCTGTATGATCCATGTTAAATACTTACATCTGGACATGTGGGTCGTCGTTGTGGGTCCCAGTACATCATCTGTTTCATGATCTCTATGCCGTCATGGCCGGCCTGTGGGATGATGCTCCTCAGGGGCGTCTCCACCATCTGCGGCCAGCGGAAGTTCATGGCTGCTGCCAACTTGTGTCCCTCCGGCCATTGTGTCTGGAAGAAAAAGGGGCCGGTTAGTGCTTTTTGTCTTGGATTTTTGGGATTTGAATTTTAGTTTTTGGATACAAAACAAGTGCGAATATCTAGTAGGAACGTTTTTATTGGGAGGGGGTGGTTATATGCTTTTGTATAGGCTTATAAAGTATACCTTTTCATTATTCCCCCCCCCCCCCACGTGTAAGTAACATTACATATTCGCTACGTTTAAATTCATTTTGGTTTTCTGTTGGAAAATCAAAAGTTCTCAGAGACACTGCAAAACAATATACAGGAATGTGTATCACTTTTCATTTCTTTCCCTTTTTTTAAAATAATGTCCATGACTGGACAATTTTTAAAAAAATTGTTTATTTATCCTGGTATATGATAGGCTAAACAATAACTTGACAATAACTTGAATCACTAGAGTACAACTGAGTCAAAGTAGCTGTAGGTGTGGTTTAGTGTTTTGTATTAGTGCTGGTTGCCTTAGGGTAATATAAATAGGGCACACATGTGTGTACTCTGTAGCCTGTGCCATGGATTGACCCCTGCCTAATCATCGTCTTGTCGTACACCTGCATTGTGTTTTCCCCAGTAATACCGGCCACTTAGCCAATGGCATTACCACACCATTCTAAGCTTTTTCACTATGTGTTTTCACTAAATATGTTCTAATTAGGTACAATTTCTTTCCTTTCTTTGCAAATGTGGTACCTGTACTTGGATATACCCCCCCCCCCCCCCCATGGTTACTATAATTTTGCTCTCGCACCCTTTTTTCGAATTCGAGATCCATTGACCAACCTTGTTTTTTGTGTGTGGCCTTACGCAGACACTACTTGCCAAATCCAATAGGTAACAGCTCTAGGTTCCTATTATGTAACCAGTTCCTCTGGCAGCCATAGGACATGTATACAAACCACTGTTTGATCTTAAAACACACATTGGCACCTAGTCCAAACCCTACTTGTTACACAAGTCTACACCTCTATACTGTTTGTATTATATAGAGTGTGGACCGTGAGCACAGTGATTCCATATAATGTTCTGTACAGGGAATTTCTATTGGCCCACTAGTACACGGGCAGACTGAATAGAGCGATGTCTATATAGGGGACTACATCTAATATGCTTTTCATATGTCAGTGCCGAAGGTCGAAGCATTAATTTAATTAGGCTGCGCATTCATCAAGAAAACCGCTGCAGGGAACGTGTCAGGACACGTGTAAGGAACAAAACCTGGTTAAATCTCTTTTCAATTAAAATTCCCTTTTAATAAATTTAATTACCTTAATAAAATGTGTCACAGGAATAAAAACGGACCCTATCCATAGCGCAATACGATGCCAACAACAGACTATTATACACTCTAGGATACATGATATTATATAGGCAGCCTGTGGAGTTACACTGTAAAGCTGTTTACATCATACCCATTATAATAGTCACACAACGCTGATCCACGGTCTCAGTTCATTTGGCACTAATACGGTCAGAACCAGACACTTGACATGGTAACTGCATGTATAATCGAGGCAATAGGCCTTGATGCTCCCACTAGTCCTAGCAGAATATAAACTTAGCTGAAGAGAGGACCTGCTGGGCAGATCGGATCTCACTCAACTCCAGGGGACTTAATTGTCACTTTCCCCTCATAAAAACATTCGTCTCCTACTAGATGCAGATATTTTATGATGCAGTGACGTTTATAGCTATATGTGTACAAGGAAATGGACATTGATACAATATGTGAGGTGTTCTACACTTTGACAATATGAACATTGGTAATATGAACATTGACAATGTTAACATTTCTTCAATGAACAACATGAACATTGGCGATATGAGCATAGCTTTCCAAGTAGAAAACGAAAACGTGAAATGTACATACAAGATAAAAACATATCCTACCTTGGTTGGTGTGCCGAGGACACCACATATTTTGAAGAGCTGGTCGATCTCACTGCTGCCAGGGAAGAGAGGCCTTAACGTATACAGTTCGGCCATGATACATCCCAGCGCCCAGATGTCGATGGGGGAATTGTAGTTTGTTGACCGCAGTAGCACTTCAGGCGCCCGATACCTGCCAGACAGAAGTTACAATACTTTAGTATAATAGATTACAATTTTTGTCTTAAACGTTTGGCTACATATAGAAGAGTCACAGAGGTCTATGTATTTAGGATTTTAATTTTTAATTTTTAAATGACAAAATCATAAAAATAGGCAGTGTGTAAATTGATACTTTGTACCCTAACCATTACTATCCTTTCGTTATGTCTTTCCTAGAGAACGGGAAATATATCACAATTACAAATGCCTGGTGTATGCTAAACCCTTCTTATGAATTATTCCCTTCTACATAGGTGTATTAAAATGTTCTGTTAGATTCCATTTAATAGGTAAGCTGTACTATAACCAATAGGTAATTGCATTCGGGTTACATACAATGGTCTTACTCTGCATGCTAACCTCTCACAGGATTACTGCAATGTGAAAGCACAACACGACAGGTATATATGCAGTAACCAGTCATACTGCTAGATGTGCTGAATCTATTTACAATTTGTTGGATCAGAACTCATATCGATCAGACTGTACACTTTGAATGTACACACCCTGTCAACGTTTTTTTATCTCCCCCAATTTAGACTTTTTGTCCGACATTTTGATGTATGCTGAATCTGTTCGAATTACGTGGTCATCAGTTAATCAATGGTAAACGTCATTGACTCCTATTCAGATCAAATGACATTCAAATGTCACCTAGTTTCGTTTTCACTTATTGTTACCTGGTACTATACTTAGTTATTACATAATTTGATTTAATATAATGCGTCTGACGTAGTGAAGCCTAGCATGAATAGTGAATGCAATTGATTCCAATAAGTGGCCAGTAACTCATGATTTTAACATTTTACCTTTACAATTTTTCAGGCTTTATTTCACCTCTATTTTTCCTCTCTTATTGTCACTAATAATTCCCAGTGTGGGAGTGGGAAAGGCACGTCAGTTGGGCATGATGCCAGTTGTGTGCTGGCGGGTGTCCCCGATAGCAGCCGGGCCGGCGGGAGGGACATGGCGGTTTGCCGCACGCCACCCGCCGATCAATCAATAACCAATCAATATGAGTACCGTCTGCAGGGCACTCCCCGCCGCGGAACCCAACTCTCCAAACCGGGCCAGAGCACCGAGCATCCTGCTTAGTCCTGTACCGGGCACTACCGTTTAGCCCCACTGTGTGTCTAATACACTGCTTAACGTTTGACCATGGAGCTCCATGAGCAACCTGAGGCCTAATACATGTATTGTTTTACTATGGTTAGGGATAGTGTTAAATAGTGTTGAAACTTGAATTTACGTAATTATGATGAGGTACTAAATCACTAGACCATTGATCGAGTTGTGTTCCAAATATCAAACGTTAACATTTTTCTGATTCTAGAAGAATACTTTTGTGAAAATTATATTAGGCAATTTGATGAAATTGATGAGTCAGCCATATTGTTTAAAAACAATGACGATTTAATACTATGCCTTGTGTTAAACCACACAGCACAACAGAATGGCCTCATTTCTGCCTACCACTAATAGTTACCCCTTGTTCCTAGAAACCAACTGTACTACTTGACATCCTAATCTATCCATCAGCAAATAACTACAGCGACACTACCATCATTTAAAAAAATAAAAAATCTCCAACCAAAACAGTTGAAAGAGAAAAGAATATACATGTAGTACCGTAATCCACTTTAATCAATGCAACATGGGGAAGGTCCCTCCATACATAAAACTATATGGAATTATGTGGCATTGATTATACTGGATTATTGTTTCTCTTTCAACTGTTTAAAATTAAATGCTATTTGTATACTTGTGTTTGGAAACAATAACAGGCAACACAGAGGACACACAAACAAACGTGAGTCCTGAGCCTATGTTATGTTGTCAAGGCTTATTTCATAATTGATTCATACAGAATATATATAGACAAGCGAAAGGTGAGGTAAACATGGTTCAACGGAGGAGCAACACATCTAATGTATAGTTGTTAACCCTTTAAGGCCAGCATAGTGCTTTAATGTGCTATGGCCTTGGTCCTCATGACTCGCCAATGCTGCATTTAATTTCAAGCATCATGCCGACCCTACGGGGTTGATACATTCCTGACGAGCTGTCATGAATGCAGCACTGGCAAGTTATTCAACAGGGCGGCATCCATGCATCATGACGACACCGGACATAGTACATTAAAGGACTATGTCGCCTTTCAAGGGTTAAGTATACATGGCTCAATGAAAGAGCTACACATCTAATACAGGCGTGTTAAAGATACACAGAGCTTCAGGGTAAAGAGGACCAGTTCATGGTACACACATGCTTTGGGGTAGACTTACAGGACATTCTCACCACAGAATCAGTGATAAGGGGTGTAAAGCTGTGTGGTCTGAGAGTGGGTGTTTTGTAAGATTCAGAGACTGTTTATACTGTGATTAACACTGGTATTAACTTATGGCAATGTGACCATGAGAAAAGATAACCAATAAACCAAATGTGACGATATATTAAATCAATGGCAGATGGCAGCAAGTTGTGCTAGCAGTGCTATTGGTAATGTTATTTTAACTGACCATCTCGTTGCCACATAGTCTGTGAACGGAGGCCGCGACCTGATCTCTCGCGCCAGACCAAAGTCGGCTACTTTCACATAGCCCGGTCCTTCACTCAGCAAGTTCTCTGGTTTCAAGTCTCGATGAAAGTAGCCTGGATCCAAGTAATATAGTTGTTTAGGCTTGGTTTGTGTCCTGTTTTGGGACATTATATGTCCATTGGGCCATATTTTGTGGGGTTTTGATAATGAGAGTAGGGTAGAGAGTACACCATCGTCACCTGAAGCTTGTACCTGTATTGGGGTTAGACTATCTACAGTTATCTCTTTGAAGGCACGTGTGTTATCATTTTCAATAATTCGGTTCTGATCCTTACCCTAAAACCAATGGTAGTCTTGAGAGTAGTTAATAGCATGCAGGGAATTCTTATTAAACCCATTTTTTCATTTCTCAATATTTTTGTTTTATATTATAACACGCGTGCCTTCATTGTAAGCCCTGACATGTTAGTAAATTAGATACTACAACTGATAACAATCAACATGCACACACAACCCATACGCACAGACACTTTTGTTATTCAGGAGGGAGAGAACCTTAACCAATGACCAATACACCTTCTTTCGTTGTGATCTAATTTCACCACTTAATTTTGCAGACTATACGGCTTTATCCATAAAACCTAATGTGTGATGAAGAAAGGAAATCACATTGAACCTAGAATCGCCTGAAATTTGTATACATTAAATGAGAACTAACTTCCCATGTTATATAGGTGTATTGGTGTCTATGGTAACAGGTTTTTTCCACAACTACATGTTAATTCCAACACTTAAGTCTAAACCAGTCTATGTCTAGGGGGTGTGGGACTGACCATCGGGTTGACACGTAGTCAGTGTACGGGGGACGTGACCTGATCTCACGGGCCAAACCAAGATCAGCAATTTTGACACATTCTGTGCCGCTGCCCAGAAGATTCTCCGGCTTCAAGTCTCGATGAAAGAAACCTGCGGGTGGAAAAACAATGTCAAATTATATTTACTAGTTCGTGGTCATTGTAATTGCGTTAGACACGGGTAGGCTTTCCAGGTAGGCATCGTAAAATATATAGTCACGTATTAAATGATCCAATTGGTAAGCTGACTATGTAACATGTCATAAAATGGAGAACTATAAAAGGCAGTAACAAACACTATGTTTAGGTAGGCCTATACCAGTTAACACAGCCAACGTTACAAACAGACAAGGCCTGCCTATCAGGACACATTTGGAGTTACCAAGTAGAAAGTGTAGCCCACGCTTGCTTCAGTGATAGAAAACGTACCTATATGGAGCTCATCTATAATAATTCTGGTCAAACATATGTCAACTCGTTATTGTAATAGTCTAGAGATTTCCATTACCGATGTGTTTTCCCCTTTTAATATAGGCCAGATATCACATTTCACAGGACATATATTAATAGTACGCAGTTTGAAGAAGTTGTGACGAATATACATGTACCTACATTCAATCCAGCTGCTCTTACAACACACAGTCGGCATTCAAGTACATGTACTATTTTGGGGAAAAAATACATTTTCAAATATAAATTTTCATTTTTATTAGATAAAATAGAACTATGGCAATTTACACAACATGACCTTTCTCAATAAGATGGGCAGAATATGAATGCAGCTGTAGACATTGTTATCATTATGTCAATCAGTATAGTTAATTTACTCCCGGTAATTGATAGTTAATTAGCCACCTCGGTTAGTGCTAATCACTTTTTCTCGGACTGTGAGGGCTTTATCTCCCCCCCCTCCCCCAGCAATGTAATGTAGCTGAGTGCATGGCCAGGTGGAGCCTGGCTTCAGGGGGCAGCATTGGTAGTAGTGTCATCAGGTATGTTCAGCATAATTGAACAGTCCAATGGTGCACTTCTAGACACCTGTATTTGATTGGTTTATTCTAGTACTTATTACTCTAGTACCCATCTGTATAGATATGAACGTTTTGTAGTTTTTAACGAGGAGTGGTCCATGTGCATACTCTAATACATGTATAGTGATACCCTTTTTTGGAGCTGCTCATAAACATAGGCTATCGCTGATAGCAGTGTGGTTTACCGGTATGTGTTGTCTTCTGAATTCGATATTAATTTGTTTTTGACGAAGGTATTAATGTATTAAGGAAGACCTAGCCTTAGTTCTGGCAGTTACTAGTGCCTAGTTGATAATGCCCTAATTATTTCATATTCAACATACGGTGACCTAGTACTATGAAGCTCCTACATAGTCCAATTATTCAACATTTACTATGATTGCAAATCGGATTGATACCTCGAATTAGAAACATATTACAAAGTGCACCCTTTACCGATAGTTATGTTACATTTCATAATTTATACAAAAATCAATGTCTAATTATAACCCCCTCTACAGGTAAAACATCAGAGGGTACCTCACACAGGTGATACAGACATCTATAAGACACCTTCTTACGTATGTGGTACTGATATGGGCTTATCTCGTATTGGCCTCATTTATAATAGTGCAAACTAGTGTTTTAATGTTGACTAAGTCCTTGAGTTCCCATGTTTATCAAGTGTGGTCGCCAGACTTCTGTCACTGTGCTTCAAATACTACACTAACCAGGAAGTACATTTTTATTACCGTCTCTAGCAGCTATCTGTTAATACCATAGCTGGGAATAATTGGGTTGCTACTGTTCTTCAGTTAAATCTAAAAACATTTTGAACTCAGTCCTTAGCCTTAGGCGAACAAGGATGGGGTGGGGTGAATATTTTGTATTTTTTTCCAAAAAGGATCCAGAGGGTTTTACAAGTGCTGTTACCATTATTGGTGTGATACAACAACCGGTGGACCTAAAACAACTCGTGACATGGCAGGAGATGTCAGGGATCGTGGTAGGAGACTCAGGTAGCTTACCCAATACCCCCCCCCCAAATACCTTTAACAGGTACTGCAGCTCCTGATGACCCATATGAAAGGTGTGTGTAAAGGTGTGTGAGTGGTGGGGGGGGGGGGGGGTCAGAGTAGGCACACCTGAGCCTACACCTGGTCCCTACACAGTAGGTCTGCAGCCTCACTTAGTACACCACCTGCGGCTGGCCTCATCTTCCATAATACTGTCTCACAGATATACACACATCAGTCTTATACATGTACCTGTACCAGCCACTTTTGGCTCCTGATACATTGAGAAAGATTAACTAGAATCCGCTTGGGATGGGGGAAGGGGGGGGGGGAGGGGGGGGATAAGAGCGTACCCACCCTACTATTTACATGACCCGTTTTCTAAATGGATTATTCTCCAACATGCCAGGCCTCCACCTCCTATTCCTGCATCCATCCCATATCGGTTGACACTGCATTGCCGGTTAATAGAGTTAACACCCTCTTAATTACAGTAAAATTGTATTATTCCCGCTCCCACCACTTATGATCCATCGCTTGTAAATTCTGGCTGATATGCAGAGGGGGTTATCATGTATTGGTTAAGCTATACCTGTTCTTTATAGGATTATGGCATCTAACCAAGGTCAAGACAAGGTAATGTAAAAGCGAGTCGCCGACCAGTAGCAGTGGATGTATGCCATAATCCTGCAGGCTGTAGAGATATAGGTTAACCGATTTAATCCTCTGTTCTACAAAACATGTCTAACCACAGCCACATCATTTCGTTCTCAGGCGTCACCGCAGAGTAATACTAGCTTAACCCTTTGAGGACGGCATAATGCATTTATGCACCATGCCCTTGATGCAGTCAATGCATCCCTGGCGAGTAACTCGCCAGTGCTGCATTCAAGCATCATGCCTGACAATACGGGTTAATACATTCCTGGTAAACTGGATAAAAGGATAAAAGGACATGTATGGATTTTTCTTGCTTTTGATTTTACCTGCACTGTACAGGGACGGGCACATATGGTCCCTAACATCGTTTTAACCTACATGCATTGATATGGGTGGATGAGTTAGTGTAGGCCCCTGTATCAAACTAAGCAGTCAGCTCAGGAGAGTCAATAGTCTAGTATTCAATTCTGTTTTCTAACAAGCATAGATCTACTTAATGCTTTAATGTGCTGTGCCCTTTGTCATCATGATGCATGGAATATGGACTACAGCCCTGGTATGCAATTGGCCACTGCTGCAGTCATGCATCACGCTGACCCTACGGGGTTGATACCCTCTTAAAGGATCGGCATGATGCACCAATGCAGCCCCGGAGAGTTTCTCGTTGGGGCTATCTTGGTGCATCATGAAGACAAATGCTGCATTAAGGCATCAGGCATCCTTGATTTTCAAGCTGTACACTTCTATTGCCGGACCTGAACAGTTCACTTACCGTGTTTATGCATAAACGCTAAGCCTTGCAACACTTGAAAGACTATGTTCCGTACTGCAGATTCGGGAAACATTTTATCTCTGTAAGAAAAAAATCCATAAGTTATATTAATGAAAAAAAACCCAGGTATGTATGGTAAGTTCTTATTTTACATATATGTATGTGCATAAACAAAGAGGACATACAAATGACTCTACATTTCAGCCGACAGGGCATTAGGTGGAAAGGTCGATCGATATTCTTTGACTTACAACTACATTTCAATGCAGGATAAGTGGTGTGATTACACCAACAAAGAAATAGCTGTTCATCTACCCACCTGTCTTTCATCATTTGGTATACATTCTCCTTCATGAATTCAAATACAAAATACAGCAGGTCGTTTTCCCGGATGACCTCCTTGAGTTTGACTATGTTGGCATGGTTAAGTTTCCGCAGAGACTGAAAGAGAGAATCAAGATTATAGTCCACGCCTTCCAAAATCTATCAATATAGAATCATGTTCATTTTTTCGTATATTGTTTAGGCCAAAAAAAAAAAATAGTTGTATTCAGGTAACATGGCCCAAAAAAAATAGGGTAGGTAGGTCGATTTTTTTTTTTTTTTTACCAATTTTTTTTTAAGGATTTTGAGACAAAATTCCTCCCATTTTCCTATAATTTTCAGAAAAGATATACCGTAAAACCCCGGCTTTAAGACGGATTTTATTTGGTGTTTTTTTTCTCTACAAGACGGATTTTTCTCTAGAGTTAGGGGGTCGTCTTAAAGGTGGGTTTTTTATATATAAGATAACAGTGAAATCGATTTTCAAACGTTTTTTGTACAAGACGGATTTTTTTCCCAAAGTTGGGGGGTCGTCTTAAAGCCGGGGTCGTCTTAAAGCCGGGGTTTTACGGTATGATTTTCGGAAAAAATATATTTCAGTTAAAAAAAAGTGTTTTTTGGTAGAAAATAACACAAAAATGCCTTCCAAAAAAAAAAAAAAAAAAAAAAAAACAATTGGGTAGGGCCAAAAAAAATTGGGTCGCTAGGGATACCTGAACACAACTTTTTTTTTTTTTTGGCCTTATCGGTGTAACGATAGTTGGCACATTGTTTATTTATAATGTTTGTGGTGGAGTTATCAAACACTGTGTCTGTGGCGCATTGGCTAAAATATGTTGATCAAAGTCCCATCAATCATGGTTATATCTACCTGATATAGGTTTATAGATAGAATTAGAAATCTGACAAGACTTAGTAGACTTCTATTCAAGAAGACTCAGAATTAATGAATCATATCGTATTATTTATGACCAACATTATGTACACAATGGTTCTATATGAGTATAACTGCGTTTATGGAGTGTACTTGGCAATAGCAAGAGATATGAGTAGATAATAGCATTTATATAAATCCAAAGTCCTGGTGTGGTTAGGACATGTGGAGATTTATTGCTCTGTAGTATGATCCAAGTAGTCTCAATAGGGTCGCACTTTTTTGACTAAAGAGAAACATATTTCTTTGATAACAAAGATAACAACGTGTGTGTGGGGGGCGGGAGCTGAAAACATACATACCTTTACTTCTCGTAATGATAAACATTCGTCCCATGAGTAGTACTTCTTTTTCATTCTGAAATAAATCATGTCCACTCATGAGCAAGTTATATATCATTTCCATGCTATATATTTTCAGTTACATTTAAGATGTCTTTCCCATGATAATACAGTCAAATAAATATCCATACATGTATCTCTAAAAGCCTGAGAGAAGGTATACATTGACATTGTATCGTGTTCATTCTTTAAGTACATGTATTACTACAATTTCAATGCAACTGTTAATCCTTAGATGTGATATGTTCACTTGTTATAAAAACATAGTATTCTTACTTTTTGATGGCAACCTTTTCCCCTGATTCCAGTGTTGTTGCCAGGAATACACTTCCATAGGTTCCATCACCTAGTTGCTTGGCAAACTTGTAACGATTCATGATGGCGTTATGGTAATCACAGACTATGAACACACCTTTGGCACTCACTCATGTAGGGTGATACACCCCATTTATGTACAATAAAGCAAATAGTAATTCCACTTGCACTAGCTCAGTGCCAAGATCTGAGCTATACTACTACCACTACAGTAGTCCAATATAGAGATCCGTTTAGCTTTGGGTTTGAGCAGGGTAATCCTCAACATGTCTGGTGTTTCCAAATGTGTTAAGCCTTTATCCAAAATCGTCTTGGTTGTAATCTTAATTCCATATCTTGTTCTGGAAAGGAAAACCGTTCTTTACATTATGAATATGACAAAATGATAATAAAGTATATGTTCTGTCTCAATGTCCGATTGAATGCTGCTACCTAAATCATGCAGGAATATATATATAGGACTATATATATCAACTATTGTAGAATATGTTGTACAATCTAGTAGAACCGGTTACCCATCACTGTAGCAGTGTTTATGTAGCAGGTGGCTACCTATCTACTAATCTAGTGAGCTACTGAGCCTGAGGTGAGGGTACACGGTAGGCTACATAAGATAAGTGACACCCACCATTAGGCAAGACTTTAATCTAAATCCTTATCCAATCTCACTATAAACAATGTATATGTGAGCCTATACCTCTGAGCCTATATCTTTAATTATCTATATTAAGTGAAATAGGTACAAACAGCGTGAGAGGAGCTGACACAAGAGGCACAGGTGTTGTCATTTTACAGCACGGGAAAGGAATGTAAGTTGTAGGACTCCCACACACTCAAGAGTCAGACACTGACAGTCATGATCATTGAATGATGGTACTCTTGACAGTCTTGTCTCAGGTTAATCTAACTTAAAGAGTATGGTGTGGTTGTCTACGAGCCATGCATCATTCTTTGTGAATATACCTACCAGCCTAGTAATACACGTCCACTATTCTAATACACGCTGATAGCAACGGCAGGCAGTGGTGGCAAAATAACATTGCAGTCAGTGCCAAATACAACACCTTGCCGAGTGTGGCTTCCTATGCAACGGCAACTTTTTCCAAACACACGATACGAAGGCTTGAAGATTACAGATTTCTGAAGCCTCTCAAGCCGGAGCTACATTCTATGTGGTATACTCTTTTGTGGACAACTGTTGCTGGTATCGTATTCAATCAGATGAGCCAAAAAATGAGTGAAAATATGTCAACATAACCTACCTGTGCCATGTTTGCCCGTGTTTTCCTCATTAGCATTTTCGCCAGTCAACCCGAGCTTCCGGTTCGGGGCGACTCCTAGCGGCAGAACTGAATAAGTTAGTTCGACGTACTCCACCAGGTGCCTCTTGTGTTCTTTGGCGCGCGTTTGCCGCGCGGCGTTTGTGAGGAAATGACCTATGGAAGAGGTGTGAACTCCACACAGGGAAGACCTTACAAGGCTTTGACACCGTCAAAAAAGCCCATGAACGCGTTCTGAGGAGGGGGGGGGGGGGGGTAGTCCTACTGATTCCTGATCTCATTGTAGAGCCTACAACCTCCAAATTTTAAGGTGGGTCGCTACCCTTTGATCAAAGTCAACAGAATCTCTCTATTTTTTTCCTACATGCAGTCTAGATCATATAGAATCGGAAAATGAAAAGAAAAATGGGGGGTCCCGAGCTACTTTTTGAATTACAGAATTTTGAAAAATTTTACTATTTTCATTTTTCACAAAAAAATAGAAAAAAATGTGAAAACTTCCGTGATTTTTTTTCATATCAACAATTATGCACAGAAATGTAAAACTTCACATGTAAAACGCCTATATGTTCCACTTTATTGCAAAAATAATTTTACAGTTGTATGCAATGGTATTCTGGGCAAAAAAAAGATGTTTCCGGAAAGAATAGGAACAGATTTTCATTATTTTGTAGCTTTATTAGCTAAAAATAGTATTCAAAGTTAACAGAATTTTTTTTAACTCTCTCAAAAAATAGTTAAGATCATTTGCTAACATATAGAAGTGCTTTTGATATGGGGTCCCGGGCATATTTTTAGTTTTTTTGGCCTTTGAAGTTAAAAAATAGTGCAAAAATGGTCTAAATCTTATATTTAATGCCTAGAATGTTTGGTAAAATGGCAAGAATCAGGGTCTAAAATGGTTGTAATTCATACCCTTGGTTACTTCAAGCAATGTAATGGCATTTATATCAATCTAGATGATGATTTATTGATTAATAATTCCATTTTCTTAGGTTATGTCAAAAATAGCAAATATTATCATCTACAAATATATCAAATATTCAAAGTCCAATATAAAGCTCAATTTTTCTCAAAATCGTCTAATTTTTGGATATTGCTTAGTCAGCATATATATGTACCCAGTGATTAAATATCAGCTCATTCTGAGCAATTAAAGCTATATGCGCAGATACCTGCGCAGTGTGTCCATATTCAAGAGGTAGCGACCCACCTTAATGTGTGACAAATGATTGTATATAGCCCTTTCCCTTTTGTATGCTTATCTGCCATTTATTCTGGCAATTTACTACTTTACAATTTAAACTAAAAAAGAAAACTATTGGGACTTAAAGTGACATGGTCCAATTTCCCCCTATTTTAAATCCTACTTAAATGTGTTCCAAATGTTAGTAGGCCTACAAATTAATATCAATCATATACGCTTATCCTCATACGTCTTTGGGGTTATTTCACTCAGATTCGCCTCGTGAAATAACCCTGCATGAGTGAGAAACTCTACGAGTGCACCTTTGTCTATTGACTCCTGTGATCCTGTGGGACAGGAGTCACAGGCTGGTGGACTCCATTGCGGGAGTCACAGATCATTCGGGAGTCACAGCCAGCTGATTCCACATTCATGCATAGTGTACATCCTGTATACAACTATGTGCACAGAGAAAAGAAATGGAATCAAACTACCGTAAAACCTCGCGTATAAGCCGCGGCTTGTACGCGAATCAGACCCAGCTTTCTTTTGATACCAAACTGTTTGAAACATGCCTATATAGGGTGCGGCTTATACGAGAGTTTTAATAAGTATACTACAGTACTAAATTAACAATTTTCAGATGGCCTCTGCGGCTTATAGTATCGCACCAAACTCGGGGTCCGGCTTATACGCGAGTTAGGCTTATACGCGAGGTTTTACGGTAATGAAAATAGAATCAAGGCAGGAGTCATTATATGGGAGCCTAGGCCTTGACATAGTCAACTCTTGTATTTTCCATGTGACACTAGTTCTGAGTTCTTCCACTAGAGGGCCCCCATGATATGATTTGCAGTTTTCCTGCATAATGGTTTTGGATCAACCCTATTTGTCTGATTGAGTCATACTCATACTAATGGTGGGAATGTTTGATGGACTAAAGAACTATCTGTTTGATTATGCGAAAGAGACCAGAAGAAGGTATTGTAGAATCATAGACACCATTTCTGTAGGTGAACTTTTAGGCTAAAGCATTGCCACTGTGTCCTCCATGTATGGATGGTGACTGAGCTCAAATAAGTAAAGGCTGTGTCTCACGACCTTGGGCCAATGTTTTTGTCTCTGACCGGGTGCCAGCTCTGACCGGGTGCCAGCTCTGACCGGCCTGAATAAAAACGGGTTATTTAGTGCAGATGATGATAAAAATGGGCAACTAATGACTAGTTTAAAGAGTTATAACATCCATTAACCTTTTCAGCCAAATTCTATCTCCATCTGCCCTAAATAACCCGATTTTATTCAGGCTGGTCAGAGCTGGCACCCGGTCAGAGCTGGCACCTGGTCAGAGACAAAAACATTGGCCCAAGGTCATGAGACACAGCCTAAAGATAGATAATCTCAGCATCTTTCAATTTGGTGGATTCCTGTCATTTAGATTGATGTAAATGATGAAGCCAATGTGGAAGTAGCCATTTGGCTTTCTAATTAGAGTTAATTCCAGACTGACATAATACTTCCAACCTAATTACAGATAAGTATTAAGTATCATCATGCAAGTTTATACCCATACAGCTTAGACACACTTATTTCATCCATGGAAATGTCGGCCTACAGAACCAAATTCAAACTAATTTGAAATCCCCCCCCCCCCCTCCGAAAACCCTATACTCTTTACCAACCTACAGATGGCTGGCAGAGTGAGGTAGGTTTCAGAGTATTTACTTACTACACATGCTTTTTCCTTTCCTTTCAATTTTTAACACTTGTGGCTGTGTCTCACGAACTTGGGCCAATGTGTTTGTCTATGACCGGGTGCCGTCTATGACCGGGGACCGTCTATGACCGGGTGCCGTCTATGACCGGCTATCTAAAATAGTTGTTTGGAGGAATAAAAAATATTTTTAAATATTTTTAATTTAATTTTGTTTTCGCAATTTTTATAAATAAAAATTGTAATTTTCTTTTTTTTTAAAGGTTTAGCCCTCCAATAGACGGCACCCGGTCATAGACAAATACATTGGCCCAAGTTCGTGAGACACAGCCACGTGGCCCCTGTAGGGTGGTTATGGGGTTGATGTTAACCCTACAGTCATCCGGCCAATGTTGTTCCATGTATTTTGAGGTTCATGTGCTGGAGGGGGCCTTTTCTGTGCTGTATTATTATGGATGGGGGGGGGGGGGGGTCAAGCCAAATGCGTACAGATACGTACAGGGAGGGTGGGGGGGGGGGGTCTGGGGTCATTTTGGCATACGCATTATGTACGCATTAGAGTCGTTTTTCTGATCATTTTTGGACTAAAAGGGGTATTTTGGGGCACAAAAACCTACCAGAATTTTAGAATTTTCCGAGGGGAAACATACCCCCATGTCCCCTAAACATCCTCTTGTAGTCAAACTTCCCCCCATGGAGACAAAGTAAAGACCCTGGCCGTACCAACAATCAGTGGTATTAACCCCCCCCCCCCCCCCCCCCCGATGGATTCCTGGAAAAGTGACACTGTATAGAAGTCACGAGGCACGGGATCTAGTTGAAGCAACGGCATAGTGACACTGGTAAGACGTCACGACGACATGGTTTACCAGGAAGTGACATTTTAAGAAGTTACTCTAAAGAACAGAACATTGGTGAACTGCTAAAAGATAGATGAAGAAAAAAGATAAAATTGTTGTTATTGTTGTTGTTAACAGGCATATTTAATATGATCCTTTGGACGTTCTTGTATTTTGTGCAATTAGAGTTTGTATACCCATGCACAGAACTTTTAAGCAGTAGACGTAAGGGCAAAGTGACACTGGTAAGACGTCACCCCGAGATGGTTCAGCAGGAAGTGGGTAGTGGCATTTAAAAAAGTCACTCTAAAGAACAGAGCATTGGAGAATTGCTGACGGATGGATAATGAAAGAAGATAAAATCGTTGTTATTGTTGTTGTTGACAGGCATATTTCATCTGATGCTTTGGACTTTTTTGTACTTGGCGCAATTAGAGTTTGTATACCCATGCACAGAAACTTCAAGAAGTAGATGTAGAAGGATATTTCTTAAATTGTATGTATATATGCTTGCTGTTTTATTCTTATCAGTAATCCTCCTTTAGAAAAATTGACTGACACGTTAGTTAGAATATATACCACTTGTTCTTTTTAGCTTTAAGAATTGTGATATCATTGTAAATTTATAATAACATATATGTAATTTCTAACACCATAAATTGGTTGATTGACCGGCTTAACTCTTATTCAACCACAAATTCATACATTGTAGAATGACCCCCCAACCAATCAATCCCCCCTGGAATTACACTGGGTAATAACAATACATATAATTATTGTTGTTATAAATGAGACTGATGGAAGTACATATAAAATAACCTATACTTTGAAAAACAATATAGGGTTGCACTCCCTATCCCTCCACTCCCATTATACTTTTTCTCCCCTCTCCAATTTTCAATTCTTTTTCCCAACCGGACAAGAGCTCCTCCAACCAGTACCCACCAAAACAAGCCCGGTGCTTGTACATATCCTAGGCCTACCTTCCTGCTACACTACTTGTAAAGTAGCACCGGTAGGTTTCATAGTGGACCAAGGTCGCTTAGTCCTATGTCCATTCACACTCATCATTATTCAGTCGCTTGCGGAAAAGGAACCCGGAAACATCACGTCATGGGTTTAGTAGCACCACCAACAAGACTTGACAAGGTGTTTAAATTTGTTTCATTTAATGCGAGGAGTTATAATGCGCACAAAATTGACATACAAAAGACATTCAATGATTTTGACTTTGTATCCCTAACAGAATCATGGCTTAAGCCTAGACATGATGACAGCATGATTCATTGGCCTTACAAGCAATATTATAGAATGGACAGACTTGGCAAGGACTGTGGAGGTATTATCTGTTTTATCTCAAATAAATATTACAAATACGCCAACATGATCGGACCTTTGTCCTTTGCAAATAATGACATTGAATGTCTTACAGTAAGCATAGATGTACCACACAATAGCTCAATGCAACTGACCACCATATACAGGCCGCCAAATGGTAATCCAGTAAATTTCTTGAAAACTCTTTACAAACACCAAGAAAGAGTTATGGATGTCAGGAGATTTTAACATCAATTTTGCTCTGGATGCAGGACAGGCTTTAAAATTAAAAGGTTTCTGTCTCACAGCTAATCTGAAGTGGTTAATAAGTGAACTAACAAGACCGAGCACAGCTAGAGTGCCAAATCTGTTAGGAGGTTCAATAATAGACAACATACTAACTGACTGCAAGTTCATATCAAGGTGTGGAGTAATGGATGATCTTATCACAGACCACTTTCCAGTCTTTGCTCTGCGTAAGAAGGATAGAAACAAATTTGTTAAGGTCAAAGTCACCAGTAGGTGTTATAAAGAATACAAAAAAGATTTGTTAGAACAGCACCTTCTATATGAGGATTGTGAAGAGTTATACTCCCTGGATTCAACAACAGAAAAGTGGATGTTTGTACAGAACTCCATAGTGAGATTTCTAGATCTTTACTGCCCATGCACTGAAAAGATCATAAAAGATTATGGGACTACCCCACTTAGTCCAGAAATCCTGACAGATATAAGACACAGAAATGAAGCAGCCAGTAGATTCAAAAGATCAAAGAACATCTTAGATAAGAAGCGAGCCCAAAGACTAAGGACGAAAATAACGAAAGACTCCAGAAAATGGGAGGCATCAGGTATAAAGAAGAATCTTGCAAACTGCAAAAAATACCCCCAACGATTCTTGGCACTAATCCCCAGTCGGCAAAGTTCAGTTGATTCAATGTTGATTCAATGTGTGTAGCGACATAATATCAACAGTTGATACAGGGTTGTCATTATGTTGATATTGATGAGGTGATCAACATTGACCAATCATCAGTGATTCAACATTGATATGACCATTGTAAATCAACAACAAATAAACATAATAAAATGATTTACATTGATTTGATATTGACTGCTGATGCATAATTTGAGATTCAGTATATCAGATACAGTATTCTTATGTAGACTCATTCCTTCAATTTATATATTTTCATTACAACATCCCCCCATCCCCATTTCTCCAAGATTGAATGCTAATTCTAGCACTAGCCAGGGTAGGGGTACATGAATGACCTCTGATGATCACACTAAGAGGCATTCACATCCATTTCAAACTGACCTGGTCATGACTGAGGCTTTATCCATCATTCTTAGCAACATAAAGGGTGTCTTACTGAAACCATGCATGTATTCTTGTCATTTAATTCCAAATGTCAACCAAATGCATACACCATAGTTGTCAATGAAAATGAATGACATTTTGATCAATTGTATACATTGATGAGGAAATTAGAGCTTACAATTAGGGAAAAGTGATGTAGCATTGAGATAGAAATGCCAAGGAGTAGGTTGTGGAGGCACCTAGTGGGAAAGGTGGGAAAACCCATGGTTGATTCAAAGTTGATATCCAAACATTGCATCAATGTTGAAACAGGTGTTGGTTGACAATGTTGAAATTGCAACATTGCATCAATGTTGAAAACAGGTTGATCTACCCTGTAACCCTATATCAACCAGTTTTCAACGTTGAATCAAGGTTTTGTGCCCACTGGGTCAAGAGATTGCTCAAACCCGCCAATGCCCAAACAATCCCAAATCTCATTCATCATGAAACGGGGGAAGAAGTTGGGGAAATCCCTGAATATGTGAATGAATACTTTAGCACAATTGGACATAAACTGTTTGAAAAGAAGAATCTGCCCAACATTCTCCCTCCCCTCCCACAACCCACACCCCCACGTCCCAACCCACCTCCTATATGTATGCCCCCCCCCAGTTTTTGATATAGAGGACATGAAGTTTCTCATATCAGAGATTGACATCACTAAGCCATCAGGAATAGATCATGTTAGGACCACAGTTTTAAAGGAAGCACTAGCTTTCATTCCCAATCACCTGGCACATATTTATAACCATTCCATTTGTACGTCTGATTTCCCACCCCCTGGGCTAAGGCCACAGTAACTCCCATCCCAAAGACTGGAAATCTAAAGTCTATTTCAAATTGGCGCCCGATTTCAATACTCCCCCTCCCTGGCAAACTACTTGAGAAACTAGTACATAAATATCTGGTAAATGAATTCACAGTACAGGATACACTAACAGACTGCCAATATGGCTACAGAAAAGAGAGAGGAACAGCGGATGCTGTGCTGGAGTTCACAAATGATCTTTTCATAGCAAAGGATGTAGGCCAAGTTTCAGCTGCTGTTTCCTTGACATTCGCAAAGCTTTTGACTCGGTAAGCCACAATTACCTGAAGCAAATGCTGAAAGAGGTCAATCTCCCTATTAAAATGCATTCCTAGCTAATTTCATATCTTGGAAACAGAACACAAAGGACCAAGTCAACGGAGAGTACTCTGAGTACCTCAAATTGGACTACTCTGTACCACAGGGGTCCATCCTAGGCCCTCTTCTCTTCATTTATTTCATAAATGCCCTACCCAATATAGTAAACAATTGTACGATAAAAATCTATGCCGATGATGTTGTCCTCTATGTAGCCCACAAAATTTTGCAGACAGCAAAATTGATACTTCAGACAAACCTAAGCAGAGTGGCTGATTTTTGTAACACCATAGGCCTAACAATAAACACCAACAAAACAAAGTGGCTATGGTTTGGCAAACCCCAAAGATTGAAAAAATGTCCAAGAGGGAACATCAAAATTGGAAAAACAGTGATAAAAAGAGTCGAGAGCTACACCTACCTAGGTGCTAAGCTTGATTCCAATTTGAGTCTTAAACAACAAGCAAAAATCACCCACTCAAAAGTTAATGTAATGGCTTTCAAGCTAGCTGACTTGAGGAAGAAAATTGACTTTGACACTGCAATAGGAATATACAAGCGATGCATACTTCCAAAGTTCGACTTCATTCCTCACTGACAGCACAATAAGATATTGGCCCAAAAGATTTGAAACGCTCCAAAACAAAATTCTTAGGATTTGTCTGAAAGTAAATAAAGATGAGGAAACAACAGATAACTTAAGGAAACTGTGTGAAGTTCCCCTTTTGGAAACTAGGAGGAAAGAACTCTTGACGACACAAATGTCCTCTAAGTCCAAAAGACTTCCACCCGAAGAAATTCCCCACAGGCGAAGAACAAGAGGAGATGATAAAATAAAGTTTCCCCGGAAAGCTCCCAAGAACATGTCTTATAGAAAAACGCCATACAGAGCTGTCAACTTCTGGAACGAGTTGACACCTGGAATGCAGAAACTAGTAGGGAAAGAACAATTTAAAACTGCATTAAAAAGAAAACTGGGCACCAACATGAAAGGGCAGAGAAAAAAGCTATTAGACGCAAGAAAACCCCTCCTGGATCACCCGCCCTGATTCCTCCCCCCACCAAGCCCCCCCCTCCCCCTCAAAAAAAATAAAAAAATAATAATAATAATTTTTATTCATCTTTTTATCATGGGGGGGCCTATATACAAACATGTACACTCCATCATTTAGCGACTCTCATTCATACTATATACTGTATATTTGTTACTTACTGTTTAACAGCCTACTTCTTTTGTAGCGAATAGGGTATTCCTGTCTGGACAATAAGCCTTATGACATATTTATCTGTCTATGGCCAACTAATTTCATATCATATTGAGAATCAATTCATGTAAATTTGCACCATATACAGGTTTACCATAATTGGTCAGGGAAGATCATTCTGTATCTCAATGAGGACCTAATAAAAAAAAGAAAGAAAAAAAAGGAGGCCTAACAAGTGTATTTACTCTAAGACCACCTGTACCTTTTTAACATTTTCACAATCTTCTGGATTATGATGAACCTTAGATTAGAACTTAGTTACGGGTGGGCGGGGGAGGGGGGGGCCAACTGAACTCCTTGGAAGTACCCCTGTAAGAACAATTTTTTTTTTGGGGGGGGGGGGGGGGCATTGTATGCACAAGGTCAAATAATTTGTAAAACTTGAGGAGGTGGGGAGGGGGGGGGGGGTGAGTTATCAGTTGATTTTCTCACGATGGCAAATTTCTTGATACATCCCACTGAATAAAACCTTAGCAATCTTCACGGCCCCTTTCTTTAGTACCTTATTTTTTTAGTGAAGGTGTGGGGGGTGGGGGGCTGTCCCCTCCTCTTCAAATTTCAATTTTCCTCTTCAAAATGCATTTCTTACTTTTCATCCCCCAGTACCCCCCCCCTCCTGAGGCTGACAATAGGGGGGGGGGGGTCCAAGCGATTTGAGTATGTACGCATAGGGGGGGGGGGGGGTATCCCAATGCCTACATGGTGCAACAGGGGGGTGGGGGGGGGTCAATTTTGGCCAAAATTATGCGTACGTAATTAATGGATGGCCCCTATGTGATCGATAATTGCCTCCAAGTGTCTCAAGGCACCAGTGACCATCAGATGCTTTAACGCAATGTTTCAATGTCATGTCCTTGTGGAATTTCCCCTTGGTTGATGCAACTGACTCATGAATACCTTTAGTCACCTCACTTAAGAATTGGTTGGATCACTTTGTTGACTCAATTGCCTTTGACCTTGGCGCAACGTCATTGAGTGTCTTCTTGGTATTGTTGACTTCACTTCAGCAGTTCTACTCAGATATTACTTTTGTGCAATTCATAGATCCAGTACGCACATAAAGGACTCGTTCAGGCAATTGAGTTCATGTTGCCTACTTGTATTGTGCATTATTCCTTGGGTAACTTGTAGAATATGACCACATTTCTGACACTAAGTTTGAGTGACAATGATATAGTGGAGGTCTTTATGTTTACTGCTGAGTTGCAATGAGTATCATAGATTATTGTTCACTCGTCCCGAACAAGGAGTTAGAAAGGGAAGACAATAGGTTGAAATGGGTAGAAGAGGGTGCAAGGCCATGGAACTAGGCATGCGAGATTATGCCAGTAACTTGAGTAAGGCATGGGGCAGCACACCCAGAAGGAGAATTGAGGAGAGTACTGGGGCAAATAGTGGTGCCCATGAATCACTGTCGATTGGTTCTAACTTTATCCAACAGTGGATCCAGCCAATTTTGTTTTTGTAGGTCTAGGTTGGTCAGGTTAACCTTCCGTTTGAACCTAATCACGTGAAACTCGTCCTCACAATAGAAAGAAGATAGTCCAATGTTGTTTAGTTCAGTGTGGATATTATCAGGTCACCTTGAATTGTAGATGCCTTGGTCATTAAGTCTTTTCAATACTGAGTAGACCTAAACAGGGAATCATCTTTTCGATATTGCCATTGATTGAAGTCGACTATGCACACTGGAACAAAACAGAAAGCAGACGAAAAAGTGGGTAGCAGTAAAAGGCAAAGGATTGCCGAGCTTGTCAAATGCAAGGACCGACTCCTGCCGAGCTCGTCAGACCTAGTGGCTCACCCTCAACAACCCCAGCAGCCTAGGCACATCAGTGCTAGACTCTCTGCGCCAGGGATGGGACGGAGACCCCTGAATCAGAGACAGAGAAATACCCTGCAGATCAGGGTGGTCGGGCCACTGCCCTTGGTTGCTCTGGAACTTGGAGGGGAGAGGAGTAGCAGAGGACTCGTAATGGTCCTAGGGGTCTAGATATTCTAAAGTAATGAGCAATCTACGTAATTAAATACAAATGAAACCACACTTATGTTGGAGAACATTTATTTCTTCCTTGCTGACTTCCTGGTTAAATAAGACTTAACCATATGTTTGCATAGCACTCCAAGTTCAATATTAGCTGCACCAGGTCCTATCTTCAACTCCCTCCTTTATATACAGACTACATATTTATATATGTACAATAATAATTAACAACGTGCACACCCTATTCAACCCTCTTAGGGCATATGCATAGGACATATCAGGATACCATGCCGTGTAGAAAGGTTTGTATGCAATCACCAAATTTACCCCTAAGTAGAATTTCGTATTATTGAAATAGTGATTAACAGTAACAGGTATTTCACATAATAGCAATATTGTATAAATCACATTCATTCATATCAGTGATTGACATAGCTCTCTCTATACCACTGGTCCAAAAAAGTTACGTTTTACACCAATGTCTTGGTGATTGAGAAAATGCAACTATTGCGATTGTGAACATTGTAAGACTGGAATCGTCATAATGCAGTTGAAATGAAAGTCCATCATATGAACCATAAGACACTTATCATAATTAACACCACGTAAACAGGTTTATGTTATACGAGAAACCCAGATTGGGTTTTTTGAGGACAGTGAATGCAAAGGCATCAAGCCTCTTTGCAACCATCTGACCCAATACCCAATATCTAAGGTCGACAATCGCCTAGTCATGGACAGGCCAAATCTAACAATACAAATCGCTTCATTATTAAACGGTCCACTGTTATCTCTTGGGGTCAGATCGGAGCACCCATTATGGGTCTAGAGATGTCTTTAGCTTCTGATATAAAGACTAAAGGGGTAAAACGCACCATAAAGCTCTTGGTGGTCCAGAAGCACATAATGAACATTTCACACATTGCTGCTCCTTCCAGAATCACTAGACTTTGTAAAATCATCTGTTTCCTTTGAAGTGCCACTATATTAACCATACAAAACGTGCGTCTGTGAAAATGATTCCATTTACATTAATGTGCTTCCTTTTTGGTACACTTGTGCAGTAACTATTATCACTTATTATGGAGACAAGGCATGTGCGATATAATAAGCATGTAGCTACCTCGTGAGGAGACAACAGGGTGGTGATAACAAGCAATATCGTGAAGATGTAGAATGATATGGTACAGTGCAATGACAACTTCCAAACAGGGACTGTGAATTTTCCACATCTTCTTCTCCTCACAAAAATAACAAGACCTAACAGATTTCCTTTAATTTTCCAATTGTTACCTCAGTTACAATTTTCCCTTATCTTAAACATACAATGTACACGTCCATACTCCAACACCGGTACTCCCTTTCCAAGTACAACTGTATATAAATTTCAATTGGGACAATAATTCCTTACGAACCTATAGATACGTATTACCTTTCTACTATTTATTGCACGGTTTATAAAACTAATTTTAAATGTCATATTCGTTTACTTCAGAACGCTTCAAAGAGCTACATATTACTCAGTCTATGATAAGGGCATGCTTTCTTTATTTATATTTTCCCCCGTTGATATCAATTATTAATTCCAATAACGGGCCACATGAGAATATCTCTCTCTTCAATCTGAATATTTGAATGCAGCTTAAAATTTACAGGAAACCTCCCATTTTCGGGGTATTTCTGAACAATCTGTATGAGTCTTCAATTGATTTTTCTGGGGACCGATACCAACACCTGTACCCTGATTTTTACATTGCCCTGGAAACCGTGTTACAAAGCACCTGGTTTAGGACCTTTTCAGTGAATATAATTTACCATATTCGACATAATTGGCACACATCCCCTTTTTTGGGTCAAAACTTCTCAACTTTTGAGCCCCAGGAAACTATTAACCACTAGAAGCGTGTGAAAAATAATTTGCTATGCGCGTCGAATACGATATTGATCTGTTATGGAATATCAGCGAAAGACATCGTGGCCGTGATATCTGAAGTTGGCCTGGGCGTCTGATGGGGCTGATGTACAAGTAACCACGACTTAGATAACAGTCACACCACCACCAAGAAGCATCAGTGTGGAGGTGAGACCTAGTTTATAAATGGTCAGTTGGTGGCAGCCAGTACACTCACTGGCAGGCCTGAACACGAGGCGGCAAGGGACACATTTGTGTAATAGTAAAAAGAAAACGTTGTTGTGTCGTTATCTTCCAATGTAGATATGAAAATGGCTCACAGTGCAAAGCACCTGCAGTATCACAGCCTTGTCTTTATCCATCACCGCATTAATAAGTATCATTTTAAGGGCCGCATAGTGCATTCAATTAGTTGTCATGATGCATGAATGCAGCCCTGGCGAGTAACTCGTCACACTGGGCTGATACACTCCCAAATGGTCGGTATGATGCATAAATGCAGCACTGGCGGCACTGATGACGACAATCGGCATCACACATTAAAGCATTATGCGGCCCCTAAAGGGTTAAGCCGATGCATTCTCCTCTATATATGGACATAGACATTCACCCAAGTAGTGATGTCACACAGAATAACACGAGGCCCATAGTCTGGAGGTTTATAAACAGTATTATGGACAGTGCACTTGAAGAGGGCAGTAACATCAAGTGAACTGCCCATATCTCCCAAACCATTCACTTTCCTTGCTAAAGTGATCCATGCTAATTCTTCTCATCCAGCGAGTCTCACTGTGTTCCATGCCTATTGTCAGATGGTATGAAGTCCACATGACCTAGACATCACAGTGCGCCTTGAACATCAAGATTGAGTTGTATATTTTCAGTGCTGGCCCGAGCTTCACTGACATTATGTTGACAATATCAGCCTGGCTGAGAAGTAGGAATGCTTCGCCGTCAATTTGCTGTAAAAAATGAAAAGGGAGGTCATTTTTAGAGAACTTGATTATCCTAATCTGCATGATTTGGCAAAGATAAGTCCGATTCAGAACCTCAATATGAATATGACAAGCGTGATAGAGAGACGCAAGGTATTTGGGTTTTGGACTGAAATATAAGAACTTGACTTTCCGAGCGGAGACTATTCTTGTAAAATGAGAGTCAAAGTATTTCTAGACGAGACTGAATGTGGTAATTGACTTCCTTATCGTTTCCACTTAGGGTTACCGTTCTGGCTTGTGTGTCACCAGTAAAATCGATTAGAAATGTGCACAAAGCAGACAACACTAATCCACAGCAAGTAAGAAATCTTTTTTTTTTTTGTAGAAAATCAATATGATTGAATACAGAAATCCTTGCACAAAAGCAGAGGAATTCTGCCACCTCCGCAGTACAAATGCATTAACCCTTAATGCATCATGTCCTTGGTCGTCATGATGCATAAATGCAGCCCTGGCGAGTAACTCGCCTATGCTGCATTCGATCATCATGCCGACCCTACGGGTTTGAGACACTCCTGAAGGGTCGGCATGATGCAATAATGCATTGGTGCATCATGACAACAAATGTCACCGTAACGAAATCATATAAATCATATAAAACCTGAAGTGCAGAAAGCTACCTCTGTCGCAGCATTTAAGCGCCTATACATGTCCACCCCCTTAGACCCTCCAAAGCCGGAAGCCTAGAATGGGCAACTGGTGCCTGAAACTTCTTATAAGCCGTAGGTAACTACAGCTGTAGAAAGTAAATACATCACATGTGTAGAAGAGTAAAAATTCAATTGTTGGTTGGTTACCACCGTATGGCGTTTCCTCTATTCAAATGAGCAGTCCCATGGAAAAGCCAGCAAGAAATCACCTAATTTTTTCCCTCAATCATCAAATCAACTCATCCACATCTCAATACTCCGATCACCACAAAATCATCTAAGCCAAAATGGCATACAGCAGGTCTAACCAGCGGCAATGGTCTAGACCATACAATAGTGACAAGTTCACTAAAAGAACACTTATTATTAACAGCGTAATATTTATCTGTAGTACTTATTTGTATCTATTATTATTAATAACTGTGTAAATCCAGAAAAGCCAAGTGATTCCTGTAGTAATCAAAGTGCAAATTTATCGAATATCATGTGAATGAATAAATTTGTTTAAACCAAAAAAAAAATAGGGTTAAACACCCCCAGATAACAGTAGTACCTACCTCCTCGAGGAATACCCTGACCAGGTCCTTACAGCCGGGTAGGGTGGAGATGAAGTCGGCCACCTGGTGCACGTTCCAGGTGGACACCTCGTGCATGCTGTGTTTGTGGATGCCGGGCAGCAGCTTGGCGTGCTGGTCCCAGCACAGCGGCAGGTCCTTAACGGGGGGAGACACCATGGAGGACATGAAGACAGACTGGTGGATGCCGTGGTGCAGCTGGCCCGTAGCCTCATACTCAGCAGCTGTCGGAGAATGGATGTACATTTTGTATTTAGGAAAAATAGAATATATTCCCTAAAATTGTAAAATGATGCATGCCAGTGCTGCATTCAAACATCATGCCGAAGCTACGGGCTTGATATACTCCGGAGAGGTCGGTATGATAACCCAAAGCAGTGCCGACGAGTTACTGGCACTGGGTTGGTGCATTATGAAGACAAATGTTGCTTTAAGGAAACATGTCCTTAAAGTTAAAGGGTATATATTGTTGTAATCTTATATACATTGAGGCGCACTACTAGTATCTGGAATCGATCTCAGGGCCATACGGCCATACTGATGCCTAAAACAAATCAATCTAAAAGACATACCTGCTATGCTCTCCTGTTGTTGTTGATACTGCTTCAGGAGCTTGTGTCTGTAAAAGTGGTAAGAATATATACCATTAGAGAAATATAACACTCAATTTATTTTATATTTTTAATCAAAACAGATAATCCATTTATCACATTACTCGTCCTTTCTATTAAAACAATTACTTGTATTCTCACATTTACTTGTATTTCACATTTTTAGATTTGCTTACTTCTTCCTGCCTCGACCAGACCCAGGTCCAAAGAGAGGTTTGGTCGGGCTTGGAGCTGGCGACACGTCTCCATTCATCGAGTCGGCGCGGCCAAACTTCAGCATATTCCTTTCGGCTAGAGGACAGCCTGACACTTTGTGGTGGGCCGTGTACTTGCCTGTGATGTGACCAGATCCATCACAGTTTGGTGTTGGACATTTTCTGTACAAGAAAAACAATAGAAATGGGTATTTAATTCAATTTTCCAACCAGCATTGATATATGATGATGCATAATAACGCTAGAAAAACTGAATTTGTTTGTAAATTTTACTTTTGTATTTTCTTGAGAGTGAGAAAGTTTCGTTCACAGAGATAAACTGTATTATAATTTGTAATCGCTATAAATCTATGGGATTTTGATTTATTGACATTGCCTGATGACCATTTTCATTTCAATATACTACTCACAGAGTTAAGTTACAAACCGTTCACTTAGATATCGTCTGATCACTGTGTAATCTTTAAAAATGTACTAAAGGTAAAGGACAAGGCACTTACTTCATTTCTGGCGAGAGCGAGTAATCCATCATCCCTTTCGGCAACTTGGTCCCGTATGCGTCGGTGAGGGAGTCTGAGCGGGTTGGTCCCATGCGGTCCTGCAGTGCCGTCTCCTTGTTCATGTTGAGTTGTGAGTAGGGACAGCCGAAGGCGCTGTAGTGCCCCGTGTACTTGGCACCCTTAATGTGACCGATGCCCGTACAGCCGGGCGTGGGGCAGCCTCCGGGACCTGAGGCATCAGCTGCCAGACCTACAGCACAAGGCAATACAATATTCACCACCGGGTATATTCACATATAACACCTCATAGTTGCTATACAATTCATCTATTTGGGACCAGCGACTTCTAACTAGGGAGCTTAATCAGTGCCGTTATTAAAGGAGCCACTGAGACTGTACAAGTTAGTAAGACTACATAAATTCCTAATAACCCCCAATAAAATGCCCTTATTCCCCAGTACGGTCCTCTCCCCCAAATATATAGTGCTCTGGCGGGAGCTGCGCTGGTTACGACAAGCAGTACTAAGAGATGACAAGTCTGACCTTGTATTATTAGTGGTTTTAACCTCAACCAGCAAAATATATAATGGCGGGCCCCACTGGGTATACCTCTAGATTCAAATATGTATATGTACTTGAGAATTGCGCACTCACTGGGTGGTGGTTGCAGGGGGTGACTCGTCTTAGCACACCAGCCGCATGGGTGGTTATCTGGACAGTCGTCATCCACCCAATAGTCATAGACCTCAGACCAGTTGTCAAAGTGCAGCAGGAACGAGTGTGGCTGTATTGCCTTCACTGTCGCCACGCGGATCAACACAGGGTTACGACGGTCCACCGCCTCCAGTGCCATGCCAAGCTCAAACCCATGTGGAGGTCGCTGTAAAACATGAAAATTTCCATTAGCTGCACAGTTTTTTCTCCTCAAATATTTCACTATATTTTTCCCAATCATTATATCAACTTAATATAGTTTAACTATTAGTTGTGTCACTTACAATAAGTCTATAACATCTGGTTATTCAGGCGGTAGGCCTGTATCATCTGTGTGGTCTTACTAAGTTGTGACTTATTCTCTGCAGAAAAGTGTGATGTATAATATTATTATAAATGTTTGTACTTGTACTTACATTTTTAAATGCTCGAGGTGGTACAGGTGAAGAATTAGTTGTCTTCAGGTATTCTTCCCACGTGAATCCCGCAATATCAGGCCAGTCTGTAATTCGGTTAACACAAAACGATGCATTACTCATCATGGGAATTGTTTGCCGAGTGACAGTACGTCTCATTTCATAAAGTTATTTTTATAACCAATAATTACAGGTGTTCATCAACCAAACATTTAATGACATCAGAGGCTGAGAGTTATTGGAAGGAGAGTGTCTAGCAACTAGGGTTGGTTCAATCAAGGTAGCTTCTTTTATCAGATGCAATTCCACCTCTTGTACAAGTACTGTAAAACCCCGCGTAGAAGCCGCGGCTAGTAAGTCAGATCACCAGTGCGGCTTACAGAATCGGCCCACAGTCAGGGTGCGGCTTATATGCGAATTTTTAGATGGATACTCCAGTACTAAAGTCGCCATAATGAAATCACTGATGCGGCTTATAGGATCAGTCTAAAGTCTAGGTGTGGCTTATACGCGAGTCAGGCGTATACGGGAGGGTTTACGGTACCTACCGTTTGGTGGTGAGAGTGGCCGTCCATTCTCTTGACACCATCCGACTGGGTGGATATAGGGGGACGATGGGTCACACCAGTAGTCATACGAGTCTTCCCAGCCGTCAAAGTGAATGAGGATGCGCTCCCCGAGTACATCACCCACTGTGGACACACATGTTAGCACTGTGTTCTTTTTGTCCACCGCCTCCAACTTCATACCCACCCGGAAACCATGTGGTGTCACCGACTGGAATGAAACCAATTTTATAGTATATATTAGTTATATTTTACCAGTAAGTCAAATTATTATCAATTATAATATACTGGTAAGTCAAATTAATATAAAAAAACAAATGTTTTAAAATACCATATTCATCCTAATAATACATGTCCTTATAAGCACATATTTATTTTTATTGAGGAATTTGAGTCTAGACATAACCTAAAGATTCCGGTTATGATGACCATGATGTGCCCTATGTATAAAATAGGGTAGTGGGTTTCAGAAACAAAAGTTCACTTACTGTTGCTGTGGAGTTAGTAAACAGGTGCTTTGGTGCAGCTTGTGCTTTGGCGAGCTTAAGGTAATCACTCCAGTTGAAGTATTCCATCTCAAATCCTGCAAAGACAAGCATTTCGGAAATCAATCGTTGTGCATCTTAGTCATAGAGCTTAAACTGTAACCGAAATGAAATTTTCTCATACTTGCAATCCGTTGTCTCGCTTCATGGATTTTTTATAAATTTGGTAGTTTAGAAATCAATGATGTGCAAATTCAAGGGGAGCCTCTCAGCGTCAAGTCACACATACTAAACATTGCGATTTCTAATGTAAAGCTAACGTCATTTCAGTTATATATGAAGGCCTGTTCATACACACCTTTGGGTGGCTGCAGTTTCTTGCCATTCTTTTCGACCCATCCTATGGGGAAAATAAAGGGTGTGTCTGCGTTCGTCCAGAAGTCGTAGCATTCGGAGTAGCCGTCAAAATGAAGCCGTAACCGGTAACCGCGCACCTCTGCCACCGTCAGCACACAGTACAGTGAGGGGTGGCGCGGGTCGATTCCCTCCATCTTCATACCGACCTTGAAACCATTTTTACTTGTCGGGAAGGCCTGAAGATGTGGTATGTGAATAACACATTAGTATTTGGAAAAAACATGAATACCGTAAATTCACGCGTATGTTTTTTCACGAACCAAACCACCAGTGTGGGTTGCCCAAAAGTCTAGGTGAGGGTGACACAAGGGGTTTCAGAGGTATTTCTGGTAGACTACAGTACAAAAGCAGTCATTGTCAAACCACAGGTGATGGTTATAGGAATTAACAGTATTTTCTGTTCGTCGTGCTTAAAGTGATATTGATGTTGATGACATTATGAATAGATGATAATATGATACACAATGTTCGAATGTAAAAACTTACATCTCTGAATAGCTTGGATGGTGCACTGACAGCTTTCGTTTGTTCTAAGTATGTCGTCCATGAGAAACCTTTAGTCTTTTTCGCTGCAATATCAAAAACCAAAACACAGATGTATATGCCACTTCACAATGCCCAACTTTTCCTCAACATTTAAAACTCCATATAATTATGCTATTTGTTCCATGGACTAGTAGAATATAACATTCATAAAGTTTTGATAAGGTAAACACAAGAGTTACTACATTGAATATTGAATCTCCAGTGTCTGATTCTGCAGGCAGTTCGTGCTATACAGGACGGCTCTCCTTTCTTACAATATTTGGTGAATCTTTCATGAGTACCCATTAAAGTGCATCCAGGATATACTTTGATATTACTTACATGTAAGTAGTTTTTGTGGATCTCCACCATCATCTTCCAATTTGATGACTTTGGTATCGAACTCTAAATCACCATTTGTAAGTTTCCTCTTCTTAGTCTTTTTCAATTTCCCCTCGGCTGGCTTCTTCGAAGCTCTGCGACTGAAGACAAAATTATTACTGTTATATGTACAGCTTTTCTATTCTTCCAATCGACCTTTTAATCTACACTTACAATGGATCCCCGACAATGACGGAAATTTCTGACGTAAAAGGCAATGCCAACGAGGACCCGAGATCAATTTTACATCAGGTGATAAGTATCCTACCATTGCTGGACTTTTGTCCGCCAGGCGAGTTTATTTATCTTGGAACAATTATTTTTGGCTGTGATCCAGTAAGCTATTGATAGTGCTATTTAATCAATCAAAATGCAAATTTAGTCAATAAACACTGTTTTTATAACCAAGGACGTAAATACATCTCTATGTTATAACCTTCTAAAATCGATAGACACTCACTTGGCGGCATATTGTCCGACACAGGTCTTGCTGCAGAAGCGGCCTCCCCCACAGAACTCGTTGATCATGCCGTACACACCACAGTTCTCACATTGACACAGACTCGGGGGGATCTTGGTGTCGTCTCCCTCTGTCGCCTTCAACGCCGCAGCCGCTGCCGGCGTCAACGAGTGGGCAGGCTCAGCATCAGGCTCTAAAGATGAAAAACACGTCTATACTGATTGGGGGATTTCTTTTTGGCTAAATAGATATAATGTATATGTATCAAGGACGAAATTGAAGAACCTCAACAAACTTGAAATATTTAAATGGAGGTGACATGCCTCTGAATAGGGGTCCCCACATGCTTTTGCAAAGATATCGAAGTTTAGCAAAGACTTCAAGAGTTCCATCTCTGATATATATGACTTGTTTACTGGCTTCTTTACCGAGCATCGTTTGATCATGGGTATCAAGGCCAATAAATTCATCTCTAGATATACATCATTTTTGATCAGTTGAATAAAAGGAAAAGCCCTCTGCAAATATTAGGGAATTCTTTAGCAATAGGCTCTTTGTTAGCTAGTCCATACCTGGAATGGATTCTTGGACATTACTGGGAATAGGCAGCGGCCCTTCGCTGCTGTTGGGTGGTGACTTGCTTTCCTTGACAACTGTTGAAGGCTCCGTGTTTTCAAAATCATCGGTAACAACTTCCATAAGCCCAAACTCATTCACCCGGAACTAAATATGAAAAACTTCTCCACATTTAAGTACCACAAGTCTATATATAGTATACAGTGTTTAATATCCTCATAAATGTTATTATTATGTACTCATTTTGGATCCAGATGTGTTTTGACAATAATAATGACAGTGACATATTTTTTCATTACTTTCTATGACAAAAAATTATTGGAAAAGTGGAAATATTTTCCACAACTAAATATAAAGCACCACCGTTATATAGTACAGGCGGTTTTCAATTTGATGAGGAACCTTTCTAACATTTCAAAAGCTAATGGTATATTCTGATGGATTTTGCTATATCAACAACGCCCCCATCCCCAAACTATTTTTTCTGACTCTTGTCAAAGTTTCACATGATTCCTTGACTTTCCCTGACAACTTTCTTTTCCATGACTTGTATGTTAACCCTGTAAATGTCCTGCTTACAACCCGGCGGGCACCTACCTTGAGACTACTACCAGGCAAACTGCCGATGCCATCACTCCAGTCCATGGCCTTCATGGGGTCAAAGTTATCAGTCTCAGCCTCCTTGGCTGTGTCATCTACTGGTGAAGCTGTCGTCGCTGCACCTTCCTCCTTCACCTCCACACTAGGGACCTCTGCCTTAACCACACCCTCTGGCTTAATGTCACCTGAGGGCTTATTGTCACCCGAGGGCTTATTGCCACTTGAGGGCTTATTGTCACTTGAGGGATTATCACCTGAGGGCTTATTATCACCTGAGGGCTTCTCAAGCTCAGGTACCTCCGGCTTGGGGTCAATCGAGTCAACCATCTTTGGCGGTGATGGGGTTAGCCTAGTAATATTATTTTCTGTACCAGTGATTGTCTTTACCTCGCCTGGCTCTTTTCCCGTACCAGTGACTGTCTTTACCTCTGGGGCCTGCTCTTTTCCCGCTGAGGTGGGAGTTGGGGACGTGGCCTTAGCCGTGGCAGGTGAGCCTGCGGCGGGTGAGGGCAGCGAGGACGGGGTAATGTCTGCTTGTTTGGCTGGTGCTGTTGTCATGTTGGGTGGGGGTACTACAGATAGCACTGTTGCAGCAGCATTATGTGGCATCACCATGTTAGGACCAGCAGTATGTGCAGGCATCCCTGTAGCACCATTACCATTCTGTCCAGCAGGCGGTACTATAACCCCGGCTGTCATCTTGCTCACATTATTATTGTTATTTACAGGTAGGGGCAGAACCGGCGGGGTCTGTACAGAGTCAGATGTTAGCATTGGCTCGCGCGGTTGAGAGTTCACAGTGGGCATAGAACCAGCACTGAAGGGGGCTGCGGTGAATGGTACCGGAAGAGAGGTAGCTGCTGGGAGCGATGTCAATGTGGCCTGAGCAGGCACAGCGGTGACTACCGGTACCTGTAGCGGTACCGTCAGGGCTACTGTGGGGGCTATGGGTGCTCCTGGTACCGCTGTCGGTACAGACATGGGTATTCCCGGTACCGCAGCCGGTACTGACATGGGTACTCCTGGTACCGCTGCTGGTACAGACACGGGTAGCGACATGCCGAGTGGTAGCGCCTGGCCCGGCTTTACCTTGGCCATGAGTGCCTGTGTGACCTGAGCACCATTCCCCAGGTGAGGGGTGGTGACCAGCTTAGCGCCCTGTGTGAGGACACCTTGTGTTAACACCTGAGCAGGTAGGAGCTGTGTACCTGCAGGACCCAGGGCACGTGTGTTGAGCATGACCGCCCCGCGCGGCGCTACCCGCAGGTTTAGGGCACTCCCCACCGGGTGCGGGATGCGCAGGTTGACACCCGCTGCTTGTGGGCTGAGGAGCGGCAGTCGCGGGAAGGACCCACCCAGTGTAGGTACTGACGCTGTAAAAGAGAATGGAATTAGGTTACATTGAATAAAGTGTGGAATAGCATTCCCATACACCAGAAACCATAAATCATCGCGTACAACCTTGGGTTATAATAGAATCAGAAGCCATGTGCTTCCAAGGTTGGGGGTGCGGGTTATATAAGGGTAATAAAAGTATATTACAGTACTAAAGTGGGCATTTTCTGAACCCCAGTGCGGCCATTATAGGGTTCTCCCAAAGTGCCAGTACAGGTTATACGCGAGATGCGAGTTATACAAAGGAATTTATGATAATAGGGTTCTATTAGATACCTGAACCAAAATACATATTGCGACACATTTTCGTGGATCTCAAAAATTTCATTATTCTAACTATTGTTTTTACTGGTTTAATGAAAAATATGCTTATCTCATCTTTTCTATTATATTGCTAACTTTTCTAAATATAGAAATGTTCAGATGAATAGAACTGTTTATGTCTATGCCTAATTACAGGGTACCCGTATTCGACGTAATAAGAGCCTTGGGCGCTTATACAATTATTTCAATAGCATTTTATTAGAGTAATTAAGCGTTTTATTAGTCTTTCTAGTCTATGAAAGGCCCTAATGGGTACGACCATTTTTATGGGGAGGGCACTTATTACATCGAATACTGCACGTCTTAAAACAACCGTGTAACGAGGGACTGCAGGAAGGTTTTAAATGTCAAAATTAAATGCAGACAGGCCTACCTCTGACCACTGTGTTGAGACTATGTACTGTGTTGAGGGTCTGTAAAGTGGCGCCCTCTGGTTTGGGAGCTCCGTTTCCTGGAGTCACGGTCGCTGCTTTTATATTGATTGCACCTGTGAAGTTGAAATGAAACAACAGCTATAGTTATTGGATATACATATACATTTTTACTCTATATTATCCTACTACCATAATATAGAATACCAGGTACAACAATCTGCATAATATGGTATCCATCATGTATAAATACGATTCCCTCATGAAATTATGTTGGTCAGAGGGATGTTGCTTTTGTAAAGATATTTATATTCATTATAGTACAAATACTAGTATCTGTAAACTTTTTTCATTGCGTTTTGTACACCTCCACCTTTCTTTTTTCCAATAGAATCCTAACAAGTCTATTTAGTCCAATAAAAAGACGGCGTCTTGTCAGATTCTTTCAAGCTATATACTCTTTCTTAACTAACCTAAATTTAGACCCACTACAATTTCTCAGTATTAATCAATGCCTACATCACAACCTAACCCACAAATAGAGCAACGTGGTTACATCGAATTAAATAAGCTTCCCATAAGACGTCTTTCTCCGTAACAGAATAATACCTGTTTCTTTTTCCCCGTTGATTGATACACATTAATATGACAGGCTTCTTCGTATGCGGATAAACACGGTTCAAACTGCGCCATTGGCAGTTTCACCACTGACAGATCAATATTGTCATGACACTGTACAACCCAGACCCCACATCAACCCGCCACATCCGCCCCTTGCGCCCCTGATCAATTGATTTCACACCAAATCGAATAGCGTGTCCAGTCCTTGGTGGTTTCTGTAGATTTGTATGGGGGAGGGATATTCTGTTTGGATCCAATGCTTGAGCTGTTTGCATGCTTCAGCTTTGTTTTTCTTTCTTTAATAGCAACCGTAATTTCTTCTAAGCCCGACAATGGTGTATTCAACGAACGGATTGACAGTCTTTTCTGTCTGCATGGACTCATTATACTAAAGTTAAAATTGATCATTCCCCCACACCCGGACATCCGCCCAGACACACATTGCTGAATTGCTCATGTTATGCTGCAACACACGTGTAATTGATTGGATGAGTCCCGCGACTATACTAGCCGGAGCTTTAATAGTTCCTATTTCTGTCGCTGCTACTGCCACCCTAGCGCTGTAGTCGCCCCATTTAATACACTTACGCAGCACTATAAGCTGCCTAGTGAACACATGCTACTGGTAGTCATATAACTGTAGCCTATAGAGTTACTCTGTGTTGGGAACCCAGAGGGTTGGTTATGGCAAATAGGAAGTCTTGGTCAATACAGTACATATGCGGGCATATTCCATCTCCGGCTACTCCCCACCTCTCACCCGCTGTCACTTTATACAACTAGGCGGCTACACAACTCTGTAAATGTCGGCCTATCCTTTACATGTACGTCTATAAAGCTAATGCCCCCCTCCCCCACACAGACAAGTGGTTATGAGCCTCAGGGCGTCGACTTAAGGATAATAGCTTTATCTTGGGACTTGGGTACTTGATCTCACAATAGCTTGTACTGCACCCCCCTCATGTTACTCTAAGTGTAGGCCAAACATATCCAGGAATATCCCTGAAACCTTCATATACCCCTTTGCCAGTATCGGTATATTTTGGTTTCATTTGCCAATCCCTCTTATGCTGTTAGAATTTCGTATTTACCATTTCATTGTTCTTCACCACTACATGCATTTTGTGTCTTCCAATTTATTTATACATGTTATTTCTTCTTCGGAGCAATAATAAGGTGATGACAAAACTGTCCTTTTAACACATTGTTGTGCACTGCTAGAAATAGCAGCCTACTCAGAAAGTAGTGTATGCCACCATGCTAATACGTCGTCCCTGCCGACCCTGGGGTACAGTAATAGTTTGTCCAGTGGGACTGAATGATGCTAAATTGAGGATGCATGCATTGTTCTATCAGACTCAGAATTATAGTCTATTATACCCCTAGATAAGTCTCTGTAAGTTGTGCTCTCATGGACCAGACTTTCAATGGTCTATTCAATTAACCATATTGTAAATGATTTGGTTCAATACATTTACTGAAAAGTGGCCTGAGTAGACCACAGGGCAAGGGTATGACAGTAGGTCGCCCCCCCCCCCCCCATTCACCAACAGACCACAAACGATGTGGTTAAGGATGAAGAGGTCATGGACACTGTCCTTACCTCCTGTTATATTACCCCACCTCCCCCTCCCCCCATCATCCAGGGAGTGGTAGTAACGGTACAATGGTCAAGGCCAGCAATGATGAAGCAGGGAAGTCAATACCATTATACCAGCTAGCTTACCTCCCGTGTTAGAATAATTCCCCAACTCCATAGGAATGTGCGGGGAATATGTCATAAAGCCAGTTACTATATTTAGTAGGGGGGCAAAAGGTAACCTGATGCAACTTAAAAAACGGATGACAAATACCCTCGATTCATCTATCTTTGCTGAGAAAGAATATTTTTCCACAATTACCCATAGTGTGACACTGCTTCCTGTCTTGATTTGAGGCTATTTAGTCACCTGTTTTTTTGTTGCATCGGGTTACCTTTTGCCCCCTATAGGTCATCTTTTACTGCCATTTTTTTTATAGTTAATCATGACAATATCCCTCTTCTCTTCACTATAACTTCCTGCCAGTGCATAACAAATCAACTTTGCGGTCATTTTAAGTCGTCTTATAATCTGGTAACGAACTGTAACTTCTTTATATATGCGTTGATCTGAAGTCAACTTCTCCATTTTGCCGTTACTCTTTTAACTAAAACAAATTTGATTGCAAATATGCCACATTCTGGTCGACAAGATGCAGGAAATCGTATGATTTTGGTCAAACTCATGTGCATATATTACATAAATTACTGCAGGGAAAAAAAGCAGCAATACTTGCAAAAAGCATGCAGTTGATACTCTCAGGTGGTAGGGGTGAGGTTGGGGTATAGGTGGGCAAACCACAAGCAAACTCCTGAGAGCTTACAATTCATTGCGACATAACACGCACTTAGAATCATATCTGCTGATATCATACCACATATGACACACTTTTGGACATCATAGTCAGGCTCTGGATAAGACATACAACATATACCTGTACCGACCCTGGTAAATATGTTATCTGACGAAAACCCACATCCCCTGCATCAATATGCCGTCCAAGATTAACGGGTTAGTTTGGCTCAAATACATGGAACCCCCCCCCCCCCCTCTGCGACTTTCCCTACACCACTGATTATAGCAGCTGTATAATCCTATGCATGTAAATAAATGACCGTAACACGTGCTATCAAGTGTTTAACCATTGAACCTCCTTGGTTTCACGGTTGCTAAGAAATGATATTTCCCTCATGTTATAAATGCTCATTCCCTGCATGTGGGGAGAGCGATCTCCGTAACTTGTGTTATGGACATCAAGGTTTCACCAGCTTTGGGACTTTTAACTTTTGTATTAGAATTGATCGCTGTAACTAATTCTCTGATAGACCACGTGCAGAGCGAACTTGCATTTACATTTCAACCAGAGAAATATCGATGATGTATAAGAAATTGATTTAAGAATATGGGAAGACATTGCCTTATCAGAAAGGCAAAATAAGTTTTATTGATCTTTAAGTTTAAGATACCAATACATCTATTGTCAAATATCTACTACCGGTACATGTACAAAGAGATCATATGTCGCGGTAAGATTTCTCTCCTCTTTTCAATTCATACCCAGTGGGCACAGGCCACTTATTGAGCGCTTATTAAGCCCTGCAGGGCTTACTATTAAACCGCTTAATAATGCCTTTGAGGTGATCTGTTGACACAGGGTACATTCCACATTAGAACAAGAATAGTCACAAAGGATATGGCAGTTTGTTTTGTAAATATCATTTAAGGCATATAAGCGCTAATGCAATTCTAGACATAGGCCCCGAGGACAGTCCACCCTAGATGACGAAATCGAGTTATGGAGATGGACATCTAGTGTTGATTAGTCATTGGGAGTTGAATGAAGGATATGCGATAAGGAAGTATGTTATATCGAAAGTGGGCAGGGCTGGGCATATTGTGACACCCTGGAGCAAACCTAGAAATCTGTGGAGCAAAGTGGTTTGTTTTTTTGGGGGGGGGGGCAAACATTAACTAGGAGTGAGTGGGGTGACATCCCTACGCTCCTCCCCCGTCAATTCAAGGGAGATTTTGTGTGTGAAAGCCAGGAGAATTCTGAGACGTCCAATGTCTTTACTATTTTGTGTTTTGAGGTTAAGAAAATAAATTTAGAAATTCTATCTTTCAATTGATGTGTTCTGTGGAATGTTGCTCCAGAAAACTTTTGATTTGTATCTGTAGAGTGGTATATTCTGAGCTGTTTATAGACATACTCCTTCAAGAAAACTGCTGGATTGGTATATTCTGAGGATTTGGGGGACATATTGCTTTAGAAAAATTCAGAAATTCTACCTTTTAGATTGATGTGTTCTGATGGTTCTAGAAGCATATTGCATCAGGCAGAAATTCTACCTTTGGAATTGGTATATTCTAGCCTAAAGGTGGAGAGGTCATATTGCTCCAAGAATTTAGGATAATCTACTTTTAAGTCTGATGAGTTTCAGAACATAAATACATTAAATCCAGGGAAATTTAGAAATTCTACTTTTAGATTGGTGTGTTCTGTGGAGTTTTGGGGTGCATTGCTCCAGGAGAATAGCTAGGGATTTTACTTTTAGATTGATGCATTCTGTAGGCATATTGCTCCAGAATATATTTAGAATTCTAGCTAGTTGGTAGGCTATAAAAGGTTACATATTAGGAGCATATGATAATAATATTGCTCCAGGAACACTTGGAGAGGAAGGTTATTGAAACAGTTTTAACCTTGGTTCTAATTGGAATTTTTACAAAATTCTTTCAGATTTGGAAAGCCCAGACTATCCCTAATGTCATTGTCGCATTTTTCAATGCCTCTGTCGCACATTTTTTGCGACATTGCGACAGTTGCCCACCCCTGGTGGGGCAAGCATGTGGTTATACCGAGTCATTTAATGTACCGGGTACTCATACACAAAGCGTATACATGTTTTATGTACATGTGTTCATATGGCATAAACATGTTATGCCATGACGCTTTAACAATAAACTAAATATCATATGCATAAAAGTACACAGTATAATACACAGTATAAACCCATTAAATATAATTATGCACCATGCATAATAAACGCTCTGTTCTAGCATGTCATCCCACTTTGAAACAGGTCACATGCTATAAACACAGGCTATAAACAAAACCACCATTGTAAACCTCCTATAAAATTACAAATGCCTAGCAAAATGTTTCTATCATTTAACCTGTGGTTCTTAAAAAGATTGAATTATGTGGAGTGATATTGCCAACACAAAAGAAGCCCCTGCATACGTAGCTGTCAAATGTATATGAAGCCTGCTGAGCACTGTGTGTCTCTATATAAGTGTGGCTGTACCCTGATACTAGTTAGTGTTGGGTGTGTTGTTGCTAGCGCACAGTTTTATCAGTGTGTGCTGCTAGCCTGAGGCCGCCTCCACCACCACCACCACTCAGTGCTGCCTCGCCTATTTCCTCCACTACACGGGGAGGGAGGGGGCAGCAGCAGGCCTTACCTACGGAGTCTGCGGCCCTGGCGGCCGGGAGGTGCGGACGTCGGAGCCCGTCTGGGCTTTGACTGACGTGTCCCGGGGAGGAGTGGTGTATGGCAAGTCTTGGCTGGCTGACTGGTCGCGCTGCGGCGGGCGCTGGTGGTGGTGCTGGGGCACCACTTTGCCACCACCACCACCACCCCCTGCCAGCACCACCTCGGCCAGCACCACTGACGGCCGCTGCTGCCGCCTGTACACATACATCTACCAATGCCGTCTTCCTCCCGCTTCAAGGCCCCTATCGATTGAAGCACCACCACCACTACCACCCAGTCCCACCACTGCATGCATCCAACCTCCCTACTCCGACTTTACCTAATCGTTTTCTATTACTTACGTATCATATACACGTCAGAACAAATGCAAAATAACTGTCCCTTTTAATCAGAAAATATTTTCCAAAAGGAAACAAGAGCTTACTATTAGGAGGGGCACATTGCTAACAATTTCGAATTGAATAAAACTAAATGGAATGTTGCCTGGTTTGAGCATTAAGGTTTGAAATAGAAGTGCAGCCTGCTACTAACACTGGGTATTTTAAACGATTTGGTAGACACGTGAAATGACTCCAAGAGTAAGGTTCCCCTTTGGTGCGTGTGCAAAGGGCATGTATTTGTGTCACCCAAATTATCACTCAGTAGGCAACATATTTTACAGTAAAGGCATAATATTTAGTGAACACGGAGGCTAATATCTGCGCCTACTTCTGCTATTATATATAAATATTATTATATAATCTGTATGGTTCTTCTAGGCATAGGTATTTAGTCACTTTGGATTATGTAGGAAACGTTTGATTCTCTAAAAAAAAAGCTGCTTTTAGACCCTGTGAACTTTAATACAAGAATAAACACAGGATAACGATTAAAGAGAGAAGTAATATAAAAACAAGGAAGGGGGAAACCGAAAAATGCCATTCCACTAAAACAAACATCCCGCTTCGTTATCAAAATACGATATGCTTATATCCATTAACTTGTCAACACCGATCAAAAAGTAGAACATGTGTGTACCAACACTTTACCATACACATCGTGCAGTAGACGTATAATATCTATGTTAAGGGCCGTACCTCTATACAATGCAGGTTCATATATCAACGATCGCCAAGCTAAATGTTATATATGACACTGGTATGAATGCGTTATCAAAACCCCCCAGAATAGCGGCTCTATATACGGGTAATCTCCTATCACCAACAACGTCTCAAATTCCTCTTCTCTCCAATGCTATACGCCTCCTTATATAGTCATATTTTTGATAGAGATAATAATCATTCATTTGATCATATTTAGACTACCATTGCATTGTTAATGCCTTTTCCGGTTCTGATAGACTTTGGCACACAGTTTGGTATATTGATGTGTAAAATACAAGCTGTACACGTGTACGTCTGAATGTGGTGTGGAAATAGGTCATTCACAGGTATGTTCGTATGGAGCGTCCATGCGCCGCTACCACCTTGTCACATGGGCATTACTATGACCTCCCCTCTTATACACGGGATATTATTACTTCCTTAAAACACATAGGTTTTATACACTAAATTAGACATATCAAAACTATAGTACTTTAGTAAGCAGATTATAGAGAAAACACTTATATCGTACGTTTCTTGTAAACTGGTTAGCAAGCTAAGTATTTTACTTTTAGCATACACACTTTTAATACAGAGAAACATTTTAAACTATAAACCAGAAAGGGGTGAGCACTAGAAATAGTTACTTCTAGTTAAACCAAGACGATTATGGACTAAAAGCCTTTGTTTCACTTTTTTAAACCGTGCTTACTCAATGTTCTATATACAACATGCAAATTTGCTAGGTCATTCTTTTGGCCTGAGTCATTCTATCTGCGATACAGAAGTAGAGGGTCGATCACGCCGACCCCACGTCTACATACATGAGTTTACAGGGGCGTCGTGTATTACAATACACATATGGACCATGGTTTCCAGTTTCCAAAGTATGTCACAATTAGCAGTTAACTCTATATATGCGTCGTTGCCTCAGTACTCAGTGAAGCGTCGGTTGTTGGGAGCAGGGGCCAAAAAGAACTCTGTATAACTAACTACAAGACGACTCAAGAATATGAAAAACCACTTTAATATCACCATCATATTAACTCAGTCAGCCTAGTGAGAAATTATAACAGACGCCTAAAATAACTCTAAGTCAATGAATGAACTGTCGATCTATTTTAGGTTTTGGATATTTTTGTACTTATAAATAATCTACCCATATGAAGGGAATAGTGCATATAGTATAGTAACCTTTGTGATAAACTTTAGATAATGATCCTATACATAAGGGTAATGTGGTTTGGGTGCAGGGCGATTAATTACACAACGATATGGGCAACACCATGTGGGTTATACTTTGTTGTTGTGGAAACCAAACGCAGTTCTCCATTCATTTTTCCCAACGAAATAACACTTTTATTTATATTCTGGCTCGGAGCTGTCTACAGAAATATAGTTTTACAAGAAGTGGTTTCTGTGGCGAGGTGCGGGGGTGCTGTAGCCAGATGGTAATAGACGGATGGCATGTGGGAATCAGCAGGGTACCTTGGGTCCCACCTTTGTTTAACATTGACCATTGGGATAAAGCTTGCACACATACCCCCACACACCATTATATTGACATCCCGACAACAATCGCTGTATAGCTCCCTTATCGTATTTACAAATAAACCATGTATAGTGTAAATTTATAGTTGTTGGCCATTCTTGATATCCATGCACCCTTTTATTAGGGAAAGTATCTTGATCGATAGAGGGACCTAATTGTTGTATTCAAATCTGCACACCACAATATGGTTCACAATTATTTACATGGATCTATTGTTCTTCTGTGGCACAGAACATATACATGTGGTATATATGATTTAAAAATGAAAACAAAGGAAAGACCAAATAATGGATGGTTCTGGGGTGTGTAATAGGCGGCCAATGGGTTATGTATGGCATGTCTATACCCGTCCGTTCCCATCCGGGTGCCCATTCTAGCTCCTCTTCTTTGATAGGTTGAGACACCCTCTTCCTCCTCCGCTGTCATAATGCACACGAGCAGGATGAGCTCTAGATCATTCAGATCATACCAAAGCATTAAGGGCACGTTCACCGATGCTGTCACTCATTTTGAGACCCCTTGTTTCGTCATTCAAAGACCCCCCCCCCCACCCCGCCCGATAGTTGGTGCGTCATTTGTAAACGTTCCCACAAACTGTTATTCATCAGCTGGTGATAAATTATACATGTAGAGGTATTTTATACTCCACGTCATTGCAGTGTATATGAAGAACGCTGCTCTAGCTGGCCGCACCTAGTTACAGCTGTAACTCTTAGACGAGGCCCTGCCTGTCTGAGAGTTACGGACAGAAGTGTCAGTTTTCTGCTGGTACACATGTGCTGCATAGACCCAACCCATCAAATAATAAGTGTGTCTGGACCAATCAAGACCGGTTCTGAGTGTCTTTTATAGGGTGAGCTGAAATGAACAACTGGGTAATTATGACTGTCTAGACTAATCAGCGGGTAGCATCAATGCAGTTAAAATCCTGCTACTCTTGTTCCCAAATCCTGGTGACAGCCAGTATGACCTTGGGACTTTGCTGGGTTTGGGCAATCCTAGTTACGGCTGCAACTCTCAGATGGGGCCATAGGCTGTCTGAGAGTTACGGATAGGAGGGTCAGTTTTCTACTGGTTGTGAATATCCTTGCCACTCATGTCGATTTCTACACCCAATCAAGACAGACTATGAGTGGCTGTTTATGCTACTAAGGGCCTTAATTGGGTGAGGTGAAATGTACAATTTGGTAATTATAGGCATGTCTAGACCAATTGATGGGTGGCATCAATGCAGTAAATGCCTCCTGCTCACAATAACTACCCTCTTCAAAGTCCTCTAATGTGTATAAATGATTAATAAACTAAAAATTCTAAAAACATACAAAGGTGGAGAATAGGTCTAAGATGGTCACTGCACTGTGTTATCTCAATACACATCATACAAATGACAGGAGAATGCGAGGAAAAAAGTCCTCGCAAAACCAGAGCTTTTCCTGCACATAGATCCTATACCCACAACGATAGTGGCCGTGGGTATAGAGCCTATACTAGGCAATCCCTGCTGGTAGGGGGCGATCTATTTAGTATGTCACGCTTTTTTTGGCCATTTTGAAGACCCCCCACCCCCATGTCACACTTTGTGACACTTTCCCAAACACCGCCTATAGAAAAGTATGTCACAAATCTGCTGACACCCCCCCCCCCTAGTACCGCATCATATAAAAGACCATACACATATTGTGATAACCAGTGCAGTAAGATCTATCATTATATTGAATATAAATTGTAACCCAGATTTAGTACAATTAGATTGGTACTAAAGTGTTGAAAATATGACATCAGATATCAGTCAAATCCTTCAAGTCCCCCTAGACAGGAAAATAGTGGATTTTATCGACTAGAAGCCTTTCAGATTACAACTGTTCAAAGACCCCCCCACCCCTTCGGGCGTGACATACTTAATGGATCGCCCCTAGCTTGGAACCAGTGAACAGGAACCAGAATGTATGATGGTAGTTTTATCTGTATTTCCCATCATACTTTCTGGTTCCATTTCTGGTTCCTGTTCGCTGGTTCCAAGCTAACTACAGGAACTGCCTAAACCCAGCAAATCCAAGTTCAAGGTCATACTGGCTGTTCCCAGAGCCTTCCTTCGGAAGGTTTTGGGAACGAGAGTAAAATCCTGCTTGCACAGACGATCTTCTGGAAAATGCTCTAAATGTGTAGAAATGAGTAACAAACTGCAAGTTCTAAAAACGCAGCAAGGTGAGGGATATCTGTATGATTCTCCCTGTAGAGTTTTCGGCCAAGACGCCTCATATTAGCTACAGGGAAGGTAGAATCAAAATAACGTCGCATTTGGGCTAGATTTCCAGAGCTTTTCAGACATTAAAGCCTATACCCGAAGCAGTGCGCTGCAGCCATGGCCATTGCAGGATGTACTTCTAAGCGGCACCCAGTGAAATCAATGGCTGCGCACAGTGTGAGACCTTCAGTGTTGGAATACTCTGGTTCACTACACTACGTGTCAGCTAAAAAGAGCAGTGGGATTACTGCTGAGATCGCAAGACTGGCCCACGTTTTGTCCCAGAGAACTAAAGGGAAAAAAATGAAAAACCACTTAGCATTTTCCAGATGAGATGTAAAATGTTGACAGCTCTTCACAAGGCTACCTGGTAGTTCTGTTTGGAAATCCCATGTTAAAGCATTTAGATATTCATATTTATAGGCCTTTGTGGTCAGAGCCTAGATGGAATCTGTAAAGTTGTAGCAACTTTATTTTCGTTTGTAACAAGACAGAGAATAGAACACTTTCATTTCCAGGTTCTCAATTCTTGTTGAAAAGGCAAGCTGAAGACACAGTTTTTGGACATGTTCTGAACTTAAAGAAATTAACAAGACTCAATCACTTGAACACCGGCTTGAACACGAAGTAATTTATTGAATATTCACAGCAGCAGCATTTAGAAAGAAGCCTTTCCAATCTAGCTCTGTGGGGTCACTTTGGGTTTAGTTTGATTGTAATTAAACGTCACTAGAACTAACCTAAATCTAGCTGTTAGATGGTGACAAATCATACTACCGGCCAATGACGTATACATCCCAGGGTTCTCCCACAGCTAGATTAAGAAATAACACCGCAAGACCTTGCACGAGAAGATTTATCTACCAAAAAGATTTCACGAAATCTGATCAAATGGCTCTAAAATCTATTCATTGGAGTATTTACAAAATGCATAAGGCTAAGGCTATAGCTGAAATGACACTGTGATTTGGAGTTTTTTAAGGTGGCCGGCGGGTATAAGCTAGAAGTAACTACGATTTCACCATACTTATACCCAATGTTCCAAATGATATATACTCTCAGAAAAAAAAATAGGGGAGGGGGGGTCCCATGCATGCTTGTTTCTGAGATATCTAACCACAAAACTTGAGTGACCTGTAATAGGATTACATAGTGCTCTCTTACATATGTAGATGAAATAACGTTGAAAAGTAACTACAGTTTCTTCAAGCTTCAACACCATATTCTGCATAATAATATGTCAAGAAAATGTGTTTTGAACATATCGTCGCAGGCATATTTGTATAGTTTTTGTGCTTTGAAATAAAAAAAGCTAATGGAAATGATCTGGGGACAGGAGAGGAATATACAGTCTTCAATAGGAATTCTACATCACCTGGCTCTGTGGCCTGTCTGTCTAAGGCGTAGGGTATGTAATCAGAAAGGTTGTGAGTTCAATCCTCACCATCAACTATTTTGTGATTTTCATTATTATGTGTTGCATATACATTTAGAGTAATTATAGGAGGGTAGGGGGGAATTCTAACCCTAGGTTGTAAAAAACATGAGAATTTCCACTGTTAGCCTTGAACCACCCACCTTCTGATCATAAGACATGCATGGAACACTTACACCAGCAAGGCTCTGTTGGACTGCAGTTATATTTCTGCTTCCACATAGGTCAATAGCTGACCAAAGATGCAAAGAAAGCTGCGCAATGCACGTGTTTTCGATCCCGGCCGGCCACCTTAACACCGGCGGCCCACCGTTTACTTGTCTTGGAAGTATGGGTAGATCCCTGCATGATAATCGTACATTGTTCTCTATCATTCACATACACGTAAGTATTGAATTGCAAACAAATGGGTTATGCATGCTGAAGAGAGGGCAATAATATATGGGTGAATACTATTATGGAAAAGACCACGAGCCATGTCAGGAACTAATACCATGGTCACGCATGACGCCACTGAACATGTTCATGTTAGTGACCTCCCCCTCCATTACTCTTCTACCCGGGCCACCCCGCTACCCGGACTGGGAGAGACACGTTTACACATTTAGAGTGAGACGTACATCCGAACCATGAAAACAGTTCTCATAACGAAGAAAGACTAACAAAAAATTATATTACGAAGAAAAAGGGAAGGAATCGTGTTTTCTCTACAAATCGAACCAACAAGGCACATGTGAATTATGTACCACCAACAAGTAGAACAAGAAGCGTTGACTATTACAGCCCCTGCAATTCTCTTTGTGAGAATAGAACCTACTGTAAAGTGAAACCTCGGAAAAAGACATACATGTAGTCATATGATACTATATGTTTTAACAACATACCTGTGTGAACGGACTTCCTTATAACTTTAGTTTTTACTTTTTGTGTCAGAAACTAACCCAATAAATCATATCGATGATATATCAGCCTATTTCTAACTTCTTAACTAAGATCCAAATTATGTGCTTAAAGTTTTGGCTATTTCCTATGGTGTCAGTTGTGACTAGGTGTGTCCGTTACACGCCCCGCCACCCCCGTGCCCCTTTCCGACACCTAAAGGGTAGACTCTAACTTGGACATGGGCCCGCCGTCTTAATATATAGGTACACGCTAGGTGTAGCCAAATAATCCTATGAGCAATATAGCCATTTTTAGTGAAATCCTAAGAAAAATCACGAGCCCGCACAAAAGATCCTGGGCCATTAGAATCCGGGCGAGTGTTAGTATCTGCATATATATCAACATCGACAGCTCTTGAGGATATCAGTACCAATATGCATATAGCGACATACATTGATACTGAAAACAAACAAACAAACCCATACATGGCAGTCACATCATACATCTAACTTTATAGTAAAATAAGTCTAAATGGAACTTGTAGAGCTGAATCACGACGCTCCTTTAACCCATGTCACGCAGTTGTCATTCAGAACATATACATAGTGCTGCATCAACCGTAGAATTATTTCGGTCGTACAGTGTAGCCTGGGGGTAAGTATTGATAGTATTTACAGAATCCTTAATCACAGAACAGAAATAAAGAGTCAAACCGATGTAAATAAGAGTCAATACCGGAGTCAGTTGAGCTTGACGCTATACCGACTCTCATTGTACAATGTACAGTCTAAGCTGTTTACTTCAGGGTACATTCACCCTTAGTCGGACACATACCCTGAGACGAAATTTGAGACATTTTATGTACCATACTACATGGTTCTAGTGCTTTTTGGAAAAAATAACACTTTAACTTTACTATTGTTTACAATAAAAGGGCTTAAAATGCTTGAATAACCACAAAATCAGGTGTCCGTCTCAAGGTATGTATCCGACTCCAGGTGAATTAATCTACCCTAACTCCTTTCTCTTTTCTGGTCAATGAGTTATTGCAGTTATTATCCTGTAGGGAGAGTCACAGCATTCTTGACTCCCACTGCGGAGTCGAAACTCGATCCTAACTCCCGATCCTGATTTATCAATGCACCACCAGTTCTCCGTCCTTCCGATAAAAGGCTTCATAAGGCCAAAAAAGTGTTTTTTTCAGGTCACCCGACCGACCCTATCAAAACAGGGCCGACCCTATGTTTTTTTAATGCAATTTTGAAAAAAATATCTGTATTTTTTTACCATTTTTTGGTCAATTTTAGGGTCTTAGTACTGTAATGTTGAAAAAAAAGTTAAAAGCTGTCCTATGGGGGGAGACGGATCACAAAATTTCCCAAAGGGCAGAGGGAAAAAAAAGCTTGGAAAATCCCTCTTTTGGCTATCAAATGAAGGGATATTGAGAAATACCTCAATTTTGACATGTTAGATGTTGAGTTATTGCTAGTCAGCATATACTTTCTTCTTCTTTTGAGGTACAATTTTCAAAAATTCTCGGAGGGAAAAGGTAAAAATGCTCGGAAGTTACTTTGGAATTGTTTCTGTAGTTACATCGGTGACCGAGTACCAGCTGATTTGGAATATGTCACTTGTACCTTCAAATCTCTATTTTGAGTTTTTATTCAAGGATGGTACTTTGGAATGCAGATAATCAGGAAACTCCTCTTTAATAGCTTTCACTGAACCAATAGAAGTATCTCTGCTGAAATTCAATACCAATAAAGCCAAGCGGACACTGATGGGAGCACTGATGGCTATACCCGCTCCTCCCAGCACTGATGGTACCCGCTCCTTCCATCCACATGCTAACCCGCTCTCTGGATCAGCTCCTCCCTCAACATCATCAATATCCAAGTTAATATAGGCTACTTCGACATCATGCTACAAACATTAATCTAAAGCAAGCATGATTCTCATGCACGATGAAAAGCTCTACAACAAACTCCCAGCATCAAGCAGTAAATGGTAACAAAGCCATAGATAGGTGTTGAGACTCACATGCGTTTAAAGGCTCCAGCTTACCGTTGGAGATAGTGAGCAGCGTGGGAGTGCCCATGGCCATGCCTGTGGTTGCCATGGAGATGGGACTAGTAACGATTGCAGTAGGAGTTAACGGCACAGGCCGCACGGACGGCGGACAGGGGGTGGCAGACACTGCCCCGCTCAGCCCCGCACCCCCTGACGTAGCCGCCGCACTCTCCTTCCCATCAGCCATCGCGTGAGGATCAGATGATGACGTCACAAATGGTCACTGGTCACTAATGAGCCTGAAAAACAGGGAGAAAGGGTTGAAAGTCGATCAATTCAAGTTTGGTTGGAGGCGTCAGAAAGTTCAATGACTGTTCATATTTGACTGATGCGCACTGACGGGGATGCACTACAAAAGGTCGCCTAGTGACGTCACGTGGTTAGATTAGTATTCTCCCATTCAAACAAACCAATGCCTCTTAGGCAAGATTTACCACTAGAAAGTCCACCACTACTAATATTGAGTAACTTTAAATCTTCTACGACTTGTAGGCATATATGATGTATAAACGAGCATTTTAAACTTGAGTTTACATGCGGTGAAACTATCTTAGGGGTACTTTTAATGTTATTTTGTGTCTATAATGCTATAGCCAATGTATTTTTCCCATTTGAGACCAGACTGATACATTAAAGGTCTTCCATGTCTGCGGTCTCCTGGCTCAACCATTAAATTTAGATGCTTTAAGATCACATATACTGTCAGTGTTGCCGAAATAACGCCGGCGTAGAATATTAATGGCCGGCGTAGGGCCTTAGGACGCAGGCCACAATGGCCTGCCATGATCTCAGCTTCCTAATGATGAAAGAATTTTTCAAATCGGCCAATTAGAAGCCAAGATAGGGCCATATTTGTTAAATTGAATACTTTTTCAATTTCTTTTAAGTTTTTGTAGTATAAAACAAGTTATAATGAAGTTTATGAATGTACCTTGAAATACTAAAATTCATATGGCCTGCGTGAGAAGGAAATGGCCTGCGTAAGATGCCAAGACGCAGGCCACCTTGGCCTGTGTTGAGAAAAAGTTTTCGGCAACACTGTATACTACTAGTATAGAGAGATTGACCTTAGATTGGCAAGTACTAGTATGTAATTTCAAGAAGTTCATTGTGGAGCCCATGTTAATGGCCACTGCCCACTGCGCCCTAGTGGACGGTGGCCATTAGCTGCACATTTGGCAGGCCGGTAATTCTGTAGGGTCCTTGTAATGACCAAAGGCCACATGGGGGAACGGGAAGCTGTCCTTTTTATACATATATCACAACATAGTAATTCATTACCATTCGTGTGATGTCCTATGATTAAGTACAATAGAAATGTAGGGCAAGAAAGTTGAAAGTCAGATGGAAAATAGACAACGCCTAGAAAAGAGTTGGTACAAATGTATGAGATATCTCCCAAGCCACACACGTTATCATATTGGCATTCCAGGAACGTGGTAATAATAAAACAGAGTACATGTACATTGTTGGAATGGTATACCTCTGCTAAAAGACATCAGATATATTCAAAACTGTTTTATACAGGTTACTTATCTTTCTAGACAGTGCATTTCTAGAGTGTCTAATAGCCTACAAGTACAACTATGTTTGTTTATTACATAGCTTGTTCCCTATACCATTCCCTACTCACGTAACTAACCCTAGTACATGGTCTAAAGAAGAATGCCATGCGGCTCCCTCATAAAGACAATATCAAGTCGAGTACACCTAGATCCCTTCTCAGTCATTCCTGTTTATAATATACGGCACTGTTACTCTTACTAATAGGGAGATTCAATATGAATTAACCAATGCTGTTTTTTTAATGTTTTAATGCTCGTTGTGTGCCTCGAGTTGTGACAACTGATCTTGGAGCGCCGCCTCACGTGTCCACACAGGTGATGTAGCCGGCACGACGTGTCTAAACCAACATACACGTGGGTGAAAACACTGCCACAGTCTCACTCTGTCTTTCCTCAAAGAATGTTAAGGTTTACCACAAATCTCATTCAGTTAGGCAGATAGCCAACTGCTAGATAATAGTATTGAAAGTCACCCGGTTTAATACTGGACCAGGGAGATACACTAATCGTGAACTTTACGTACCTGCACAGACCAAGCTTAAAGATATCAATAAGGAATTTCTAATTATTAAGATCATTCCCTTTACTGGAGTTAACAGATTGGAACATATCTACTTTCTCCTCGCTCATAAAACACTCTCTAATTACCCCAGTATTATTCTACCTTCTTAAAGCAGCAAATCAACATGTTTTTGTTCTTTTACAAATCGTTGTTCTTGTGTCAAATAAGCACGATTTCTGGTCCAGAAATACAACAATAACTCAAACTTGTTTAGGTATCAGTAATGGTTCTCTTATTATTTCAGGAGCTTCACCCTTGAGTTGGCTACTGTAATTTCTGACGAAGTCTTGTGTAGAACTTTGCCCTACTTTACCGATGCTCTATCAGTCCATGTGCCTATTACATTCAAGATGGCGGCGGCCAGCCAGGCTGTGCCAAACTGTTTTTGTCCAATGACAATGAGGTCATATTTCCCTCTTCAGCAGGACGCATATTATGTGCATGGAGAAAGGTGCCTCTGACAAAGCCTTAGTAAAACAGATTCATACTATAATGTATATCTATTAAACCATATCTATAATTGTTCAGGTGACATCTTTTTTATTATTTACTCCTAGACATTTTAACAAAATAGTAAAATGAATTAGATATGTGAATGCACAGGAAATATACGTGTTCTAATTGAACACGCAGAGAGATAAATGTAACTGGGACTTTCCCTGGGTAAGACATGATTCCAAGTAAGGGGTTATTTTTAATCAACTATTCCAACTCATATCAACTTCCAAAAATATCCCATTACTAAACAAACAAAATTTCGTGAGTAAGCACAAATAACCACTCAATGTTGGACACAATGTGCAGACCATTAACGATTATACATGGCCACTTCCTAGTTTCTATCTAGAGCTACTTCCAAGGTGTTGGTAACAGCGCACTACGAGAAGATGAATATTTACAACGCGTCTGCTCAGTGGTTAGCATAATAAATGCAAGCCCCCTCCCCCACCACTACCCCCTCCCACCACCACCACCACCACCGCGCTGTATCCTCGCAGTTCTCTGCTTGCTGGAGGGCCCGTTTTGTGGAAACACGGCGCTTTAGCGCTGTTGTCTCTAGAACATTCCCAGTTCTGAATTCCATACCACTAGACAATGCCTGGCGCACGTTATATACGAGCACTTACATGTACCCAAGACAACAGAGACTATTAAAGAACATCGAAACTACAGTGATATCGCTGAAAAACGATCGCTTAAAAAACATACTAAGCTTAGTCTAAGGGAATATCTTAAGATACATTTACATGTGACCCGTATAGATTTCTTGTCACAAGTCAAACAAAGCTCGTGCTGTATCCTTGATAAAAAAAAAGAGAAGAATGTATCAAACAGGACAAACACATATTATATGGAATCAAAGAGGAAGACCCGGAGGGCCAAAATGATTTTGTACCACAAGCATGGAGATATACCCCCTCAATCCATCAAACGATTTCACCACTTCTATTTGGTATATCACGAAATCTCATGACGTTAGAAGTTACAGTCTTCATCTTACTTGAATAACAAAGTACCTCATGTGCATCGAGTTATGTAGAATGAACGCTACTCTTTTTATACTTTTAATGATTGAACACACGAAAAAGAAACTTTTAGCATTGGGTGTGACCCTGTTTTACCAAACTATAAGCAACATTTTATTACATTGTATCAAAGCGTCATGTTGTTTTAGAGTACACGACCTCTGATATTAAATTATACCACTATAATCCACAAATAGGATACGGCAGTGATCTAGGGAACAGGGCCGTCAAATATAAATACATATATCCATATGTCGAGTAACAAGGTCAAGCCTGGTTCCGCTTCCTGCACAGGTTTAGTTAGATCAGGCCCCACCATATGTACAGCGATCTTAATATCGACACTCTTAGTCTCAGCATCTAACCTTATGCAAATAAAGACGAATTCCCATGACACCACACACATTAAAGGAATAGGAGATTAGCGTTGACAATCATTTGAACATTCTACTATTTTTAGAGCTGTGGGTGGCACTAATGATTGAAACACAACTGCTGTCTAACTTTTTCTTCCCCTAAAAGTTGGTTTTACATAATAGAAATAGTCAATTTTGTTGGTTTAAAAAACAACCTATTAATATGGCCTATGTTGAAGAAGTTTTCGTGTTGACATAGAATGAGTACCAATAAATATTTTTCATGTTAACGTTTAGTATCTAAGGTTTTACTTTTGAGGAAAGTATAATAATGGATAATAATGTTATCATGAATACTACATACATGAACGAGCTTATATTTAATCAAACATAAAGTAAACATAAATTTATATGATGATTATAAAACGCCTACGCAGTTGCTGCTATATGCATGTAATAGGGAGTGGATATGGATGGAAATTGAAGGTCATGGTCGGTAATCTTATTTCAAACCAGTGTAATTTGTATGGATAACAAACTACTTTCCTGTAGACTTTTACATCGTACCCCTGGTAATTACGATTACCGTTATCAATTATTTATCAACTTAGTTTCAGCAATAAATACATTAATAATCTACACAAACAAGGTGCGATGACACAGCACTGCCATAGGCTGGGTTATTAGCGTGGTCCTGTGTACATTGAGATGGGTGGGGAGGAATGACAAGAGGCGTGCCGTAGCATGTGCCTGGATGTTTCACCTGTCTGTATAGCTCTACTAGTACAAGTACAAGGTGTACAGGTGTGGCCACCTACCACTGGGCACCTCGCCACGTCACCCACCACTCTCACCTGTTCTGTATATACAGCAGCCTCAGCTGCTGTCACCGCACACATGGCCACATCTAATTGTCATTCTAATGAGACAGGTACAACAGGGGTTACAAAGCATAACTGTATTTAATTAGTTTTTAATAACTTTTTATTTTCAGTGAAGAAGTTTAACATGTTTTATGCATTATGCTTAGATCGAGGAGAGTAACCTGTAGGCAGAGGGTCACATTTTGTGTGTGCTTCTTCTGTAAAGTGTATAATAACTTCTTAGTTTTTGAATTACAACTGTAGTTTATACCATTATTAAGTTGAGAAGTATGTTTGAATACCTTCAATCCTAAAACCCAATTCTCAGGAAAATACAGTAAGGTACATATGAATCCCTTTAAAGTGGCTTTCTCACTAAGGCCGTGTTTTTTCCCACTGCCCGCTGGAAATTTTCAGTAAAAAACAGTTTTAAAAAACTCTATGCTGACCAGCAAAAACTCAACATCTGGCTATACAACTTGGGGATGTTTCTCAATAAACCTTCATTTGATAGCCCCACAAAAAGGTGTTTTCGACGCATTTTTCTTCTTATTTTTTCCTCTGTCACTTGGGGAATTTTGTGACCTAGCTCCCCCTGTTGTTCTTTTTTTTCATTCCTCCGTCTAAATTCTTTTTCTGTAAAAGCCTGAAAACCAAGTCATCAAAATGAAGTTGGCCTAACGGTGCACAGGCCACTTTCCCAGTACTGTTCGGGTAAAGTGCTAGTGATGAGAGCGATGCTTTAATACAGGAGAACTTTAATTTCTTAACAGGAAGTGATATACATGGGCAGCTATTAACGTCAGCAGCTATCCTCATGCCGAGCGTGAGCTAATCAATATTCTATATTACGTACGTTATACACCATGATCATTGGATCAGTATTACAGGGTCGGGTATTGAGGCCAAAAAAAGAAGAAGTTGTGTTCAGGTATCCCTAGCGACCCTATTTTTTTGGCCCTATCCAAGTTTTTTGCTTTTTTTGTTTTTTGGAAGGCATTTTTGTGTTTTATCACCTTATTTTGATAACTTGGATTACAGGCTTTTGGCTCCAACTTTTTCGAGGGGAAAAAAAAAGCTGCCCTATGGGAGGAGCTGGATCAAAAAATTTCCCGAAGGTCAGAGGAAGAAGAAGAAGAAAAAAAAGGCATGCAAAACCTCATTTTTGGGTAGTCAAGGAAGATATGTTGACTAATATCCCCAATCTGAAAGGCCTCATTCTACCTTTAACTGGCCAACATGTCCTTTTTTTTTTATAGGAAAATTCTCAAAAAATATCTCGGATTGGAAAGGTAAAAAAAATTTTTTTTTTCAAAAATGCCAAAAATCTCGGCGGCGGATCCGTAATCCAAGTTATCAAAATAATAAGGCCCTACCAAAAACCACTTTTTTTAAACTGAATTTTTCCCCCCTAAAACTATACAAAAATGGGAGCAAATTTGTCTCGAAATCCTTAAGTAAATTTGGTAAAAAAAAATATAAAAAAATTGACCTACCTACCCTATTTTTTTGGCCCATGTTACCTGAACACAACTTTTTTTTTTTGGCCTGACAGAATCCCTGAGAAGGTACTCGATTACCCAATAAATAAACTTGATTTGAAATCCCTATTTTAGGAAATTCCCTGACCGCTTAAATCTCTGCTATTATAATACTACATAATTATACACTATATACATACAGGTAAAACTAAAAGAGACATCAAGAGCTATCCAAACACGTTTTTTAGCGCCTTAGACTTATTTCCCCCCCCCCCCCCCCCGAGTCCCACCTCACATTCGGTATTTATTGCGATGTGGATGACAACAGCGAACTGATCAGAAATTGTTTACAGTGGTGCTCTCTATATATATACATACTAAATCCAACATCCATTTGGGCCCCATCTCCCTGGCCATCAGAGCGAGGAACGGACTGCGCTACTCGTCTTTCTCAAAGCTATACTTCATCTACAACCAATCGGCTATAATTAGACATGCTAATTCATGGGGTTGATATCCCAATTTATTACACACATTTTTGCAAGTCACATGCATGCTACATTTTATTGAGTGATGTGCGATTTTTTCCTTACCCTCAGTTACTGAGCGTTTTATGGCTATTGGGCACCTTGTGGTGGCTGAAGTATAACATATTTATTGACGGTGGTTTGTCTCTTGACATGCAGTGTGCTTGTGGAAATTGTACATGTCCTAAGTGAGCTAAGGTTATTTATGGTAGGAGCGGACCAATGCGGATTGACGTTAACACTGGCAAATATACCAGGAGTACACAACTGCCTATGCAGTTGGCACATTTAGAAACATATACATAGGAGCAGAGTTCAAGCATCCGGAGTTGATATTATATGCTGTTATGTCCTCCTAAACGGGTGTTTACACCACCAAGTAAAACAAACGTTATTCTTGAATTAAGGGAAAGTCGTTTCATCACATTTACAAGGTTCATTTAGTTTTTAACTTATAGGGAAAGTTGATCTTTTCACCGTATTTTATATTTCCCCCGCCATCTGCCCTATAAAAGTAGTTTGTATACTATGTAGAGCTACACTTAGTCAACAACAGCAACGACTACAACAAAACCCTCGCATTGGCAGAGCCGCTAACCCGAAGGGCAGAGCCATTCAAACTCTTGAGCTCATGCAAATGGACATTTAACCTTTTTAACATCAATATATTTGAAGGAACTTTAAGAACATATTACAAGGAACTTTGACCTTTTGAGGATGGAATATCTCTAAAATGTGACATTTGTCGTCATGATGCACCAATGCAGCCCCGTCGAGTAACTCGCTGGTGCTGCATGATGCATTATGCTGTCCTTAGGACATAATATATGTACAAGATGCACATCCGTTGTTAATTCATTTGGCAGACTTTCCAATACTGTACAAATGTGTAGCCTCTCCCAGAAACCTCAAATGGTATAACTTAGTTACCGGTAGTGGGAAGGGCAGTTCGAACTTATGCCAGAAAATAGGTTGAAAATCGTAATAATATTATGAAAATTCAACAACGCTTGGCAGATTTTACCTCGAATAACTAAGCGTGATATCAAAGCACTCTCCTAATGAGTTTGGTATATAGGCGTTTTAGATTATAGATAGATGGGTAGCCTATATGTTTACCATGGGATCATTCACATGTACCGGGGTAGTAGGCGGTAAGCTTGGACTTTGGGAACCAGATCTGTCTAAAGTGCTACATGAACTATAACTTGTTGAGAGTGCATCTTGCATTTTACATTTCATCCCGCGATTGTTAAATCCCCAATAGAAAAGATTGAAGGTGTGATGTCATCAGAAATACTCACTAAAGTTCAGGGCAATTTTGGACTCTCCAAAGAGCACCGGGCTTTGCTGCAGAAGTGTCTAGCACTTGAATCCCCGATAGCAATCGGGGATCTCACATCTAAAGACCCCCCCCCCCGACAAGTTTATCATTTCCTAACCCAGAGACACCCACGACATAACGTATATATTGAGACATTAACCCTGCACAGACAGTCCCCACCTACCATCTAGTACTCTTTTGCCACATTCACCTTATGTGCATTATGTCAAATTTAAGTAATTTAAAAGAAATTAAAACAAGGTATCTCATGTTACCCCGGGCTGCTTCAAGTTGCCTCGTGTGTGGGTTACTTGAGACAGCGCAAAAAATGAGCCTGTATATCTGAGAGAACTATAGATGGATTATATTCCTATTCCTATACGGGACTAGCACATCCTGGTACCTCAGGTAGTCGGGGGCTAAACCCCCATCTCTTATCAGGCTAATCCCCTCTCCTCACACCTAGAACAAAGGTGCTGATAAGAAATTCTCCCAAGATGCACTGCTCTGGAGTCGGGGGCCTAACCACAATGCATTGCTCTGAGTCAAGATGGCGGCCTCCATTGCCTAATATGCTAGTCCCCTATATAGGAACCCCCCCTCTCAATGGATCGCGAGATTAGGTAGCGTCAGTGCGTGAGGAGGTCCACTGGTCCAGCCTCTCATCACTGAAGATTAAATTGAGAATTCATGTATTTGAACGATTCAACGAAATCATTTCACCTACTGGTATATCTGTATGATAAAATTCAAATCAATAACAATATGTACTGATAAGTGCAAAGATATCCATTTAATGAGACACCAACTTGTACAGCCAATTAACCTTTTTAAGTTTCATAGACGATTGGTACTGAATAGTTGGCTATGCCATAGGGGCAGTAAAAAGTAAACAAACAATCCCGGCAGACAATATAGTGGTTTTATATATAATATATTTCCACTTCCTATGGGCCCGGGTGAAAACATGGAGAAAATCATTTTTTACCTGCTGGGCACAACTTTGTTTTGATTCTGTGCTAGTGGGCACACATGCTCAAATATGATTTCACTACCCCTGCCTTCTAGTCGCAACACAAATATGGACCATTTCCAACACCCACATTGATTTAGTGGGGTAGGTACAATTCAAACGCCCCTATGGAAAGCTAATGTGTAAATTTTTTAACCATTTTTTTGGGGGGAGGGGGGGGGGGTTACTAAGGAAGTCATGTACTATAAGAAAATTACAAAAATCGTGGTCTAAAAACATGTCCAGTTCAACTTCATATTTTGAGGCAGCGCCGTCCCATACTAACTGCCACAAGTCTGCATGTCAGATATACGTGGTTCTAACATGTATTCCCATACAGGGTTCCCCCCCAAAAAAATCAGATTGAAATTCCATGACATTTCCATGACATTCCATGACAAAAATCTCAATTTTCCATGACATTTATATAACATTTTGTGGCGAGAAAATTTCTAAAATCAAGAAAGCAAATGGAAGCTTTCTAGGAGATTTTGTGATAATAATTCTATTATTTTCATTTTCCATGACGTTCCATGACACACAGCAAATTTTTACAAAATTCCATGACATTCCATGACTTTCCAGACAACTTTCAAATTCCATGACATTCCATGACATGTGGGAACCATGCCATAGCATCCACCAATTGTCTAATGTTCACACCCACCCACTCATGTCCATGCTCATCCAACAATGTTCACACCCACTCATGTCCATGCTCATCCTCCAATGTTTACACCTGTCCACCTATGTCAATTCTTACCCCAGGTTTACACTTTAATATGGTCAGCTACTGTACCGTCGTTATACAGCCTCTTCAATTTGACGGCCGGAAAAGTGCTTTAGACCCCGGAAAAGTGCTTTAGAATGTTCGGGTGCGAGTGAAGATATTTCAAGCTGCCTGCAACCCGGTAGGCCTATTAGACATAGAAAGAAAAAGTTTCAGATCATCCGACCCTACCTAGGAAAACAGCGATGACTAACTTGTAACTGAATGCTGTAATAAGGCTAAGTGGGGTTGGACACACATCTTTTCTTTTTTGACCAGAATTGATTTTTTTGTAAAGCTCCCCCCCCCCCCCCCCGCGAAAATCTCCGGGTCAGCCTTGTAGGGTTCAGGTATTAACCGAAAACACACCCTTTTTTTGGGCATAACCTGACTGGGTCATAAGAGACGGAACAATACAACAGCAGTCAGGATGACCGTTTTACATATCAACTAGTCTTAGAATAATTCATAAAGCGATTCTATTACTTAGACAGTGTTTCCAAAAACTTTTTGTGAAGTGAAATCGTACACACGCCATTTGTCTTCTACACAGGCCACATGACACTACTGTGCATACATTGATGCCATAAGGCCATTAGTAGATACAGACAAAATGTATTAGAAAATGTGTATATGTATTGTTATTAGGCCAAAAAAAAAGGTGGTGTTCAGGTAACATGGCCCAAAATAAGTAGGGTAGGTAGGTCGATTTATTATTTTTTTCTACGGATTTTGAGATAAAATTCCTCCCATTTTCGTATAATTTTACAGAAAAAAAATTTCCGTACAAAAAAAGTGTTTTTGGTAGAAAAAAAACGCAAAAATGTGGGTAGGGCCAAAAGAAATAGGGGTCGCTAGGGATACCTGAACACGACTTTTTTTTTTTTTTCCTTATTACATGGCCATAACTTTGCTTCAAATAGGACTGTCTATCTTAAAAATTCTTTCACTTTCGGAAAGCTGACATCATGGCCTACCACTGTGATCGGTGTTCAAGAGCCTCACACCAGTCATTACGATTCTACATCGGTCCGATGTCATTTTGGCAACACTGTTAGATCTGAAGAAAACAGAATCTGTTTAAAAGTCCCCCATTTCTCTCATTGTCATTGATTTACTGATTCAAAAAAAACTTCTTTTAGACAATGTTATCAATTGTCCAAAGGACATTTCTTGTCCATAAGTGAACCTAGGGAATAGGGTGCATCCACAGTCTTGGTGAATGGAACCCCAACACATGAGTGGACCAACATCTCTATATCAAAGACTGAGATCCGCCTCACTAAAATCAACACTGTGCCAACAACACAAAGAGAAAGTTAGGTACCTACAGATATAAAAGGACAAAGGAAAAATGCTTGATGTGCTGTTTGATTCACCTTCCTGACTACCGGTAAGCTCCCTTTCTCTTCCTAGCTTTTAAAACAAATTAGACTAAAAAGAAAATACCCCGATGATAACTTTCTATTAGGGAGTGATCATTTATTATCAACAGGGGGGGGGGTGGTGGGTTTGGGGGCAAAAAAATTTGACCTGTTTTGAGCCAAAAAGCCCGCGCGTTACTATGCTTCAAAGGGCCCGCGCGCGAGCCGATTTTCGACCCTAAGGGGGGGGGGGGTAAAAAATTTTGACCCCTTGACCGGGGGGGGTGTAAAAAATTACGCGCGCTCCGCGCGGAAACCCACCACCCCCCCCTGTTGTTAAAAAATGATCACTCCCTTAAGAAAGTGAAACTTTTTTTCATTTTAGGGGGTCCAGATCATTTAAAAGTGGTATATAACTTTAATATGGTGACGTCTCAGTGGTCCTCTTAATGTTCATTACATTACTGTTTATTATTATGTTTTTATTGACAGACTACTGAATATAGGCCTACTCTTTTGTGTACCGGTATAGTGTATAGGAGTCCGGTACCTACTCATGTATAATGTTTATTGTAGAAATAGACTGACAACATATCTATGTGTTCCAATCCACATAATATTTTCCCACAGGCCTAAGCATAAAACTCTAATGTAAATTGCACAATGCAAAGTTCATCACAACTTGGTTGAGGAAGACCATTTCAGGACTAAATTTAACAAATGTAATAAACTCCTACTGGTATGTCTATGATTATATAATGTAAATTGTAACCTAATCCTAGGATTAGATATCTAAATACACGTATGTGTGACCTTAAAGTCCTAACCTGAATCATGCCATCTAGTTTATATTTCTTTATCATTATGTACTACTATAATTATAGCCTCAGGTGACATGTACAAGTGTACCGTAATGTGAACATGTATATGTATCTACATTGTTTATTATCAATATTATAAAGGGGTAATTTAGAAATCAAAAAGTTTTTCTTTGTATGTATTCAGATATTAAAGAAGCTGGACAAATGACCATCATTTCCATAAATGAAAAGCAAATGGAATGACAGAAGCCCCTAAAGGAGTTTGATTGACTGTGACATGGACTTTATGAGTTAACCCATTGGAGCTGTGTTTTCCTGTTTTGGTTCTCAGAGACAGGAGGGGTAAGCGGCATCATGGCGGCTGTCAGAAGCCACAACATGCGAAGTAAGCACTACCGTAAAGTGACCAGAAAACAGTAACAAGATAATGTTGCCATAGTTAATAATTGTAAACGGATAGGACACATTGATATGGGACTATGTGCTGTCATTCTGGTCGCGGACATTATTTAACAACGCTGTTATGAGGAGTAATTAGGGTTTCAATTTCAAGGAATACTTTGACGGCTAACGAAAATGTCTGCCTCGTTTTCGTATTCATTTTTCATCGGAAGAACGAGTGAAGGGCGATTCCATCGGATGTATTTCGCGTTCTGACAGGAAATTAAGGATAGGACAAGCCAAACAACAGTTGTTAAGGGTAAAACATTTGAACATGACTTGGTCAGAAGCTATGACTTATGTTGTAAAGTATTGAATAACGGGTAATTCCAGATATTTGGCACGCTCGACTTTTTCCGAAAGTCCGACATGTAAAAGAAAATGAAAATCAGCAAAGTGGATCAAAACCGTCCTGTTTTCCAGTAAAAACATTGATGTCGAACCTAGGAACGATCGCCAAAGTGAAGAACAAATAGTTTTCTTCGACTCTGCCTATGCATCCTTCAATATGTATGCGAATAAACTTCATAATTCAATAAATAAATAAAATCTAACTCACCAATCAAGCCACGAGCGCCATTACCGTCACGAGAGTGCTTATTTGCATATTATCAGAGGGGGTCAAGCGGAACAGCAATGGCCGATATCGCTGTTCTGCCCACCTCCCCTCCACGATATAAGTTTCAAAACATTTAAAAAATACGGTGTCTCAACTATAGTTAATCTATAACATGGGTACCACGGGGGAAGTGAACTACTTCTGATTAAACAATGTCCTTGTGATCTCTTTCAGTGCATTTCCTAAGGTGTAGAAACGTAAAAATTCCACTCTTAAAAGTTCACACTCTTCCAGCACATGTTTCGATAAGCTTGGCTGGTGAACGCTACAGCGAATCTGGACGGAGAGCGCACAGCAACTCATGGATAGACAGAAAGAGCGAGCACTTGTCGCGGAGGAGTAAAGATACCCAATGTGCACCGCAATGTTGATCATGACGTCACATCAGATTTCTCATGGTCTTGTTTTGGTTCAAGGTAGCTGCTGGAAATCTTGCCAAAACAACCAAACAGATACCTGTCTCGAAGGAAAGGTAAGGAAAATCATGATATCTCATAGGTACGCGATGAGATGATTGAACGAGTGCCCGGCACTCCGAGTAAAATTGACTGTCTGTGTCCAGATTACCGAGAAAGTTGGTCTGAAGCGAGTCGCACGTCAACCAAAACAACACTGTCCCTTTCACGTTTCATGGAGAGCAGCTGTCAGCTGACGTTTTCTGGTTAGAAAAACATCCACCAAACAAAGACATCGTATTGAGCTAACCTCTATACCTCGAGCAGATTTTTTCCCAGTCCTAATACTGATGCAGTATGCAGATCACGCAAGGGTGACCGGTCCGAAATAAGAATACAACTAGGACTAGGACATTTAAATACCAATTTAAATTAATAGGGCACAAAATAGGCTAATAACCTGATTATTGGGTTTAGGATGATGACAGGGTTGGAGATGTCAAGATTACAGAGGGTGGTTGAACTCTATATACCCGTATATATGCCTATCCCAGCTGCTTGGTTTTAAATCTTAGGTCAGCATGATGAGGTTTAGTCACCTGTATGCTGTATAAAGTAGGCATAGAGGTCAGTTGAATCGACATGCATGAGGCTGGATCCAAAGTTCTATATTCATCACCCACTGTTCTGAAATATTACCCGGATACCCTGAGGGGTTCTGATGAATTGGATAGGTTTACAGGTATGATCAGCAATAGTAGTAGATGGCACCAGATTATCCATTAGACTGGATTTACTTCTGTATAAAGCTTCTGCAACCTCTTCTGACACAGTTACCAATTTTGTGGTCTATGAGTATGAATGCAGGTGCGAAGTAATCAGTGATATACACATTGAGATGGTGATAGTGGTCATAGTGATCACCCCCCCCCCCCCCGCAAGCATCCATTACGTATACATATTAAAGCCCTATATAGGCCTATAAATATTATGTAACAAACAATCGTACCCAATCCAACACACATGACCTTTCGAACCCCCATCTCCAATACACACCGCCACCCCTATTAAATCCTTCCCCTCGCCCCTCCCCTTCCTCAATTTACATAATCAGCTCTAATAATTACCCTCCACAGCTCTAATAATTACCCTCCTCTAGCTCCTCCTTCCTCAGTACACACTACCAGCTTCCAACTCCTACACTCCGATCTTCCTTCTCCAATTCACACCACCAACCCTAATTCTTATCCTCGTCCTCCAACACACAGTACGAGCTCTAACTCTTATATCCTCCTCTCCTCCATATCCAATTGACAGAGGGTAATACTAATAGAAGTAGAAGGGTCCTACAGTAATAGAAGTAAAATGTTGAAATGCTGTCCTGCGTACAATTAGTATCTCTTCTGAGCTTCTGAGAATAAAAATTATTGTCATTGTTGACACACATTTATCCTCCTATCGTCCTTCTTCAAATCACACCACCATCCCTAACGTTTCTCTACTCCTTCCCCAATACATGCAGGCAGCCCTAACTCCTGTCTTCTTTCCTCAATTTACTCCACCAGTCTGATCTTACCCCTCTTTCCTCCAACCCTTATTCACACCACGAGCCCTTAATGTTATCTTCATCATTCTTTCTTCAATTCACACTACCAGCCCTAGTTCTTATTCTTCCCTCTTCCTTAGACTTCAATTTACATTGCCCCCCTCACCCTCCTGCCATCCTTTAATGCACACCAACCTCTTATCCTCTGTCCCTAATACATACCACCAGCCCTGCTTCTTACCCCCTCTCCTAATACACACCACCAGCACTGTCTCTTACCCTCCTTCCCTAATACACACCACCAGCACTGTCTCTTACCCTCCTTCCCTAATACACACCATCCGCCCTAATTATTCCCTCCCTGTCTCTCCTTCCCTAATACACACCATGCACCAGCCCTAAATCTTATGCTCTTGTAGCCTCTCCTTCTCCCAATACACACCATCAGCCCTAACTCTTCCCTAACTCTTATCCTCCAGTCCTGTCCTCCTTCTCCAATACACACCATCAGCCCTAATTCTTATCCTCTTGTAGCTCCTCCTTCCCCCAATACACACCATCAGCCCTAACTCTTATCCTCCAGTTCTTTCCTCCTTCTCCAGTACACGCGACCAATCCAATCTCTTACATACTCCTCTACTCCATATCCAATTCACACAAAAAGAAATATAGTAATAGTAGTACAATGCAATTATATTATATAAGTATCTCATTTGAGTTTCTGAGATTAAAAATCATTGTAATTGTCGTTGTTATTGTCACTGCCAGCCCAGTTAACACGTATCCTCCTCTCCTCCTTCTTAAATTAACACCAGCATCTCTCACTAGTAGTATCACCCCTTTCTGCTCCTTCCCCAATACATGCTGCCATCCCTATGTGGGGTAGGGGTATGTGGGGTAGGGGTATGTGGGGGTGGGGTAGGGGTATGTGGGGTTGGGAATGTGGGGTAGGGTATGTGGGGTAGGGGGATGTGGGGTATGTGGGGTAGGAGTACGTGGGGTAGGCACTAGGGGTATGTGGTGTTAGGTTATGTTGGGTAGTTTTGAACCATGTATATGTTTCTGCTCTCAGAATTGACAAATAATTCATTGTTCTCGAAATGATTTAACAGCTTCAATCAATTCGATCACTTAATCACCCTGACCCTGAGTCATTTGTGATGTAAATCACACGTTCAATCTTCCTCTTCTCCTTCCTTCCTTCCTCAATCCCTTAATACACACTGCCAACCCTGCCTCCTACCCTCCTTCCCTCAGTAATACACACCACCAGCCCTGCTTCTTACCCCCCTTCCCTAATACACACCACCAGCCCTGCTTCTTACCCTCCTTCCCTAATACACACCACCAGTCCTGCCTCCTACCCTCCTTCCCTAATACACACCACCAGTCCTGCCTCCTACCCTCCTTCCCTAATGCACACTACCAGCCTCTTACCCTCCTCTCCACCATTTCCAATTCTTCCAGAAAAAAATGTAGAAATTGGAAAACATATCGGCCATATCCATAGCACAAATGCAGTTTAATTTTCAATCGCATACGCTGGGAGGCAAATACATGTATATCCATGTCAATTGTATTTTCTCTTCACTAAGTTACTGTGTATATATGCATGGACATAATATAAATACTTATATGTTGTCTTTAAATAGATCCCATAGCTGTAGCCATGGGTGGGGCCGTGAGTGCTGGTGAAGACAATGATGGTCTAATAGACAATCTAATCGAGGCCGACTACATCAAAACCACAGCCATAGAGCGTGTGTTCCGGGCAGTTGACCGAGCAGACTATTACCTGCCTTACCACAGAGAGAATGCATATAAAGACTTAGCATGGAAACATGGGAATATCCACCTGTCTGCGCCATGCATATATTCAGAGGTAATGGAGTCACTCAACCTGGATTCTGGAATGTCCTTCCTCAACCTCGGCAGTGGTACAGGTTATCTCAGCACGCTGGCAGGACTTATTCTAGGTAAGCTATTACCGATACATGTTGAATAATATTTCATTGTTAATAATCTTTCATATTTCTGTTTGTCATTTGTTCAGTTAGTCTATGGCCAAAGAAAGTAATGCTGCTAGTTCAAAGTATAATAAAGTGAATAATAAACCACAATTTGTTGTTGAAAGCATGGGAATAATTATGGTAAGTAAAAGCAAATTTCCTCTTCATTATATAAGCGAATTAAACCACCTGTTCCCCCACATAAAGATAGTAGCCTCTTTATAAAGCCAATTAAACTACCTGTTCCCCCACATGAAGATAGTAGGGGGAAGAGGCTGCTATATATATGTATGTATTCCCTTCTCTCCCTTTCCCCTTCCTTCCCCTTTCATTACTCTAAGACTAGTGTGCTCTTAAATCACATATCAATGCATTATCAGATGGGTCTGGACCTCCAAATTCGACATGGTGACATGGCCTTTTCTTAAAATTGACATGCGACATGCGACATGAGCCTTAGTGAAAGAAATAGGTCATGGACATTTATCAAAATAGACAAGACACATGGTGATTATTAAGTGACAGATACATATGGGGCATGGTCCTTTCCAAAAATCGACAGGGAACATGGGGCTCCCTCATCCAGAGCCCCAACAAGGTATCGCTAATATACAATATGAGACCCAGCAAAGTAAAGGAGTCAATTAACTATGGGGGTGGATAGCTAAATTCGACACGGCGACATGGCCATTTCTTAAAATCGACATGCGACATGGAGCTTATAGGGCAGTGGCAGAGACCTCAATATTTGGAGGAACCCCTACCCATCTTTCAACAAGCTAAATTTCACATATGTTCAAGCATTTTTCATCAGCTTTCTGAATATAGATATTGGCCCTGCCGGAAATGGTGCGAAGTCAGCCATTTTGGATGGTTTCCATGGCAACAATGTAATTTCTCAAATTTTATAGTCTGGGACACATTTGTTGCTCTATTTCTGGAACCAGTTGAGCTACATACAAGATATTTTGACAGGGTGTGTGTATATGAGGTACCCTCATGTGACCTCACTATTGGTGACCTTGGTCAAGGTCAAGGTCACTTAATTTGACCTTGAATGTGCAAAAAATCCTAAAAAATCATCAAAATACTGTTTATGACTACATTTATTGCTCTATTTCTGGAACCAGTTAAGCTACATACATGATTTTTTGACAGGGTGTGTGTATATGAGGTACCCTCAAGTGACCTTACTATTGGTGACCTTGGTCAAGGTCAAGGTTACTTAATTTGACCTTGAATGTGCAAAAACCCTCAGAAATCATCAAAATCCTGCTTATGAGTACATTTATTGCTCTATTTCTGGAACCAGTTAAGCTACATACAAGATATTTTGACAGGGGGTATGTATATGAGGTACCCTCATGTGACCTTACTATTGGCGACCTTGGTCAAGGTCAAGGTCACTTAATTTGACCTTGGAAATGTAAAAAACCCTTAACAATCATCAAAATACTGTTTATGACTACATTTATTGCTCTATTTCTGGGACCAGTTTAGCTACATACATGAGATTTTGACAGGGTGTGCGTTTATGAGGTACCCTCATGTGACCTTACTATTGGTGACCTTGGTCAAAGTCAAGGTCACTTAATTTGACCTTGAATGTGGAAAAAACCCTAAAAAATCATCAAAATCCTGTTTATGACTACATTTATTGTTCTATTTCTAGAACCATTTAAGCTACATACAAGATATTTTGACAGGGGGTATGTATATATGAGGTACCCTCATGTGACCTTACTATTGGCGACCTTGGTCAAGGTCAAGGTCACTTAATTTGACCTTGGAAATGTAAAAAACCCTTAACAATCATTAAAATACTGTTAATGACTACAGTTATTGCTCCATTTCTGGAACCTGCTAAGCTACATTCAAGATATTTTGCCAGGGGGTATGTATATGAGGTGACATGAGGAAAAAGATAAGTGACATGACATGGGGTGTTTCTTAAAATCGACATGCGACATGGGGACCCCCCCCCCCATCTAGACCCCCTTAACTGTGTCTCCCACGTGGCTCTGGTAAAATACCACTGGTCAACCTGCTAATGACTCTGCTTATAGGAAGGGTCAAATTGAGTTGACACTGTACTATCAGTGTCAACCCAGGTTGACCCTTGCTATGAGCAGAGTCAATGGCAGTTATAAACAGAGTCAATAGCAGTTTGACACTCTATTTTTACCAGAGCCACGTGGGTACGTGGGAGACACAGGTGACTCCTTTACTGGCTCCTTTACTTTTCTGCGTGCACCAACTATTAATCTCTATGCCCGCCTCCAGGTGCATACGGCACGAACCATGGCGTGGAGCAGCACCCTGATGTGGTGGAGTACTCCCGAGAACGTCTGGAACACTTCAAAAAGAACAGCGATTCTTTTGACAAGTTTGAGTTCTGTGAGCCCCAGTTCACTGTGGGCAACTGTTTGCTGATGAATGCTGCGGGGAGGCGCTACGATCGGGTCTACTGTGGCGCCGCCTGTCCCCCAGAACATGAGGAATTCATGAAGAGCCTTGTCAGCATTGGAGGGGTTCTGGTAATGCCCCTCAACGACCAGGTAGGTTATCATATTGTAACATCGACATGGACACATGGGAAGCAGCATACATGGAATCAATTATTCTGGAATAGCAATGAAATTGTATGATCTGAGCTGGTGACGAAAATATCATGCTTAGTGTAGCGTCAGTATATCTTGGGACCTTGCGATAGTATATATGTAATATATAGGTACATGTTCGGGTACATGTACGTCGTATGTGCGTATCGAATTGTATGAATAAGAGCCTGAGCTATGTATAAGTAGTATGCAAATAATAGGTTAATCACATCTTGAGCGGTGTGAAGTAGTATATGGAAATGGGTGAACAAGAGCTAGATACAGGAAAGTAGTATATGGAAATGGGTGACTTAAACCTTGGGATGTGTGTAGACAGTAACGAATTTGTCTTACATTTCTTTAAGAGCCGCATAACGCATTTATATGGCCTTTGTCGTCATGATGCATAAATGCAGCCATCACCAGGCTGTATTGATGCATACTGCCGATCATCCTACGGAGGTGATAAACTCCCAAAGGGTCGACATATTCATAAATTCATGACGACCAAGAACATGGCACATTAAAGCACTATGCAGCTGCCAAGGCCAGACCCCCAAAAAGTGTGAACAACATATATACTAAAAGACCTTGAGATAAATTATGCATTTATGTGTAAGTAGTATGTATGGAAATAGGCGAAAATGAGCTTGAATGAATTGTAAGTATGTAGTATACGGAAATGTGAGCTTCTGAATTTTTGGGGGCAAGCTGGGAAAAAGACAGTATAGTGGGATAGAGTTATATAATATTCCTGGTTGTAGTTGAGTTAACCTTTTAAGGATTTTAACGTATCAATGAATCATGCCATATTGGTCGTCATGATGCATGAATGCAGCCCTGGCGAGTATCTCACGAGTGCTGCATTCAGGCATCATGCCAACCCTGCGGGGTTGAGACACTCCCAAAGGGTCGGCATGATCCACCAATGAAGCACCGGCAAGTTACTCACCAGGGCTGCATTGGCGCAACGTGACGACAAATGTCATCTTTTAGCGACATGCCATCCTTAACCCTTTCACCACTGGGTTTCTTGTAACTCAATGCAATTTTGTGCAATATATTGGCTTACCGCGTGTTAGGGGTTAAAGGGGCATTCTCACCACTCACACTTACCACATAGCAGACTAGAACAGTACTAGAATTGTGAGTGGGAAACGCTCGGTGAGAATGCCATCTTAAAGGGTTAACAGACTTCCTGAAAACAGTATTGCATGTTACAGACAACCATGTCTATAACTTAAGTATCTTTGCCTCCTGTAGCTGCTGCAGATGACCCAGGTGGTGGAGGGGGAGTGGGAGGTGAAGAACGTGCTGCCTGTCAGCTTCGCCTCACTAGCTGTACCCACCACAGACACCAAAGGGCTCAGCCTGGTCGAACTACGTGAGCACTCTCTCCTATTGTACACATTTATAGCTTTAAGTTATTTCAAGGGCCGCATACTGATTTTAATGCACTATGTCCTTTGTCGTCATGATACATGATTGCAGCCCTGGTGAGTAACTCGATACCAGGTTGATACATTCCTTAAGGGTCGGCATGATGCTTGAATACAAAACTTCTAAGTTACTCGTCAGTGCTGCATTGATGTATCATGTCACCCAAAGACATAACACATTAAAGAACTATGTCAACTATGCGGCCCTTAACGGTTTAATATCACTTGAAATCTTTATAAATAATATTTAAAACGTATGAGAAGCTTTACAACTGATATGTTCATGGGGATGATTTAGTTTCTGTTTAATATGCTCCCTGAGTACCAGTAAGTATTGTACAGTATTACCACAACTGATGAAACTCTTTGTTATTTAACCGGAAGCCATGCCAGGGAGATTTGCATGCTGAATTTGTTCTTGCAGTTGCTTTAACTTTTTACAGTATAATAACCTCTAACAATGAAATATGTTTCAATATATCACCCTCCTTGTTTGTAGCTGAGTGTCAGGTGCTGACGCTACAAGAGACATGCCGGGTCCAGATCCGGCGTCTCCTGAGGGCCAACATTAACGCCAACTACCCCCAGCTCAACCAGCGGCGTCGTCCCAGCGGGGGTCCGCCCCAGAAACGTCGCCGCAGCCGCGAGAAGAGCCTCAATATAGGCCCCATGAGTATCACCATGATGATCCCACGCCTCGCCGACGAAAGCGATGAGGACGGGGGTGGGTCAGGGGTGGAGCAACGAGGCGGGGCCGAGGACCTAGATGCGGTGGTGCCCTCGGCGTCTACTCAAGACGGGGGCAGTCCCATCGACGACGGTGAACCCACAGGGGGCGACGTGATCGGGGGGAGTAACAGTGGCGGCGGGGACGGCAGGCGCGTCCGGCGACGTGGGCGCGTCCAGGTGCCAACCCTGGAGGAGGAGACAGAGAGTGACGATTCTGAGTTTGACGACGCCCCGGGCATGCCGGAGATCCTCCGGCAGATGGCGGCCATGCAGCGCCGCTTCCTGGAGATCACACGCCGTGAGCGCCGCGCCGACCTGGCCAATGGGGGCGCCACCAACAACCAGGAGGTAGACCAGGGCATTGGGGACGAACTGGAGGAAGGTGAGGCCATCGGGGCAGTGGCCACAGCCGGCTCTTACAACAGGAACCACTCCAGTGGCACCATGGAGGAGGAGGTGGAGGAGGCAGAGCCGCCACATGCAGAGCTCCTTCTCAACAAATCGCCGGGCGACTCCTCCAGTGCTTTCAAATGTAGTAACACGTCCACCTCTACCTCCGGGGATGAGATGGAGGTGGAGGCTGCTCCAGCAGGTAGTGGGCAGGTGAGTAGTAACGCCATCCCTATCGTCACCTCCAGTGGCCGTAACCGCTGCTCCTCCAACACTAGTGTGTCCACCTCGGCCACCTCAGGTATCGGCACCTGCTCCAGCGTGGAGGAACCCACCGAGATGGACTTCATTAAGGAGCTGGAGGATGAGGAGGATGCAGGTGAGCATGGTGGGGAGCAGCTCAACAATAAGGCAGCTACTCGCGAGCTGCTCACAAAGCCGAAACCCGCCAATAATAACACTACAAATAACACGAGCTTCACATCGCTATCTGCCACTGCTGCATCGTCGAGCACTGACACTGAGCCCCCCTGCCACGTCCATGACTTTGACGCCGATGATGTTGATGACGATGATGATGACGATGATGATGATGAAGATGATGCAGACTCGACAGAGTGCTACTCCAACTGTCTGCCCAGCACTAGCAAGTATCACACTTCGTCATCGTCCTCCTCAGATCACCACAATGGCCACCACCACAATGATTGCCAACAGCCCTACACCGACTCCTCTAAGCCCAGCTACCGCCGTCTAGTGGCCGAGCATGTAGACCAGCTACCCGTGCCATACGCCCTCAAACAATTTCTGCGGTTCTACAGGACGTGAGAGACATCCCCCTCCTCCTCCTTCTCCTCCTCACTATGGCCTGGTATCATGGAAACGTGTTATACGTGACAGGGATCATTAGAAACATCAGTATGGCAGTATTCTGTTAATTAATTTTAAGATGGAGAAAAAGATGGCCGTATATAGCGCTCACGTGTGGCCTGTGATGATGACATGGTGGGATGTATTCACTCCCCAACCTAGATATATACCATATGTATACTGTATACTGATAATGTCATATATGATATGTATACTGTATACTGATAATGTCATATATGATATGTATACTGTGTACTGATAATGTCATATATGATACACTATAAAGGGGTACCTAGACTGGACTCTTACAGCTCTATGTAGGAGGTTCCTGCTGCTACCTATACACCATGTCTCTATTACCTGTGATGTGCACACATTTACCCCTTAGGCTGAGTGAGACAGATAAACCCTATTATAACCATGCCTGATGGTGAGTGTATTAGTGCACGCAAGTAATGTTCTACATGCGTCAGACATCATATCCATGAGACAACCTATTGACAATGGTTAGTATATTGCGGCCCGTGTGTAGGTCATATGTACACTGCCTATTGGTATATGTGACACTGTTAATGCTATCTGCATCTGGAACAACGCTGTCCAACGTGGTTTTTTTTCTAGTATTGGTTTCACACAAGACCAGCTGGTGTTTCACTGGTTTAATGTGTTTCTAAGGCAGATTTGCTAAATTCTAACACAGAAAGTGACAGATACGTGTACAGTAAGTTGTGTTCTTCCTGGTTATTTGCAGAGTAAGGGAGCCTAGAAAATGGACTCTCATTTGAGAGAAAGGCGATAGAAGCTATTGTTGAATAGATGAGAAGAATGTTGCAAAATGTACAGAAATTGGTTCACCACATTTGGGCCCCGTCACTGGATCCAGGAACTATTGAAGTAAATGTTGTGATGGTGTGTTGACGACGTGTATGTGTCAAGACTACTATAAAGCAGAACAATTAAGGTTTGCCGAAGCAGAACGTGATTGATAGGGATGCAAGTCCTATGTTCCCCTCCACATGACAAGAGGTTCTCAGGGAGAACTCTTCACTGTAGCGCTTCAAAGTTAGTCAACGCTTAACCCGTTAAGGGCCGGATACTGGTCCAGTGCCCTTAGTCGTCATAATGTATGAATGCAGCACTGGCGACTAACTCGCCGGTACTAAATTCATGCATCATGCCGATCCTTCGGTAGTGTATACATGAACCCAGTAAGGTCGGCATGGTGTTTGAATGCAGGACTAGCGAGTTGCTCGCGAGAGCTGCATTTATGCATTATGACGACCAAGGGTATACTGCATTTTAAAGCACTATGCGGCCCTTAAAGGTTAATTTATCACAACACACTGGTATAATAACGCTGAGAATCAAATCGCAATTTATCATTTCATATCCAATGTGGTATGTTTGTGATAATTTGCAATTGTGATGGTGCAAACGTAATTGACAGGTGAAGGTCTAGATCACTAATTTTGTAGAACTAAGTCGCTTGTCAGTTTCTAGGTATTATTTTGTAGAAGCAGCTAGAGCAGTAGGTAACATAGATCTACTACACAGTAAGGCAGAGAAGCGGCAAATAATTCATCACCTACCATAATGCTTAGGTGAAGAAACTACCTGCTGCTCTTCTTGTATATAGAAGCGTGTATTATGAATGCAGATGTTGCTCTTCCACAGGGAATAAAGATTGATAGTACTAAAGAATATACACATGAAACTTATATCAATTGCAAATGGTCCGCATGGACATACTTATTACCGGTGTATCAGGTATATAGACATAGTACTACCGTATTCTCCCTCTTTGATTTTGAATGATACTGAAATCTTTGCACTTTTTCATCTGGTTAATTTAGATAATCCAGTTGACATCAGTGATCTGTAATGGGGCAAAGGTGATTTGATTTTCCTTTGCCAAAAGATATATTTTGGGACCTACTAAAACTACCCAATTATCTACATGCCGCTTCCTGGCTATATTATATGTCACTATGTCTGGCTGTCTCCAAATTGATTGTGAATTTGACTTCACATTGGTGATTGTATTATAGACTTTGGAATGTAATTTTGCATCAAAGGTTTTTATCCAAGATGAATGAGGAAAAATAGATTTAAGTTTGTCACTATACTAAGATACAAATTTGTATTGTGGATGAGTCACTGTGTTAGGCATAGGACAGATATACTGTTAACATGATTAGACAGTATGCTTGGTGACTTATAGGCCCTAAATATAAAAAGGCTTGTGTATTATAGTATTTGAATGACTTGCTTTGTTGCATTGGTATTTGTTTGCTAGTTTGTTCAAATGTTATTTCTGCTATAGAATTCTCCCTGATACATACTTATTCTATTGACAGGTTTGTGAAATATTTACCCCAGAAAAATAGAAGAGCACTATAGTATGAGCGGGACACAAATTACCAACCAAGTGATCAATACTGATAATATCAAGGGAACAATGATAATGTGTTTTTCAATGAAACTTATACATCAGGGTTGCACAATTATGTTAGTTTTCAGAAAGCCATTACCATACTCGACGTTTAATAGCGCCAATTCCCTTATACATGCATGCGCCCGCGCCCCCTCTAGGCCGTTTTCTAGATTAAAAATTACCAATACTTTCCCAGTGTTTGAGCCCAAATAAGATCTGCTAAAAATAGTTCAATATAAAGTGGAATCTCGTCATAAGGAGGGCTAGTGCAAGGAACTCAATGGTCCCAATTTTCTATTTCCTATATCTTTAGTATTGGTTATAAGGAACATTGCTCACAAGGAGCAAATTTGTCTGGCCTCAAGTCCTTCCTTATAACGAGATTTAACAGTAATTCCATAAACACCCTGTGCGCCTATTACGTCGATTACGGTACCAGCTTATTAGAATCTTCGCGTGCGTTCACAATATAGTACAATATACGATCCTTAAATATGTATATGTGAAACCCAGAAAATGATGATGAAGGCTGGTCAGCAGATTAACAGGGTCCGTACGGACCGAAACGGGGAATCCAGACGCAATGTCAAACATTATAAGAATGCTATAGGCCTCAGTGCAAGAACTCTTGTCTTACTCTCTTCTTCCAATATTCCATTCTACATTTATTACACCTGATATGGGGGTTGTTTCTAATAATCAGTAAAGGATGTTGGTTTTGTAGGTATCCTTTGTGTTAATTGTGTGTGATAAAAGGGTTACGTATAAGGCTTATTTCAAGAAGCTGCACTGTATCATACTCCATAATACCTCTATATACCATGCATACACTAACTAAGCAGCTGTCTGTATCTCGATCACTGTAACGACATGTGTGGTTCCCAAACCGGATAATAAAGTGGAAAAAAGAGTTGTTTCATCTGCATTTCGTTTTTATAATAGCCAGTCAACACTGTTGTAGCCCATATTCAAGACCAGAGAATGTGGCGAGCCCTCCTATACTGGGAGGTCCTAACCCTCTATTATAGGTGCTATCCTGCTAGCTCCATTTAAACCCATTAAAATGGTCATTAAGGACCAGTCCATCCTCAAACGCTCATTTATGGCAGACCAACGAGAGTTGCTCTGTCAGGCGCAGAATAGGAACCAGCCCAATTCCGGAATTGCCCCTGTACAATTCCGGAACTGCGCAGGGCAATTCCGGAATTGCACCATAGTTAGATTGCACAGTATCAGAACTCCTCTCTGTTTTTATTGTAGCTACAGATATAGAATATAAATATATATTTCAGCTTGCGCGTGACATCTCTACTCTCGTTGGGCAGGCAGAGGGGTACGGAGGGCACTGGATGTGATAAAGCGAGATGCTCCTCTCTGGGAGGGTTACGATTTCCTAATGAACCCCCTGCAGTTTCATCAATTAGATTTCTCTTTTGCGGCTTCGACAATTTCCTTATATACTCCTATATGGGTATTAACTGCATACATGCAGTAGCCACACAGAAAGGCGTATCCGTCACCATATGTGACATATGTAATCCATGCAGCTCTGTTGATATAAACAACTGTTTTGGTCACCCTCATGCAATTACTATAGTACTTGTTTTTGTAGTTCAAAACAGTTACCATAGTCCACCTGATTCTAAAACCCCTTCATACTGCTGTTCTGGACAATTCCATGATAGATTTAGTAGCGCAAATGATAAAGTATGGTTCCAGCTGTAACGTACTATACAGCTATGCAATACCACAGCTGCCATAAACACAGTGTATAATCACCACCTTTGATTCTCTATGCTACAGTGGGGATCCCTAAATGGTGATCTGGTAACTGCAGTTACCATAATCACCTTCCTCACAGTGATATATAGAACCCTATATCCTCGAAGGAGAATGCGCTTTATACCTTTTATAGTACTAGTCCTTTTACAATTTGATTTAGAATTTAATTTAATATGTTGCGTAGGCTTGAGCTGCATTGTCGATGCTCAGTCAAAGTGATGGACTGAACAAAAAGAGCGTTGTCTGACAACCTCCAGATGGCAGCACTGTAGCTACAATACTTTTACACACAAGAGCATGCAAAACCCTGCCCATGCTATATTTCTTAGACTGCCTTGCAGCCTAAGCTTTGCAATGATATGTGACATAGCGCGGCATACAAAGCATGTATAAATCCTCTATTTATTTAGACTTGCATAGGTCTTATATGATTATAGTTTATATTTAATTTCTTAAATTGTGTGTATTGATTGGCCCATTGGATTTCAAAAATAAGAATAGTATAATGTAGGTGTAGACTAGTCCCAGCACCTCTCAGCCATAGCATTGACGCTAAGCTAATTATCATCACACCTCTTTGCAGTTATCTTTGCCCCCTCACCCCCCGGCCGCTCACCCTTGTACAGGTGTTTTGAAAGCCGTCACATGGTCACCTACCCTTTAAGGGGCCGCATAGTGCTTCAATGCACTGGCATAGGAGGTGGGGTAATCACCTATGTAGATAACAAATACAACGGATATTGTAGTTTTACCCCAAATGCCTGCAGGATGGAGGACGACATAGAGGTAATGATAGTACACATCACAAAACCTAGCTATAAGAATCTCTATATAGTAAACACTTACAAAGCACCACACATCAACACTGTAACATACCTTGATAAGCTAACAGAGGTAATTGAATCACTGGACCGAGACATAGGTGAACTCTGGGTATTAGGCGACACAAACATCGACATGCGCATGCGCAATGAACCGAACACCAGGAACTTGATTGATTTTTGCAGGGAGAATGGTGTGAAGCACCAACACAATGAGATAACCAGGCCGAACCCTGAAAATTTTAACCGGGGTACATGTATAGATCACATAATGACAGAGTGCAACATAGTATCCCATAGTGGGGTTCTGAAAGAGCTACTCAGCGACCATTACCCAGTCTTTGCAGTGTGCAAGAAGCCACGTGAAAGATTCATACGCACCACCATCATAGGCAGATCATACAGGAACTACAGCAAGGAAGACATGTACTTCGAGTTACTGGGATAATTTCAACGCATCCCCGGAACCTGAGGAACAATGGCAGATAATGCACCTTGCAGTTCTGGAATACCTGGACAGAACATGCCCTAGTAAAACCATAGTAATTAAAAAGAAAGAAGACACATGGATATCCAGAGAAAAGGTGGAACTAATTAATGATAGGCAAGAGTGCATACGACGACACCAATACAACGGGGACGGGCTGAGTTAAGAACCTCGAGACTACTAACACACCGTATCAGATGACACATTGAACAATCAGATGTTGATCATGTCACCAACAGACTAGAAAGAGCAAGAGGTAACCACAAATGATTCTGGGCTGAACTCAACAAATTGCTAAAACCTGACAAGAGCACCCAGCATATAGAACTGAGTGACAATAGGGTGAAGGTGCCAGAAGATGAAACGGCTGACTACATAAACAAATACTTTTCCTCTATAGGGAAGGTTCTGTACGACAAACTTGTTCAACAAAATCATAACCAACAACAACAACCACATCAGCCTGAGCAGCAACAACTGGATGAAAAGAATGAGTTCAGGCTGGAAGGCCTGATTAATGAGGACACAGTGCACCCCTTGATCCTGGGAATAAAAAGTGATAAGTCCTCCGGACTGCATAGTATGAACAGCAAAGTACTAAAGGACACACTACTACTACTGGTTGGTCACCTGGTTACCATCTCCTTAAACTCTCTCGGAGAGGGAAAGTTCCCTGAAACTTGGTCCACAGGTATTCTACTACCAATCACCCTACTTCCACTGCTAGGTGATCTATACTTATACTCCGCTCATGTGTCCGGCCTATTGTTCTCGCTGTAGGTTTATTTTCACATTCTCCTACAAGGAGATTTTACACACCCTGAGCGGAGGTTTTGGAGACCTTGAGCGGAGGTTTTGGAGCCCCTGAGCGGACGTTTTTCAAATAACCTCCAGAGGAGGTTTTGTACATTCCTTCCTTCTTAAAACCTTGGTCTTAGTGGGATTCGAACCCTAGAATGGATAAACCCTGAATCGAGCAAAGTGGCAACCTTGAGCTCAGAATGGGTGATTATATCCTCCCGAGTACCACCACCTACAGTTATCTAGGAGTCGAGTTAGATGGCCCCCTAACGGTGAATCTGCATACTGGTAAAGTGAAGAAATCGGTCGGGAATAAAATCTTCAAATTGGGTAGACTCAGTAAGAGAGTGCCAAATAACTGCTGCCTAACTGTATATAGAGGCACGATAGCCCGTGTAATGGACTATTGTAGCTTCTACACAGGCAGCGTCTGCCAATTCGAGCTTACAAAACTACAAATGCTGCAGAACAGGGCTCTGAGAATATGCACCAAGAGTACTGAGGGAGGTAAGTGTAAATGCTCTCCACACCACCACAGGTGTCCTGAAACTGGAGCACAAGCGTAAAAAGCAGCTGACCAAGATGTTGTGGAAATCTGCTTAGCAAGGTGAAGCCACCACTGATGTACACGCTAGAACCAGAGGGGACAGAAAACTGAAATTCAGGATTAGAAGACCAAAATCAGCGTTCTTCCAGAAGAGCCCCTACTACTGCATCTAAAGTAGCATGGTCATATATAAATATATGATTTTGAATCATAAATCCAAGGAGCACATCAACATCGACTCACATGTAAAAGGAATTGTTCGGGTAGAAAGCGTTGAAAGACGCTACCGTCCAATAAAGATTCAATTCAATTCAACAATGTCCTTTGTGGTCATAATGCATGAATGCAGCACTTCACCAGCATATCTTCATCTTTATATTTTATTGACATTTCTTGTATATTGAAGGTAGTCTAATTCGAGCATTGCTCGACCTCCATAGGTATCTTATATGAATATCAAGATGTGTAATATAAGGTTCGATTGGTCAGTGTCTTCAGTGCAGTAAGGAGGGGTTTTAGAGGGGAACATTAGAAACTTTCACCTGCATTGAATGCCTCCAAATCGCAATCTACAATGCGAAATTATCGTTACATGGAAATGGAGCAGAGGGCATTACCGTGTCCAGTACATTCAACTCATGAGGCATAGGAAGACCTATCTATTCCATTCACACAGTTTCAAACTTGGTGACTGAACCCATCATGGATGCAACAATACAAGGGACGAACTTGCCAAGTGACTAGAGGCCACCCATTTTACCTGTAGTCTTAACAACCCATTTTACCGGTAATCTTAATGATTCCCCCCTCTTCTCTAGATGGCACCACTGGAAGTCTGAATGTCCTTTCCTTTAGTCTTAATCATACCATCCTTAAGAGGTAAAAGGGTTCGGTTTTAGTTCTGTTACGCCCTAAGCATGTCAGCTTTATCAAAAAATCGAATCCCTTAGTCGCCATGGAATACACCTGAGAGGATAGATCTTTAACACTATCACGTGCACACATAATGTTAGGAACGGGAAGTTAGGAACATGGTCCAGAAATACCAGACTGCAAGAGAGTCTGACAATGTTTGACATCCTTTACACATTCTAGCAGTGCTGGAAAAGCGTCAGGCATTGCCTGACTCTCTTGAAGCGATACAATGCTGAACTCTCATAAGGAGAATTCAACATTGGTTGACTCTCTTTGAAATGACTGACTCTGAAGAAAGAGTCTGACTGACGCTCGACCTTTTCCTCAGTGCTATACTTTTTTTTATGACAAAGTTCTCAGTTACTTTTTGCCATCATGTCATGATACTTAGCGTCTTCTGGCCACTCTTGCCGGGGAAAGGTTCTGTCATGTATTTGGTTTCTATTTACATTTAAACTTTTGGAGATATGATGTTCTTTCTCAGATATCCATATATAACTTTCGATGAACGATTTGTGACTCTTACGGTGTGTATTCTGTGGTAAAAAAGGAAGAACCTTTGCAATATCTATTGTTTCTCTCGTGAAAAGTGATAAGTGAAATATCGAAATATCTGTAATGAATAACATAATTCTGCATTAAATTTATGTCCGGCGGTGATTATCCTCGGATTTGGATCATTTCAACGAATTGCCTTCTAATGATTCATCTTCTGTAATTCCCTTATCTAATAACCTATACCGCTTGCTGAATAAGGAGAGCACAATACACATATTCTGTTGACATCCATTTATTATTCTTATGAGTGACATGATTTGCGGAACACCTATGCACATCACATCTGCCTACCTTCTTGAGCAGTCACATGACAAATGCTTCTCAGACAAAACGAATACTACCTTGTCATCTTCTTAGCCATTAGAACAGTTTCTATATCACGTCTTGTTAAAGATTTAAAGACTTGTGTTGTCGAAGTTTTCTCAAACAAATGAGTTCCGTTATCTCTGTTTATTTATTCTAATGCCTATAATGTATAGATCACCACTGAATTAGTATACATGTTTAGGTATATCATAAGTCGCCAAACAGTGTTCAATAAATAAAATCAACATAATACAATGATAAATACACGTATAAATAGTTTGTCAAAATGCTTCTGGTATATTTTCCAAATATATCTCTTTAATTAAATAACACAATTATACAATAAATATTGATATCGGGAAAGTTGAAAATAAGGCTGGACAATAAATAATGATGATGTACACCTCCCATGGAATGGCTTAAAACTGCAATCGAAGTAAATACTTCAATATATCACAAAATCAGTTTTTTCACTATAAGATAAAAGCTGTCTTAGCCATGACCAAATCATGCAAAGACCATACTTGACTGATTACACAAGCAACATTGTTATTAGAAAAGAGATCTAAATAGTACATTAGTTATTTTTGCATTGCAGTTATGAAATGAAGAGTCTGGCAAAATTTACTACATGAAAATAACAGGTAACAGTTGTTATGGAGTCTATTCATTTTGATCTTTCTTTCTGGGTATACTATTAAAGTGCACATTTATCGAGCCCTTTACACGCGGAAGCAGGGATTTGATAGTTCTAAATAAGGTGTATGTGTGTGTGTATGTGTGTGTGTGTGAAATAATAGAGTATGAACAGTTAAAAAGCTACCAATGAAATGAATAATCAACAAGTTGTTCACGACACATCTGTAGTAAGGACTCCGTGTGTGCAGAATGCCATATAGACTCAGTCATACTGATATTAATATACATTCAGCTTCCACTAACTCACAAAGCAAAAACACCACCCTTTTCTGCTGGTTGTAGAGAGAGGAAGAAACATGTTGTCTCTGATATTCCCTCAAAACACATATAGTATAAGAGTGTCTCCTCTCCTCATCGTACAACATATAGTAGGTATTTGCACCATGAAAATGACCAAAACTCTATTAAATTGTAATTAAATTACGGTGGTATGAATACATTATGGTTGAAACACCTATTTTACAACACTATACACATACCGCTATATCCGCTGTTCTTACTTCATAGCATCTTTCATTAATGACTGGGTTATTATAATTTGCAGGTTATGGGGTGAATACTCTACATCATGACTAGCTTTTATTCTTTACAAGATTCTATGGAGTGGCTGCTTAAGCTTCCTGATCTCAAGAGTACAGCTGATACAATTGGTGGGCTTACTTATAAGCATACCTAGGACTAGGTACAGAATCCCCAGTATCACCTAGGACTCGGTACAGCATACCTAGAGGGTACACATAATTATAGACAAAAAGGGTTGTGTCTCACTGGTCCATAGCGGGTGACAAATACAGATATATAGCAGTCTCTATGATAATAGCCATATGTGTACCAATATGAATGCTATCATACAACAATAGGAAAAAGCCATCTATACAGGGAAGCATTCATAACAATGATTGACTATGAGAAGTGTTGGTATCTGCCAGTGATTTCTTAAAACCGGACACAATAGAACAACAAGACAATGTGCTGCCCCCTCTAAATAGACAATCCTCATATTATTATCAAAATCGTAGTTCATAGAAGCACCTTTGCATTACAAGGATAACGATGTAAATTAGTTTGTGTTTGACTAGACTTATATGTGTACACAACCCCATAGTTTAAATACTTTCCTTAAATATACAACACTTCTCACACATATTCAGTGGATTATCATCCCAAGTCAGTTCATCTCAGTCATCAAAGATGTCCCATCATGGCCCGCCATTTTAGCTTCTAAATTAGTTTACAATTTTGGTTAAATTAAATTGGTAAACCACCTCTTTAACCCATGCGATTTTGTTCCAATTACCATAAAACCTTCTCATACGCAAATAATATAATATAGATGCATTATAACAATGCCAATAAATAATTATATTCAGTTATAAATAAACGGTTTTTATGTATAAATATAATATAGTCCTTTCAATGATGAATAATAGATAATGCCAGTGAACACTTCCGGCGTACATATGGCATGTATGTAAAGAAATAAGTCCAACTACTTGTAGCGTGAACCGAGCACCAGTCTCCTCGTTATGCCATCCCTAAACCCATTAATGACCTCGCCATGATGTGTAGCAAAACCGCATTAATATAATATATTTAACTTAGAGCTACAATCAGAAAGCCCATCATTATCCACATCACTGATACGTCCATTTTAATAAGAGAATATACATTCAATTTCTTTCCTGAATGTATAAACAGATGTATGCCCCTTTATAATTAACCATTCCCCTTATTTCATATCGCGTACTTAGTGGACTCTTATTGGGCGACCACTAGCAATCCTTTTTGCCCTCACACGTGATTCTTTCTAAGACTATATTAAGGGGGCACAGGGAACACAGACGCGTGGCAGTATAAGAGGCTACTACAAGACTCTACAGTCTATACATAATACAATGTCCATTTTAAAGACGGACAATAATCTCTTGTACATGAGCATGATTGTGGTAAAATGCACATTATATGTAGGCTGAACACCAACTATACATCATTGTATTAACGATTATGTTTACATATATTCATATAGACAGGGTCATCATTATATCATTATTATCATCATCATTCATGAACATAATAAGCCTTTGCTCCAAGAACGGTCACCAACACTTGTTAGCATTTAGCTGGCGGTGATACTTAGATACCAGCACAGACAAATCTCATTAGTATATACAGGTGAGATGATGAGGTGATGCGGCTCAGGTGTAATAATAAGATATGAGGATATGGATGAGAGATGAGAGCCGTTTTCAAACGGACAGACTACTCACAATGACAATGAGATGGGAATACAGGGGGATGGGGGGAGAGTATCCTTGGGGGAGGCGAGATCTTATCTCCTTATTAAATATTCAAGAAATTCCAGTTGTGACTCTTTTTTTTTTATCATAACCCTTTGTCGCCTTGACATTATAATAATATGCGTATATATAATAATGATATATACGATTCAACTAAATCATGTATATATTTGTATTCAGACAGACCTATATATAGGCATATGCCTGGATGACTGCGCACAGAACCCTGTACAATATCAACAAACACTGAGATGAGGGTTCACAACCTCAGTCCCACCCTGAACTGTCATAATGGACCACTGCAGCCATTGGGTTGGCAGGGTCCACGATGATTCTCAGGGGGTGGAGGGGCCGGTTCGTACTCGGGGATCCAGTCTTCAACGTTAACCTGTTCCAAGTTGGGACACTCCGTAGGCACCTCCGAGCTGGAACGTGCGCTGAGCTCTTGTCAAACGACTTTCACGCCGGCCAGTGCTTGCTTTACCGTACTGAAGAGGGCGTTGTTCTCTGATGAGTAGTTCTCCAAGCAGAGGCTTCGCAATTGGGAGATGTAGGACTCAAAGTTGTCCTCCTGAATGACCTCATTCGAATTGGGAAGCTGTACATTCTGAAGACACTGAATCATGGATTCCTTCATGTACCCAAAGCACTGGTTGAGGTTAGCGTTGGTGTCCCCCATGGCTTGGTTTTCCTTCTCATTCTGCCGGATCTTGGTCTCCATGCACGTGATCTGCGCGCGCAGCTTTATCATCTGAGCCTCCATCTGAGAGTTGGTTTCCTGTAGCGTGGCAATCTCCGTGTCCAGCGCACGTAGCTCCTCGTCGTTCTCGAAGGCTGCAAAAAGGGAATAATGTTGATGACACTACGTATAACCAGTAATAATTATATATTACAGTTATTGGGGGACATTACATGCATTCCTCCTACATATGGCACTTAATGTGAATGGTTGTGAATATGGGGCGTATTATTAATACATGATGCTTGTTACAATCTCTTATTCTTATATTACTTGGGGAATCCATGGTGCCTGACTCAGTCTGCCTTTCTTATACTACTCAGGGAATCCATGGTTCCTGTCTCAATCTCCTATTATTATACTACTTAAAGACTCCATGGTGCTTGTCCCAATCTCCCATTCTTATACTACTAAGAGAATCTATGGTGCCTGTCTCAATCTCCCATTCTTGTACTACTTAAAGAATCCATGATACCTGTCTCAATCTCCCATTCTTATACTACTTAATAGGGTATCCATGGTGCTTGTCTCAATCTCCCATTCTTATACTACTTAGGTTATCGGTGGTGTGTGGTGCCTGTCTCAATCTCCCATTCATATACTACTTGGGGGATCTATGGTGTCTGTCTCAATCTGCCATTCATATACTACTCTCATTAAAGGGGCATTCTCACCACTCGCACTTAACCACATAGAACAGTACTAGAACTGCGAGTGGGATACGCTTGGTGATTATGCCACTTTAAAACACTACGGCACCCAGATGGTCCAGGACTCGCCAAACATGTTAAACTTCGATTTCCTTGGCCTGTGACAACACCCCATTCATATACTACTTATACAAAGCGTATAGGGGTCAGGCTGGTCGTTCTGTGGGCGCATGCATTGCTTAATCTGGTACTGGTGAGATAAGCATTGATTACAGCGGACACATGGGGATCAGCTGTTACATAATGCGCCGCTATTAAAGAATTCCACAGTGAAGGCCAGGGAATTATCTCATTGGTTGATAGTGGCATCCAGCTACACGCCTATAGGGCCCGCATGAATCGCCTACGTGTATGCTTCTCACACAAATTAAACTAACTGTGAGGCTATATAGCCTAAATATTCCCAAAGAAGTACACAATATCTGCGTTACCCATACCCTTTATAGTATTCATAAACATTACATGCTATTGATTTATCAAGTCTCAATGTCTCATTCTTATACTACTTAGGGAATCCATGGTGCCTGACTCAATCCCCCATTCTTTTACTACTTGGGACATTAATGACAAGTGTTCCAAATGTTTAGATACATGTATTCTACACTTACAGTATCCGGTCTGCGCCTTCATCTGAAGGCTTGCCATCTCCTCGTTAGAAAGCTTAGCCTTCTTCATCACTTGTGTAGCGTGCGGACATCCAGACATTGACCTATGGGACAAGAAACTACCATTGGTATGTCCTGAGCCGTCACATCCAGGGGTTGGGCAGCTGAAATGGGAATAGTGAAGCAATGTTAAGTAATGTAAAGTGCTGGGAGGCAATGATGTGAATGCAGGTAATTGTTATTATGATCATATTCATCATTTTGCAATGTTAGCATATTGTAAAATTTGCTAATTCTCTATTAAATGGGTTACTCTAGTTTATGAAAGAACCGTTTAAGGAAAGCCCATACACTTATGGTTTTAGAAATCTGTTAATAAATAAGTAACTATCCTCAATTCTATCGTAAAGGGAAGACATCTTCAAGATTTTAGAGAAAGGGGGATGCCTTCATGCACCTATATAGGTAGTTGTACCTTCTTTATTCTTTGGGAGTTTTGCTTTATGTGCTACCTTTGTCGTTATGATGCACTCATGCAGCCCTGACGAGTCTACTCAACACGGCTGCACTCATGCATCATGCCCAGCCTCTGGGAGTGTATCAATCCCCTAGGGTCGACATGAGGATTGAATGTGGCACTGGCGAGATACTCGCGCGGGCTGCATCCATGCACATCATGACAACAATGGGCATACTGCATTAAAACACTATGCAGCCCTATGCAGAACTGAAATCATGAAATGCATGTGATGTACTTACTTGAGGCCGTCCATCTTGATGGGCCTGTTGAGGATTGTAGAAGGGCCATGATGTACGGCCTCGCTCAACCCGTTGGCAATGGCCTGTTGCCGCTGAATCTTGTGACGGTTGGCAATGGGACAACCAGATGCACTGCAGAGAGCAAACCGTTTATTAGACCTGTGCCTTTTGTTTCAGAATTAAGGTGGGTTACAATGGATAAACCGCCAAGATGAGAGAGAATTTCTATTCACCCCATGCTTCTGTATCTTATGATGATTTGTAATTGGGCAGCCTGATGCACTGAAGGTAAAAAGAGAATTTCTGTTAAGCCATCATTATGTACTACTTAAATGTGTCAACTGGTGTATACGTTGTAAGAGGTGTACAAAGTAAGCCCACATGTAATTGTATAAAATCCACCAACAACATAATAAACATTGCCTGTTGCCAACACCATTGAATTTTCGAATTATGTGAAGTAGGCTTACCCTATAAATTGCGGTTATGATGTTTTTAAAGGATACTTTTGTGCATCATCTTCAAATGTTGTTTTACTTGTGATTATGCTATGTATTAATGTATATGTATGATTAACCCTTATAAAGTATCGCATAGTTCTATATACCCCCCTTGAGTGATGCCTCTATGCAGTGTAATAAAATGAAAAGAAAACAGAAAAATATCTATGTTAGAAGAGGACAAACAGTGTGCTGAAGCACAGGACACTAAAAACATTCCACAATAATACAAATAGTTGTAAAGGGAAAAAGTAAAAAGGGCAAAAGACTTAATCTAGAATACAGATTAAGCTCTGCTGTCGAAGATTCAAGTTCCTTCCTCATCTTGCTATGAGAGGATAAGGGAGCTCATTATTCCTAAATAGCCAAGAAATGTAGCATGAAGTTAAGTGAAACGAAGACCCACAGTTGGCGGGATATGACATGGTGAAGGGTATGCATTTACATCTATAAACAACATCAATGGGTCATACATAAAGAGATAGTGTAGCATACCTTCTGTGCGTCAGGTATTTCCCTGTGACGTGGCCGGAACCGTCACATCCAGGAACGGGGCACCTACAAGCAATTAAATGGATTTATTCAACATGTATTTAACCAGGACCTAAGTTGGGTTGGTTTCTTTGCACTAATAATGGTATTATTATCGTAATAATTCCGCATATATCTGTGTGTTTCCATAACACAAAACCTTGAGCAACACAAATCAAATACCTCTTTTGTATTATACTAAGTAGGCCTACTAATGACAAAAACGAAAAAAAAGCTCCTTTAAAAGAACCAGGGTTTTACTCACTTAAGTGGCTCGGGTGCTTCGCCAGGTTTCTCCCCATCTTTTAGCGGGAATTTCTTGGGCTTGTTGGCACGCGGACATCCCGACAGGCTTCGGTGTGACGCATAGTTTCCGGTTACGTGACCAGATCCATCACAGCCAGGGGTGGGACACCTGTTAAGGTCACAATCAAGGTCAGTGGGCTATCAGAATAGGGACACACATGTGAAGGGCTACACTGATTGTCATTAGTAGGCCTACTTCAACAGTATACAAAAGAGGTATTTGTAAAATTCCAAGCACTGATCGCAGATTCCGTAGCAGTCGCAGTAAAAGGCCTGAAAACAGTAACACACTCTCTTGCAATATGAATATATCCCAAAAAGGGGATTTTTAGTTCGCAGTTGCTTTTTCAGAAAATTGTAAAATTTGATTTTGCACGACAACTCAACGCCCTAGAATAGGTGAACCAAAGTGACTTACAGTTGGAAATTACCGCAGTGCACACAGATGCCTAGAGTGACTTAGGCCCCTACTTATGGAGATTACTACTATACATACATATGCCCAGATTAACTTACTTATAGAGATTACTGTCTTGCATAAAAATGCCTACAGTGACTTACTTTTAGAAATTACTGTCGTGCATGTAGGTGCCCAACGTGGCTTATATATAGAGATCCCAGAGTGAGTTACATTTGGAGATAACTGCCATGCACACAGATCCCAGAGTGACGTACAATTGGAGATTACTGCCGTGCACACAGATCCCAGAGTGACTTACAGTTGGAGATTACTGCCTAGCACACAGATGCCCAGAGTGACTTCCTTATAGAGACTACTGCCCCAAGGTACTTACTTTTGCTCCACCTGCGAGGCCTGTACCATGGCACGGTCAGCGTGAGGACAGCCCGAGAGACTGCGGTGAGTGGCGTAGTTCCCCGAGACGTGGCCCATCCCGTCACAGCCAATAGTGGGGCACTGCACAAGTTCCTTACTTCCTCTCGGAGACATAGGTTTGGTGCCGCGCGGTGACAGGGATGTATTACTAGAAAGGCAAAGTATAAACTTTATAGGAATATTATGCATATTATGCATGTGAAGGAATTAAAGTATTAAAAACAATCATTCTTGGGTTAACTTTTTACAATGCAAATTTACAAGCTAGGACATCTTGTTCAATGTGCAAGACTAAGAGAATGTCAATTTTATTTCCACATCCGCCAAGCTTTTCTTTTAAACAGTTTGCACGATGGTGCACTTACCTATATTCATCAGGTTCGTCGGGTAATGGTGACATGGTGCCGAAGTCGTGCGGCACCTGCTGCTGCTCCTGTTCATTAGGGCTCCCCAGTGATGTCTCCATATGTTGCGGTTGGTGTTGTTGATGTTGTTGTTGTTGTTGTTGTTGTTGATGTTGTTGTTGTTGCTGTTGATGTTGTTGTTGGTCGGTGGGGGAGGCCAGTTGCTGTAGGGGCTGCACGCTAGCCTGCAGCTGGCAGGATAAGACAACCTGCATTGGGGACATGGCATGCAACGGGTGTTGCTGATGTTGCTGCTGCGGCCCCATCGGAGACTGCACTGGCATCGGGGATTGCACCGGCATTGGTGACTGCACCGACATGTGTGATTGTACCGACATGGGTGATTGCACAGGCACAAAGGAGTGTGCAGACATCTGTGACTGAACCGACATAGGTGATTGGCCGGTCATCGGTGACTGCACTGACATGTTCGAGGATGACTGTAGGGGCATGGGGGATTGACATGGCATGGGGGACTGTGCTGTGATAGGTGATTGCACAGGCATTGGTGACAGGACTGGCATCGGAGACTGCACAGGCATTGGAGAGGGCACTGGCATTGGTGACTGCACAGACGCCGGTGACTGAACAGGCATTGGTGACTGCACTGCTGCACCAGGCATGGGTGATTGTGGGCAGTGGGGAGACATTATTTGATGGTTGGCTGCGGGGAGTTGCGAGCTCCGAGGAGAATGCATGGGGGATGTTGTCGGCAGCTGAGCCAACTGCTGTTGTTGTTGCTGTTGTTGTTGGTGTTGCTGCTGTTGTTGGTGTAGCTGTTGTTGATGCTGTTGGTGATGGTGTTGATGGTGGTGTTGTTGCTGCTGGGGGCTGGCTGCACTCTGTGGGGCTATGATGATTTGACCCATGGAGGGAGAGGGCATTGGGGGCACGGCTCCAGGGGTGGTTGGTATGGCCTTAGTAGAGAAGTCCATGGGTTCCTCCTGTACCTCCTCATGTACCTGAGGGTTCACTAACACAGTTGGACGCTGGCCACCACCCTCCTTCTTAATACTCAAATCTAGGGTTTCTACACTGCCGTCAGGGCCGTGCTGGGGCGCCCCCTCTGCAGCCTCCTTCACTGAGAGGTTCATGGGCACCTGGGGGTCGTACCTGTACTGGGGCTTGTAGTGGGGCCTCCTGCTGAGGATGTTGGGCCTCTCAGGCATGTTAATGGTGGACACAGTGGGCGCTCCTCCAGCAGCCGTTCCTGCTCCTCCAGGCACTGTGGGTCCTGCACTGGAGGCTGCCGGGTGTGGGACAGTAGCAGAGGGGTTGGTACCGGAGGTAGTAGGGTCACTCCCTGGGTCTTTAGGCTTGGGGGCTATTGGCTTGCCATAGTGATAGTCGCTGGGCGGGGGTCGGTTGTACTTCTCCAGTTCCTTGGCCAGGTTGGTGCGCGGGGTGGTGGGGGAGACATAGGAGTACTCCCCATAGCTCTGCGGGAGGTCCAGTTGTTTTGTTAGTATCATGGGTCGGAGAACCCGATCTGAACCCTTGGCGGCCGTAGGCAAAGCAGCTGTTAGGAGAAAGACCATGCGAGGTGGTTAGTGATGCCATGCTGGGGAGGGAAGGGGGTCTAGTGATGTTACATGTTATATTGTTGAAGCAGGTATGTTATTTAAACAGTTTTAATGTTAATTATATATGCATTATCCTATTCAGCTTTAGGGTTGAACATGGGGACTATTTGTATCCAGATATTACAAAGAGTAATGCCATAGGTCAATTAGAGATGCTCCAGCAGCAATGGTCACCAAACTGTGACAATCTAATAAATTAGCAGAAGATGCACGCAGCTGGGTCATATTCAGGAGTCCACGGGGAAAACAGCCTTATTTACCGGTATGCTAGGGGTGCATAAGGCTGGTTTTCCTATGGACGGTCATGGTGTTAATTGATCAGTTAATACTAGCAATGGTTATACTCGGCAGGGAACCCTGTCATCCACATAGCTCCTTCACAAACAGGTGGGAACAAGTGCTGTTTCAGTGGCAGCTCTATTCTACATAGGTGTATTTTTGAATAAAAGGATCAATAGGCATTTCATTTTGTACTTGATTAATGTGCATGTACATGTACTTGACACAGAAACCTATACACCTATTGAATTCATATTATAAACTTTATATAGTTAAGTCAACAGGATGCTATTTATCTCTTATTCAATTCTGATATCACTTTTTCTTTCCAGTTTTCCTCTTTTTTTTGAGGGGGGGGGAGGGGGGTACTTTTGCATTCATGAATGTAGTAGACTAAGTTCAGATTTTAACATGGGTGCACGAAATAGAATGATGTGCAATCTGCACCATTGGTGTGGAATAGCTCAACAATGGTGCATGTAGCATCCATCTATTTCTGCGCACTGATTAAATGATATGTAACATTTTAGCTATTATATACATTGACTAACATTCTCACAACCATGCATGTTCATATCTGAGGAATAAATGCAATATATTGTACTTCTGCCATTGTAAACACACACATGAATTAATAGAAAGAAATAGAACCAAGGGAAATGTACCAAACTATACAAAATGCAAATGAAATACAAAAATCAGAGTACACACCAGACTTTAACAAAGTGGTGAGGTGGATAGGCTGTGTTCCGGCTCCGGCACTCAGTACCACCGCCGTGTGAGTGTCACCATATCGTGGTTCAGGAGGCGTGGTGCCCTCTAGATCATCTAAAGTGTCCACAAGACATCAAACAGTGACAACAACCAAAGACAATAGAACAATAACTCAACCAAACTGTGTGTACACCCAATAAGGTCAATACTATAGATGACGCAAGTCGGGTATGTTACGTATACCGAAGGCCACCTGAGTTGGGGGCCATGAGAACAATGGGGGTGGGGTCCTATAGTATGATATAATGGTATTACTTCACAAAGGATGGTACCTAGTTCTTGGGGTTCACATGCACTTGGACATCAAGGAAACTAAGGATTAATTCACACATTAAAAAAAAAGGGTGCACAGCGCTCACGGCATTCCGGTTTATGATGTGTTCATGCCAAAGAAAGGTAGATCCAGGAGTTTTCTCATATAGGAGGGTGTGGTTTGGGCGTGGTGCATAGTTAATGTCCCTATTACTAGTATTAGAGCTGAAAAATGACACTGTGTTCTTTGGCATCTTGAACAGATATCAGATATGTGCTGACCTTTTATAAACTTTGTTTTGAGGCATGTATTACTTCACGTGCAAGATGGCAGTTAACTCTCATATTGCCAGGCAAAGTGGATGCCTCGTAACTTTGTGAAAATGAAAATAGTCTCTCATTGCATCTGTAATTTAACTCTCACGAGGCTCTATTCTGTATGTCCAGGGCGTTTTCTTTACATTCTAGCATCAGAATTAAGTTTAAACTAGTCGTTGGCAGTCCTTAGCGAAACACGCACACTTTGGAATACAATAACAGCGAATGACCCGTCCTAAAGTGGAACACCTCCCCCTCCCACACACACCCTACATGAAGGTCTAATTTATATTTATCCTGGATCTTAACATTTCTTTCAGGACGCACATAAATGAACAATTTGTAATATACAAACTATGATATGTATCAAAGAGAGAGGAAACTAACAGACAAAGGTATATTGAACACTCACCAGCATCGGGTGGACCGCCGCCCTGCTTAGTCTTATGTGCTGTAAGTTTTCCCATAGCAGCAATGGGGCATCCCGATAAACTAGAAATAGAAAAATACCACAGTCCAATGAAATCCATGATATATTTGAGTACATTCTTTCATTGGTATATGGTACGTGTCTAAGGGATGCTATCCACACATCTGCCATTGTAGAGACCATACGTGTGCCTGTGGATAAAGTTCTCCAAGAGCAAGGTTGCTGTACACTTTCAATGCTAAAAAATCTGATGGGGGCATATCTCACCTGCGTTTCCTAGAATACACAACTGAACTGCTGTTCTCCTCACACCTAAAATCCCTCCTAGTTAGTATTTCCTCCATGTGGACTAATTCTAAACTCCAGGAGTTCTGAGGGGTCGCACCTTGTCCCTACTCCAGGGGACTGACTCCAACTGATGGGGACAAGGGGGCGGGGTGCAGGGGAGTGGGTGGGAAGGGGACCAGTTGTAGTTTGGGACTGTACGGTTGGGGGAGTGTGTGTGTGTGTGTTGGGCCGGGGGGGGGGGGGTCAAACAAAGAGACCTCCACTGACGAAGCAGATCACATACCAGCTGGCGACCGCCCCCCCCCCCCCACCCCCACTACTCCATACTATAGCTAAACCACCAACAAGCCACGCGACTGTGGTGATTTATTAAGTCAGACTTTGTGGAATCAGTAACGAGTGACCTGACATTAAGTCCATGCAATACCACCAGACCAAATAGGTATGACTATGAGACGATTTAAAAAGTACTTTATAGTTGGAAACGTACCCAGATAAACTTGAATTATCTTTGTCATTGTCAGACCTTCTCAGATGTTAAAGATTCGAGTGATCAGTTCTCTACTCAGAATATAAAGGGTGATTCAGCACAAGGGTCAGTTCAAGAGAGCCACTGTTTGATGTGATGGGACAATAGCATGGCCACCTATCGGGGATAACATGTGAAATTAGCCCAATATGAAGTGCTTTCCACCATTCATCGTGAATGGAGTATTCGCTTGGTCCTCCTAATATTCATGTATCCATGCATGGTGGGTAGGGGATGAGGAGAGCTAATCCGCACTGCGTAACATTACGGTATAGGGACAGAAGGGATGATGAGGGGGAGGGGGCAGTGGGAGGGAGGGGGGGGGTACAAGTCGCCATCGGCCATTGGTCACTCAATTGTAACACCTGAAGGCCGTAGTCATGGTAACCGACAGGTGACATCTGGTGGTGACGGTGGGACACTTGTACCTTGTAGGCCTGTGGGTGGGGAAGGTGAGGAGGGGGGGGGGTGTTACTAACCAGGTGAGAGGGGGAATGGGGGGGGGGAGGGTCAGGTGAGGATTGGCCTATAAGTATTTGCCAAGTTAATTATCACCAGGCACCAGGTGATTCACTGAGACCAAATAAACAAACTAATAAGCGGCACACGCGCATGGTTCTCCTCCTATGATGTGAGTAATACGGGATGGAAATAGGAGGCTCTGTTATTTACAGAAATGTCACGGGCCGTATAATAGAGATGTATCTCATAACAACTTGTCTAGTTGGATCACTGGGTCAGGACATTCTAATTATATAGAATGCATTCCATTAATACATGCAGCCAACCTCATTTTCTGGCCCTTGATATTACACGGGGCTGCATATTACCTTCTATGAAGTGGTCCAGCCTATTTAAGACAGAGACAGGGAGAGAGGGACAGAGCGAGTGAGTGCGGAGGTGGGAGGCAGAGAGGCAAAGATGGGAGGAAGGCGGAGAGAGAGAGATAGACAGTAAGAGAGTGTATTTGAGAACGAGAGCAGTGCATAGCGGGGTAGGGGTAGCGAGAGAGTGGGAGAGGGTGACAGAGAGAAAGAGAGAGCAAGGAACGGAGATATTGGTGCAACGGAAGCAGTCTAAAAGGGACAACCAGGAACAAACAAGGCCACTATGGAGATCAATCGCTCGGTGCAAGGACCAGAATCCGACCCCATTGCAGGCAGAAGCAGTGCCAAAAGGTGTTAGGACCTAGCTCTACCTAATTGTCTGGACGCTTAGTCATCCTGAGACGCCTCTACCAGTCCCCTTGACACAGACCCTCCCGTGTTCTTAGCACGGCCAGCACCCACGCACACCAGAGTGCCATAGAAAAACGCCGCCTAACGTTTCATAACACGTGCAAATTTGAGCGTACAAAACCTATAGAGATTGATCCTGTACTTGCCACATCAATTTTTAGATTAGAAGCAGTGACCATGACTCCCAGAATAAGAAAAGACTGTTTTGTGGTTGACACATTTAGAACAGTATGCTCATTCGTGACATGTCCACAATATCTTTGTTCTATAATTGGGTTTTCTATGCATAAGCTTGCAGAAACGAACGATAAAATTTAGGAAGAGTGACCTAGCGAAGCTTTTGTGGCTTGAGTTATTAATCTATTGGCATAAATTACATGAGCATAATATTATCATCATACTGGTCTGGAATATAATGCCCAAGGCCAAGGACTTACATATATGTTTATTCTGAACTATTCAGGTGTATTGGAACTTATTATCCATAATTCCATTGATTTAATCAAGCAAATTATGGAAGATGACTGTAAGTTACCAATTACAGAGCTGATACATTTTCTATAATTATATCAGAATGAGATACAGAAACAAAAATAGTATTTTAATCATGGCACTAAAGGTACCTGGCATACACCTGTACTTTCACACTTTATAATTATTAAGTCTTATATAACAAGGGTCGCACATGAAATTGGCATGATAATGAAAGATCTCTCTATATATGACAGGTGATATAATTATATTGGGCTATTTACCTTCGATGGGAATTCCGGTTGCTGTTAACGTGTCCTCGACCATTGCAGCCTGGTGTTGGGCATCTGTAGAAATCAAAATAGAAAGTTAATTCATTAGCCACTTTCTCTTTTGTAGCAAATATAAGATACGACATATAAAGCAACGTCCCCCTAATTAGCGATCAGAACTACCGGTATGCAAATAAAGGACATTTTAGGAAGGAGAAGGGAAAACAATCATTACACATGTATAGTGCATGGTTTTCTATGAGATAGTTGTAGGTTATACACACTGTTTTTGAAAAATGGTGTAGGGCTACACTGATAATAAAACCTATAGTCAGTACTGACTATACCATCATATTTTGACCCCCGTAGTCAGGGGACTATACAACTTAGTCACATATTAGTCATAAAGATAGTCAGGAGTGACTATATGTGGATCACACAAATTGATGATGTCACAGGAATGTGTGCACAGGAAACAGTTAGGATTCAAATTTGAATGGTCCATGGACTTCAGGTAGGCACATCCTCTCCTAAACAACTGTTCTATGGATATCCCTGCTTGTTATATGTTATGTTACAGTTGACTATGACAACTTAAGATGTTATAGGGTGCAAGACTTCTCATGTTTGATAGAGTTATCATGGTAATCTGTTCCAATTTTGAAAACATAGAAATACATGAACAGTGTATGTCTAGACTGACAGAGCATGATAGGCCTACACAGGAGCCTATCACCTCCTCTGCCTTATCCTAACTTGTCCCCTGGCCTGTCTTATCCTAGCTTGTCCCCTGGCCTGCCTTATCCTAGCTTGTCCCCTGGCCCGCCTTATCCTAGCCTGTCACCTGCCCTGCCTTTTCCTAGCCTCTCCCCTGCCCTGCCTCATCCTAGCCTGTCCATGCCCTATCCTAGCATGTCCCCTGCCCTGACTTTTCCTAGCCTGTCCCTGCCCTGCTTTACCCTGGCCTGTCACCTGCCCTGACTTATCCTAGCCTGTCCCCTGGCCTGCCTTATCCTAGGCCTACACAGGAGCCTGTCACCTTCTCTGCCTTATCCTAGCCTGTCCCCTGGCCTGCCTTATCCTAGCCTGTCACCTGTTCTGCCTTATCCTAGCCTGTCCCTTGCCTTGCCTTATCCTAGCCTGTCACCAGCCCTGCCTTATCCTAGCCTGTCCCCTGCCCTGCCTCCTCCTAGCCTGTCACTGCCCTGCCCTGCTCTATCCTACTAACCTGTCCCCTCCCCTGCCTTGCCTTATCCTAGCCTGTCCCCTGCCTTACCTTATCTTAGCTTGTCTCCTGGCCTGCCTTATCCTAGCTTGTCCCCTGTCCTGCATTATTCTAGCCTGTCCCCTGGCCTGCCTCATCCTAGCCTGTCCCCTGCCCTGGCTCATTTTAGCTTGTCCCTTCCCTGCTTTATCATAGCCTGTCCCCTGCCCTGCCTTATCCTAGCCTCTCCCCTGCCCTGCCTCATCCTAGCCTGCCCCCTGCACTGCCTTATCTTAGCCTGTCTCTGCCCTGCTTTATCCTAGCCTGTCCCCTGGCCTGCCTTATCCTAGCCTGTCACCTGCTCTGCTTTATCCTAGCTTGTCCCTTGCCTTGCCTTATCCTAGCCTGTCCCTGCCCTGTCCTGCCCTATCCTACTAGCCTGTCCCCTGCCCTGCCTTATCCTAGACTGTCTCCTGCTCTACCCCACCCTAGCTTGTCCCTGCCCTGCTTTCTCCTAGCCTGTTCCCTGCCCTGCCTTATCCTAGCTTGTCCTCTGGCCTGCCTTATCCTGGCCTGTCATCTGCTCTGCCTTATCCTAGCATGTCCTCTGCCTTGCCTCATCCTAGCCTGTCCCCAGCCCTGCCTTATCCTAGCCTGTACCCAGCCCTGCCTCACCCTAGCCTGTCCCTGCCCTGCCCTGCCCTATCCTACTAGCCTGTCCCCTGCCCTGTCTTATCCTAGCCTGTCCCCTGCCCTGTCTTATCCTAGCCTATCCCCTGCCTTGCCTTATCCTAGCTTGTCCCCTGCCTTGCCTTATCTTAGCTTGTCTCCTGGCCTGCCTTATCCTAGCCTGTCACCTACTCTGCCTTATCCTAGCCTGTCACCTGCTCTGCCTTATCATAGCTTGTCCCCTGCATTGCCTTATCCTAGCTTGTCCCTTGTCCTGCCTTATTCTAGCCTGTCACCTGCTCTGCCTTATCCTAGCCTGTCTCCTGCCCTGCCTCATCCTAGCCTGTCCCCTGCACTGCCTTATCCTAGCCTGTCTCTGCCCTGCTTTATCCTAGCCTGTCCCTGCCCTGCCTTATCCAAGCCTGTCCCCTGCCCTGCTTCATCCTAGCCATATCTACCCTGCTGAACCTTGACCTGCCTTCAGTACTTAAGTTTCCCTTATTTCTCATGATTGACTATATCTATTAGTCATAGTGACTACTTTAGACCATGAAACCATTAAATTCATAGTCACTTGACTATATAGCCCAAATCAGCCGATTTAATGGCTGACTATAGGTTGACTATATGACTAACTTACTATAGACATAGGTGACTAACTTGGTGTAGTCGTTTTTGCTACATTCATGTGACTATAGAAATGTAGTCCGTAGTGACTAACATTTTAAGGTCCATTATTATCAGTGTACTACTTAATATTATCTGTTTCTGTTATTGTCAAACATCAACGCTTTAGGACTATTTTGCACAAAGCGCATATCAATGATGTATACGAATTGATTCCATTCCTCACTTTGGTAGTGTCAACGCTAGATAACACCTTTCATACATATTAATCTATTCTATTCATCCCGATATAGTCTATTGTTTCCTGGCAGCCCATCTCCATGGCTTTTACCTGTGTTCCATACAAAATTAGGTCTGATGTCCATTACTCACCAGTTAACAATAGATAGGGTCAGAGGAATGGGGGGGGCGGATAGGACCTTCATGTATGATACATTAGCCCCTTCCTAACCTCGACTTACAAGAGGGAATTGATGTTTCTCTGAACAAGTGAGCAAGTGCGCATGACGCAGCAGTCTGCTTCACCTCGCGGCCACTAGATGTCAGGTAAGTAGGCCACGTGGATGAACACCTTATCCGGAAGCATCAACCCCACACCAACTCACCCCACCCTCCCTCCTCCCCCCACCCTGCTCCTCCCTTACTGTCAGACCTCCCCTTTCACAAGGCCACAAGCCATCTCACGGCACGTGCCACCAGCACCCCACCCGCCATTGTTTAGGTGCTGGGTCAGTCAGGTCCCGGATGAGACTGACCATGTGCGGCCTGCCACTAGCAGCTCCTGCGAGGTCCTCTGGGTAATGTGACGTAAGAGGCCGGAAGCATCACTGTAGTCCCAGAATGCGGCTGCCAATGGCACCACATACTAATGTGTGTGTGTATGGTAGGGTGGGGGGGGGGCAGGTGGCATAAGTTGAGGATGGAGTGGGTGCAGGGGGGGTGGGGATGGGAGGTGAGGTAAGGATGGGAAGAGCCTTCCATACATTAAATCTATGGCAGATAATTAGGTCGCAGGTGACATGGTATATGCCATTGCCATGTAGCAGCGCTTCTGCCATAAACATAGACTAAAATATCTTGCTATACTGAGCTACCGCTTTTGGTTATTGCACAATGGGGAATTTGAAAGGCAATCTAAACATAGGACAGTGTCCTCCCATATTCTCTATTGAAATGTCTTCATACAAAAAGTCTATAATTTTGTAAATGACTTTTCAAATCAACCATATTATCTCCCTCACGTTTTACATAAATGTAATTGATTAAGGTAAATGTCATTGTATGGCCAAAGGGCAAATGGATAAAGCTTAAGTGGTGGGTTAAATGGCACCATCTTGCAAGCATTTACAGTTCTGATGATCCTGCATGCCTTTTTGTGGCGAATACCGTTTTCACATTTAAAGCTCAGCAGACGACATTTCGTCTGAATACAACCAGCGGCAGACGACTTTTGGTGTTGACCACAACCAAACTGACTCATCGCTCGTTCGCAGCACACACACCTTCACAACACCTACCCGTTAATGCTGACTGACGGACACCAGCGCATTATTTATAAAGGCAGACAAACAAATCAACACCTTTTTTCTGCTTCTTCAAATGATGGAGCTATGAACCATGCAGCACTGTTTTGGATCATTTATAGAGTCATCAGTATTGAATGACTTTATTTTCGGGCACTAGTATCAAGAGTAAACATAGCGGCAATCTTGGCAGACGACAATCGCAATCAGAATGTAACGGGGAATGGTAAAATGACGTCATAGCACACATGGCCCCTCCCCCATAGGGACTTTACAGGCTGGTACATATTGGCATAGCTGTCAGTGCGCTGCTGTTTCTAGCTCCCCTCCCCTTAAATTGATTATACAATTATAGTAATGGCTACAAATCGGAGCGACTTCAGCTTCTTGGCTTGCAACTTCTACATTATATATATATATATATATATATATATATATATATATATATATATATATATATATATATATATATATATATATATATATATATGCGCCACAAGAGAAGTAACGAAGTTATATCATTTAGGTGTATATTAAGCTAATATAAAGAACAAAAGGAACTGTCGATGGATATAGTTACATATCCTTTTACAAAGACTAGTTATGTCGACATTATGTCGAAATAACAAAACCGAGATGTACCGAGTTACATCGAACAACAGAATACATAACAGGCCCAACAAAGCACAATAATTCATAAGCCACATGTATCATTCATTTCTTAGTAGATTGTTAGCATATGGGAATGATGTCTAAAATGCAACGTGAGTTATGTTCTAACTTTGGATATAATGATCGTGTAGACCTACACCATTCCTCCCAATCTTATCTTTAGGAATGGAAGAGTATTTTGTTGTAATAAGTAATTACTAATAGAGAGGCATCAAACGAAGGGGCACTATCCGTAATGATCTATTAGTATAAAGGTAGAGTAAGCTGAGCCTAGATTATAATCAATAATGAAGATGTCGGTATGTAGTACATTACAGATTTACATTGTGTTAAATCACAGAGGCCATGCATACAGTGCAATAGTCTTACCTTAAAATGTGTTCGTGCATGGCGAGAACTGGAACACAATCGATGAAATAACATTAGTAAAGACACACATGTTATCCACAGTTTATCATATCATAAGATTATGCATGACCTTCTAAGCTGTCACACAAAGCATATAGACCCCGAATCACATCCCTGAGATTACAATATAATACTTTAGAATCTTGGTAAAGGTTACTGTAGGTCTGTAACCAAGTACAGTCCTAGTATATCCCTTAGCAGAGATCACATAAGAACACGGTCGGCTGTATACGATAACACTGCAGCCTATACACACAGGTCTTTACATAATCTATAATTAGCTATAATTCCATGTTGCCATGGTAACCCAGTAGAGTGCTGGTAACGGAGGCCATAGCATATAGAACGAAGCCATGACGGTTGTTAGCGGAAGAGAGACGCTACCCATCAAAACACTATACACCATTTCTTAGATGGCTTCTCAATAGTAACACACCCATCAGTTAAATGATGAAATGCCGAATCTGCTCAGATTTAAGTCGAAAAAGACGTTCATCTCAGACTTAAGCAATTCTGATGCAAAAAGAACCTTATCCTCTTATTAAGATCGTTAGTCCAGGCAGGTTTTGGCAAGAACTAAGGTGTAATTTCATCTTAAAACCTCTTCAATCAGGGTTAATGTTTATTAAGAGAATTCGTTTTTCTTCTCCTTGATGAAATCTTTGTCAACAGCAAAGTGGCCTCCTCGAAACACGGGCACAGTGAGATTCTTCTTTTCCCAGAACAGGACAAGACAATCACTGAAATATAATATACCAGATGTACGTACATCGAGAGTCTATACATGATATACCCTCAGAGAATACATAAAGGCAGGAGGTGGAAGGGAACTAGTTCCAGGAGAAATCAAGATGGCAGCGGGGTGTTGCCAAGGTAACCAGCCATGGTGAGCACCTGGGGACAGAGGAGGCAGTCGCCGGCCGCCTGCCTGCCCCTTGACCTGTGTTCTGATCCTGCCCCTCCCCCCCTTCCCCACACACCCGACCTCGATCCCTCCGCGCCCGCGCCGCGGCCTCCAGTGGAACGCCCAATGGCTGTTGTTCGGGAGGGTCAAGGTCTGGGTGGGTAGGGGGGAGGGGTATTAGTAGTAGTATTGGCTAGGGTCTCATCATGGGGAAACTTGTCAACACCAGGCGTTGTTCTCGGACAATGGTACAGGGACAGTGGGCGTGTCAGTAACCTATCTGATAACTCTAATACAGCTATACGCTATGTATATATTACCCCCAACTCTCTTACAAAATCACCATCAGTCGCCGTGAGGCCTTCTCAGCAAATATGTTAGTCACAAACGCACACACCCTCCCAGCTATAGCTGTAGTAGTAATAGAGTTCCCGTGTTGAGAGGACGAATCAAAGGATGCATCGTCTTCCTGCTAAGTGTTCAGCATAATTTTGCTCATTTTAATATATGAATGTATGTATATGGGTAACGATCCCTCTACACTGGATCACTTGAATCTCTGCTTTGGCATGACTTAATACAATGTAAAGACCTAAGGTGTATGATGCTGTTTCACAATGTGAAATCCGTGCTCCAATGCTATATCGGAGTACACGTACATTTGTATCAATAATTGTCTTTGCGGTGACGCTAGCAGTATACAAGCGTCCTGTCACATTCTCCAGGCGTTGTCGTGACCTAATTCCAATCTGGGTCAGCGATCGCAACAAGTTTGCTAGCGGTTTTTTATGTGTGCGAGCGTCCCTGAGCTTCCCAAACTGGACACTAGGGGGCGATAGGCGGTTCCCCAGTAGCTCGCGGTGTGAGTAGTATATAAAAAGTGGGCTTACCTTCGGGCGAGACCTTGTCCTTCCGTGGGCATCCAGACAAGCTGCAAACACACAGAGGGAAGAGTACTGTAAGTCCAAAGATTGAATGGATGTTGATGGAGGTGGAAGTAGTGGTGGTGGTGGTGGGGATGGAGGAGGTGGTGGTGCTGGTGGCCGTGGTGGTGGGAGCCGGCTCCGGCGGCTGGTGCTGGTGCTGCCGCTGCAGCCACTACTGCAGTCACCGATGTGCGCACGTGCGTGTGTGTGTGACTGTGTATGTGTGTGCGTCAGCACCACCCCATCCCTCCCTCCCTCCCTCCAGCCCCACCCAGCAATGCTGTATGCATCGTCACCGCCCCTGTCTCAGGGATCAGAGACAGAGGAGGGGGGGGCAGGGGGTGGGGGAGGAGCTGGGGTAGGGGGTGGGAGGGGACGGGAGGAGGACGCGGTTGGGGGTGTAGGGGGTGGGGTGGAGGAGGGAAGGTATGCCTATAGAAGAGTGGGATCAAAACAGGAGGAATGTAGGGAGTGGAGGATCCAGAGGCAACTCAGCACTTGTAAGCGGGTCATGCCGATAGAGGATTACAGAGTACGACTCACTGACAGTATATGGCATCCCCCAACCCTCAGTCCTCCCTGACCCACTCTGACATGCTACCTTCACATTTTTATTACACATTTGTTCTGCCCTCACTCTTTCACTTTAGTCAGAAGTTCTCCGAGTTTTTGATATTTAATATGGTATGACTGAAACATGCATGACAGGTTGAGTGGCGGGTTAAGTGATTTAAAAACAGAGTCTGATTGAGGTTTGCCTGGCGGTACTAAAGGTGAGGGTACGGAGGGTGGCGGCATGATGGTTCTGACAATGGAAATGAATGAAGGCATATATATGTTACATGTATTATAATATGTTTAGGGCTATGTTTAGAGAACGGTGCACAGTATGTGTATTCTTAAGGCAGTACAAGAAGAGCCATGAACGCTGACGCTCAGAAATTGGACGAACAAATAACATATGGCTTAGGGTTTGTTTAAATAGTGACTTTCACATTAATAGTATAACAACAAAGTAACACTTGAATCCGAGAAGTTAGTAAAAACATTTTCAAGCACCAGATGAATGCATAACCTTGGGGTTTGAGAGTAAAATGTATAAGGGTGTGTACAAGTGTATGGGGCTGCCTGGGTATGTAAAAGAATTGTGTGAAGGGCAGATAAACAGGCAAATTGATCGGGCCACTGTCAGCAAGACGCGGTCCCAGGCATAGCCAATACACGCTGCCATTCTCCATGGCATAAAAGGTGCCCCGAGGGTTTTTGTGGGTACAATACAATCATGTGTCTCCCAGAAGAAAGACCACCAAGGGAAACACGTGCACACTTTCTTTTGTAGAAGAACCGGCTGTCCGTATTTAAAAGACAACCCTAGTATTCAGACCCCATCAAACAACACCCGGTGCATACAATCCTCACACACACTGAAATCACAATGTTTCTCGAAACAGAAAACCAGCGAGGGTAGGCTGAAGGAAGAAGATAAAAATAAAAACAGCCTATTGTGGGAGTTGTTCGTTTTCTTGTATGAATACTTTCCCTGAAAGCATTCATCATGAAGACAAAGGCGTAATAAATTTTAAAGAAACGACATCATACTGTATCTTGTTAACTCTCCTCTTCGATTCTGTAACCTCAATCGACTTTGAGATAAATAATTCCAATCAAACATTGAAATCAGAGGTGGTAACATGACGTGCGGGACTATATTTTACTTTCAACCATTGTTCAGCTCTAGAGTAGAAAAAGATCTACATTCAGATACTGTTGTCTTAATTAAACTCGGCCCTTATGTCTTTCCCCATTGCTATTGGCATTTATTGTGGATGATGGCCTACTTGAGAAAGCCCGACATGTTAAATGCTCGTTTATCAAAATGCTGCATAAAAAATATTATGGGTTTATTGTGAAAATTATTCCCATTTCATACTAACTAAATGCTTATCCCAATTCCTCTCTCAGATCCTTTATCATTCTCCAGTACTGTTATTTCTTAAATCGCAGGCTATACAGCAATGATACAAAAGCGGCGTTTTTATAGAAGAGAGAGGAACGTCCTAATATATACTGATGTTTCACCTAAACTGTGAATATTATTGTAAAGAACAGGTACTATCCCACAGCTACACATATTCCTACTGTCGTCTTCCCATGTCGATCTAATTGTTCAATCCCTGAAGCCTCGGCTCCGTGTGGGTACTAGGTGGCCGGACGGCGGCCTGGCATATAGCCGGGTGAATCTCTTCTGACAACCCCTGTCACCTTGCTTGGCAAACACTGGCACATGACTCATTGGCATGCACATAGCTGGGCTGAGCACCTCCCGAGCTGCTCGCCAATAGACTCAGTAAGGGGAGGCGTCACGTCCCTGCCTGTCTTGTGTAATGTAGAGCAGCTCAAAGGGTCGGACGTGGCTTGCGAACAACTCTTGTTGTATTATGGAAAACATATCTTGGTTTATATTCATATTTACTATGGGGACTATAGGATAAAACGTGCCCTGGCTTTATATATGGGGTTGGGAAATATTGAGGAGTTTTGTGGTGGAGTCCATCAGAGGTGTGGCTAAGAGCATTACATGTATTTTGTTCATCCACTTATTTTTAGAGTTAGAGATCACTTATAAATCCTCAATATTTCACTCAGTTCGACATCTTGCAAAGTGATTTTGTAATGACTTGTGTGTTCTTGCATATTACAGATAGGCGGGGGTTGTTTAACATGTTCACTTAATCAGGTACTTAGAAGGGTAGGATGCATGGAAAATAAGGTTTATGTTACTCTGGCTCATTGAAAAAGACAAATTCTCGATAAATTATAAATTGCCGATTTTCAAACACAATGTCAGTTTTCATCAGAAAGTGGTGGTCAATATATAAATACCTTGTTCCTCCAGCTCCTACTAGACAGGGCACCTACTTAGCTTGCTACCCGGGTCAGGGCAGTGTGTCACGTGCCGCCACATGTCCATTTCACCCAACACACTCTTACAGGGGCACTGACCTCTCAGCCACCCACCCACCCAACCCCCTCCCAACACACACCTACACCCACACACTCACAGACACACACCATGCGCACAGCCCGATCGGAGACATCTTGTTAAGGGCATCAAGTGTCTGGGCGCGCCCCAGGAGACAGTGGGAATGTAGGGACGCGCCATTTAGGTGTTCTTGTGGGTGATTGGCAGACATGATGAGGGTGAGGGTAGGGTCAAGGTGGGCTGTGAAGGTGAGGGACAAGCAGAGACAGAGATGGACAGGGTTGGGCGAATAATGAATGAAAAGCAGTGGGAAAGAAAGAAAGAAAGACTGAATAAATGACTGAATGAAAGAACGAAAGAACGAAAGAAAGAAAGAAAGGAAATGAAGATAAGGAGGAATGAGGGGAGGAAGCTAGGAGGGAAGGAAGGAAGGAAGGAAAGAAGGAAGGAAGGAAGGAAGGAAGGAAGGAAGGAAGGAAGGAAGGAAGGAAGGAAAGAAAGAAAGAAAGAAAGAAGGGAGGGAGGGAGGAAGGGAGGAAGGAGATAAGAGTGATGTATATACATGAGGAGAATACAAGGGATTAAAGGTAAAATATGGTACTTCGCATACCAGAAATCACCTCCTGGTAATGCATAAATGAATTTACATCACAGGTCTAGTAGAAAGCAGTATCTCAACTATAAAGGTTACTCGAAGAATTAGATAGGACAAGTGGTAAAAAGCTATTTTATAATACATGGTGATTGCTAGCTTACCTTCGGTGGTGTGAGTAGAGTCCTGTCACATGTCCGGTGCCATCACAGTTGGGGGTTGGACACTTGCTCTCTGAAACATATCACAAAGACAGACCTTCCTGTAGGGGTATTGTTACCATGGCAACCAGCACAAAGAAAGGACGCTTCAGTACCGACAACGGCGCCCCCTACCACGCCACGGCGCGCCCTCAGAAGCCGGAGGGAGGGCGTCTGCTTTCTGGCAATGCCAGCAGCCAATCAGAAGGGATTTAATGAATGGCTATGGCAGAACGCATAGGGTCACGTGACTTTGCCATCGCCGGAAGTTCCCCCTGTGCCCCGGAAGTACTTTAATTTGACCTTCATCACTCGCCACGCCTGCGGCTCTGCATGGCTTGTATGACGTCTTAACTCTTTACAGTATTGATAATGTTTCTTTAAAACGATTACTAGCAATAATTCCATACCATTGATATCAAAGGAACAAATTAAATGCATCATGCTAAAAATCATAGGACTAATGCATTAAGAGCAAAATTGAAGAAAAGAAAATAGATGATAATAATGATAACTCATGTTTCCATTGACAACGACAGGGTAAGTGTTGTAAACTATGTAGTAAGCCCCATAGGATGTCCCTATTTACCTAACATATTGATAATCCTATTGTGTATTCATAGCTGACTAAGAGAGAAAGGCCTGCAGCGTAATACTACCCACAGAAGTCATGTTAGCAGATTTGTAGACGTTAGCATTTCAAGTTAAACGCAGTCATGGGTAGAGTACTATGCGAACGTATACAGTATACTAATTGATTTAAGAATCTCATTTCAATCTAAAATACCTCCAAGATTTATATCCCTCTTTCTGTAATTGAAATACAAATCCAGATCAGGTTGATTTTTATTCCTATGGCCTAGTATTGCTAGACATCTGGCAATGACACACGCAGGGATTCTATAACTGAAACTGGGCATGTACATTAGGGTTACTGATACCTCACATTATGAAGTCATATTTCCCCTTCAGAAAGGCCCTGTCTACATCCTGAACTCAATGCACGGGCGTTGTTTATTAGTCCTATAGCAGTGTTATGTCAGTTTTCCAGTCTGAAATTCTAGTTTTCCACTCTATACATACCAACAGTTTGTCTCCACCAGGGTGTAGACCGTGGCCATCCCCTAAGTACGTCATACTCATAGTGGTAGGGTGCCCAGAGACCAAGTCCGGTCATCTCCGCTACCCCAGCCATCTTCAGGACACCACTGCCGTCGTTAAAAGTTAGAACTTTACAAGGTATGGAGGACCTAATTCAACTCAATTATCAGCGGTGATATTCCATGTGTCTTTTATACTGCAAGAGTGTGGTGTTTTAAGTATGTCGAGGTATCCTCAGTGATGTGAGATGTTGTGTCTCTAAACCATCCGAGGCAGGAAGTTCTACTATGTTCGTGAACCTTTATTTCGCTGGAACGTTTTCATATCTCACATGCATGCACTATAAATAGTCCAGTTCTTAGTGTCTTCAGCTTGGTGTCATTGGTTGTTTCATAGCAATTAATTCCTGTGATTTGATGAAATCTCTGCTCGGTTTTATACAAAGCAACCACAGTATCCACTTACTCTATGGACATGAAGCCATCAGAACGCCTCCAGGTATTGGAAACAGTGTACCTGAATTGTCCGATATGTTGTCTACCCTATTCCTCGTACATGAATTGTCACATATTCTCACTTCTATTCCTGGGTTTCTATTTTCAGGTGTCAATTAATATGTGCACATTCAGAAGTCCTACACATACATATGTTGTATATAACGGTTCTCTGACCAAGGAGTTTGACCTCAGGAGGGTAGGCAGCAGGGTGGGAGGTGTGGAGGCAGGGGGTATATGGGGATGGTGAGAGGCGGATGGGGGAATGCAGCAGAACAGCAGAAGACCATTAAGATGACCGGGGTGGATGTGCTTACTGTAAAGGTAAAGGTTGCTGCTGAAAGATGATGGGGAAGGATGTGGTATCTGGTGGAGGTTAAGAGTCAGGTGGCATCCAGATGGAAAGGACAATAACCTAAACCATTATATTTCAGTATGGGGTTTATGCCGCTTAGAAAGGTGGAAGAGGGCAGAAATGTAAGTGGATAATAGAGGGGGAACTTGAGTGGTGTTCGGCTGAGGGTTGGTGGAAAGGGAAGCAATTGCAGAGGTCCATGTAGCAGTAAAAGTGGAGGGTAAGGTTTAAATTACTGGTAAGGAGTAGGGGTTCAGTGGCGGAGATGCTTGGATATCTGGAATTCACAAAACCTCCAGTTTGATCACACTGCCTAGGGTGTTACACAGAGATCTGGTTCCATCAGTCAGGAGGACATTTACAGTATAGGCACGCTATTCAGAGCAGAGTCTAGGATGTATGTGGGAGTGTCTGGTCCCCTAGCTACCACTCAAGTTGACACCTGTCCTCCTGTGGCATTTGTCACACCACCCCAAATGTCAAACATGAATTTATAATACCAGGATCCAGCCTTGGAAAGAGTGACAACGGACAGCACCCCTCCTCCAGTGTACGCCAGTGGGCCGGCCTCCTTTAGTGATTACAGTGGTAAACCAATAGGAAAGCCTTCTCAGCGGCCTCACTGGCTCCCCCCTCGGTCGGCTGATTCTCCTGTTGCTCCTGGTCCTAATAGTGCTGATACTAATGCTGTGAAGGCACTGGAGGATTACCGACTACAGACGGGGTGGACTCCCCCGGCTCCTGGAGGAGCAGAAGGAGGGTCCTGTTGATGGCTAGCTTGCCTGATTGCTGGGTGTGCTTTGATCGTCAGTCATATCATCCTGGCAGCAGTGATGGCTCGTGGTAGTTGGGGATGAGTCAATAAGCGTGGATTTCCCGCCACTGTGTTTCCCGCCAACAGCCTTTCCTGCCTTTGAGGCGAAATATCGTCTGCGGCGGCGACTGCAGCATGCAGCAGCGGCGTCCGAGTCTCCTCAGGCACCAATAGACTCAATCTAAAGACGTGCTGAGAGGTATGTAATGTATGTTAACACCTGAGTGGGGCCTTCTTTTTTATCAGTAGTTGGGGTGTGATGAGGAGTATATAACTGCTACCATCACCACCACCACTACCAGCAGTAGCGCCGCCTCCCGATACTCCAGCTCCACCCCTCCGGCTGCTATTCAGTCTGCCGTCAGGCGGACAGAGGAGGTGGGGGATCCAAGCTGTCAGCTTTATACTTGTTTGTTCTTAGCTGGCTTATTAAAACCGCACCTGACAAGTGGGCTGTCTTATTATAATGAGCCACCCCTATCATCTTCTCCCTGCCTACCTGCTTTAGCGGACAGGTGTGCGCCCTCTCCCCCCCCCCACACTCCACTTACTCTACAGCCACTACCCCCACCCCTACCACCTACCCAAAGACATCCTAACCCCCCCCCCCCATCCCTGTGGCCAAGTGGTCTATATAAAAGTGAAGAGAAAACTTACCATAACCAAGAGAATCAATCGTCATGAAAAAGCTAGCCCGGTGTTTTGTTACAATAAAACTGCAATTGCTATTGATGACGGGCCTCTTTTGATGTGAGGACAACTTGGGGTGGGCCATTCACAAAGTGGAAGATGAAACACATGGCTGCTGCATGCTGCAAGTGTATCTAGGCAGGATCCTCTCCCCAGGTGGTTTAGACAAACAATTAAAACAAAGATCACAGCCTCTGAAGCCCACCTGCCACACACGACCCCAGCCTTTCGCTACTTTATTTGACTTCCAGCGTAAAGTACAAATGTATTAGTACATCTCCCTCCTCCTCACCTCCCCAACACAAGTAAAAAAGTATATGGCTGGGGAAAAGACTATTTGTGCTTTTGATGAATGCCTTGGGCATATTTCTTTTCATATTTTTATCCATGAAGCAGGATTCACTAACCGTCTTGTATGCTAAACTATGGGACTGTAGCTAGGACCGTTGGATTTGATTATGTTCATGGTTATAGCATAGATGTATTTATATGACGGGAAAACATGTTCTTATCCTGCTGATTCATCAAGTAATTTTGATTGAAATACGTTTTTATTTCCCATATTAAATTCTCGTTTATGAATATTACCAGATACATGGCGCAGTTATTAAGGACGCTGTTAATACATGTACAGCAGTATGTGCACAGCATGTTTATTGATACCTACTGAATCTCGCCAAACATATTGATTTCAACAGAATACATCAGTTATCAGCACAATGCTGTGCCACCTGGCTGTTGATTCCCACTAGATTAACCTAATGTATTATTTAATGTATTATATTTATCTTGTAATGTGAATGTCCTCAAACAAGTGCACTATTATGATGGGGGCACAAAGATATAAGAAGCGATTACAAGATAAGTACATATACTGTTGTTAATACTAGTGTTTGAGACATTAGAAGATACGATGACAAGTGACATTAACGCTGAATTGAATAATATAAAGGAGAGGAGACATCTCTGCATCTACTCAGTTTAGTTTTTGTGGATAACATTCAGGCTAAAAGGCCACCATACAGTTGCATTTTTACCAGTCTTCTGTCAGTAACAATCACTAAGTATATACACCAATATGCCTACAGGCAATCCCTATTTACATATCCAAGGACGAAACATCTTTAAATAATTTGAATTACCCTGACTGCCCCCCCCCCTTCCTACCCTACCTCTCATCGCCTTACCATCAACCGCCTTAGTCGTTGTCATGGAAACCATAAGTGGAACTCTACCGACACGGGGTGAATAAAGAAAAAAGGAGCCAAAGACGAAAGAAATGACGTGGCGAAGGAAAATCTACCGAGCAAGTACTATATCTTTATGAAAGGCGACAACTAGTCGTTCTTTTGACGACTGGAAGTAGTAATACAGCATGATTGCCATTCAGCAACTGTTCAGAATACCCTTCAGAAGGCCATCAGCGCGTTGCCATAGAGAGAGGCCTTTTATGTGATCTTTGAAATGGCACTTCTAGAAGCTGACACTGTTTTCAATGGTGTTTATTGAGATAATTTTGTACTTTAGCCAACTTACCTCCCATATGAGACAAGCCTGAGCATCCGTCTAAAAGAACAAAGGGGCACAATGTAATCAACACATGACGCATGCGTGGACGCAACGGAAGCAGAGCAGCATACTACTTAAAAACACATAATATGTAAAAAGCCAAACACTGTACATGTGCAATCTGAATGTACTATACGTATCAACACAAAATGGCAAAAGTTAACACAGCTTAACCAAAGGTCACCTCCATCGGGAAGTGGTAACGCACTAAAATTCAACTTAATTACATTAGCATTTGGGTCACTGAGGTTAATGATACACAGCCAAAAATGTTTTTCTTACCCCAAGAAAATACTAGAATCAAGATTAAATTTTCTCGATTCAAGGAATAAACTCATTCTGAGTTTTTACGTTTGTCTTGTTTTCAGAAAGGGGAAGCTAAAAAAAAAATCTTATATTTTTCTAGTATTCTTCTAGAAACAAGTATTCAAGATTATTTTTCTTAAGAAATTTTCTCAAAACTAGTAATTTGTGCACCCAACAAGATTATATCTTATATTCTTTAAATAAGAAAGTTCTATTTCTAGATTTAAGATTGCTATGTCTTGAAAACCTGAAACCATGAATCCAAATAGTCAATTAGGGCGAAAAAACATGCAAGTATACTCTATTATGTGATGGTTATGACCATTCTTAATGCCTTCATCAAATTCCTTCCATTATTTGGGAATTTATAGGTGTGGAATTTGAGTTCAGTTAGGTTCTATAGGGATCAAGTATACATACTACTAAATAAGAAATATTTTCTTAAATTAAGAACATTAGTTACATGTTGTGCCACAAGAGGCCACCACTATGCAATACAACAACTTTCTTATCAAACAGGGTATACATTTCTGCCTCAAAATAAGTCCCAAAGAAACAGAAGAGGGTAAAAATATGTGGGAAAAGGGGAAATTTGTTACAGATTAATTTGATGTAAGAACCCTTGTTCCAGTGAATGAATTATAATAACTATTAGGGAGAAATGATAAGACACACCATTTGCTTGGTAATATCATTTCAATAAAGGGAAGGATTACCTGTCCCATTACATAAAGTGAAATGACTTTGAATAAAGGTCTGTTTGCTTAAACTTCTATTGTAGCTACAAAAGGCTGCATTTAATCTGATGAACCTCTTTCTGATGCTCTGGCATCAATCCTTTCTCTCTAAGACTAAAATTAAATATAATCATACCCCTTTCCCAGGCAAGAACATCAATCTTGTTTATTTACTTGAATAAGAAATTAAAACTTACTTAAGAAAAGTGTTTTCTAGAAAAAAAGGTCCATTGTGTAAGAAAGATTATCTTATTTTGAGAAATATGTCAGGAAATATCATCTTGATTCCAGTATAAAATACTTGATTTAAGAATTTCTTTCTTGTTTGTTTTTCTTGTTTGTTTTTTTTACTCTAAGTTTATTAAACTCAACCATGCTTTCAAGTAAAATTTTGTTATCCTACGGACAAACTTGTTTTAAGTTTATTTTACTTAAAACAAGAAATATTTTCTGAAAATGAGAAAATTATTTTTGGCTGTGTAACAAAGAATTGTATCCTGCTTGTCTGATGCTGTAAATGTACTGGTTGGTGTCTTTAGAAACTCAAACGCAGATATCACTATTGATTTTATTGATCCTGTTTTAACTTGGCTTAATATAGAATAACAGCTAATGCGCGTTAGATATATCAGATTATGAAAGGGAAATGGCCTTGCAAGAGAATACATGACTCATCCTTGATAAAGTTAAAGTTCAATAAGAAGATTTTAATTCACTGTCAATATTTCTTTCTTGTCCTTAGATCAATGGCCAAATCAATCTGACTGCTTTTCAAAAAGTGTCCTGTATCTTTTACGGGTCTGTAATATCACATCTATGCCTATATTAGTTCTATCACCATATATCTCTAGGTATACTAATGATGCCACTTTAAAATCGTACTTTGAATCTTTTAAATGGTTAGTTTAAGGTGTTGATCCTTGATACTACTGATTCATAACGTCGTAATAAATGTATGCACTGGTATTGGTGAATTTTGACTGGATTTACCTCTGATCTTTATTTTCACACCACACTATGAAGCCATTGTACATGATGCCCAAAGATACCTCTTCGCTTGTAATATTGATATTAAGCATCCAACCATAAATTGCGGGATAAGGTTATGCAACTGTATAACCATATTATGGAAAATGATAATATCAAGAAGATCAACCCAATATAAATTATATAGTGTGAATGTGGTATTCTATATGGACGTACCTCGTTTGGCTGCGGCGACATCTAGCGGCGAGAACCGAGGTTTTTGCGGTGACATATTGGCCGAGGAGGTGCTCCCGGAAGCAGCCAGGTCCTGTTTCCGCTCTGCCGCCTTCTCCGCCGCCAGCGCCTCAGAGGCCACCATGGCCAAACTGCTCAAGCTGTTCTCTGACCCACTGAAACTAGACCCCGAGCTGCTCAAGCTGGCAGGTGTGCTGCTCGTCAGGCCCAGCTGCGAGTGGTCAATGGTGGTGGTCTGCGCCACTGAGTAGCTCGGCTGGCTGGAGCAGTGCGTGAGGAGCTGGTGGTGTAGGTGTGGATGATGAGGTTGGTCACTGACCGGCATGGGTGATAATGTAGTGGCAAAGGCCAGGTGGGCGCCGGCCATGCTTTGGAGGTGTGGATGTTGGGAGGTGGTGGTGGTAATGAATGTTGTGTTTTGCTGTAGGTTGGTGGTCGTGGTGTTGTTGATGTTGTTGCTATTGTTGTTGTTATTGTTGTTGGTGATGTTGTTGTTGTCCTGTGGTGCGATGGTGAGGACAGCGGGTGTTGTTGCATCGACCATGAAGCTAGCTGTTGTTGTTAGTGAGTCTGCACTACTAGACATAAGGGAGTGACACGTGGTGTGAGCCGTTAGACTTATACTCGAACTGAGCTGATTCGAGCAGCTCTCCACAGAGAGACCGGCCGGCTCGTGCCAGTCTGTTTGCACTGTCAAGTTATCACTATCATTTTGCGTCACATCACTCATATCAAGCGTATTGGTGTCTTCTACTACTGTACTGGAGGCTGTCACTGAGGTGGAGGAGCAGCTCATATAGTCCTCCTGTTTAAGAGGCTGCATGTGGGTTAGTCCCTCATGGTGTAAGGACTGCGGCTGAGGTTGTATGTCTAACTCCAGATCCAGTAGCGGCTCAATCTTAATGACTCTAACCATGCACTCCTGTTGCTGAACCTCCTCCTGGATGACCTCCTCCTGTAGCTGTGTCGGCGGCTCCACATTCACCTGCTCCTCCACCCGTTCAAGCTGTGAAGGCGGTTGTTGATCGTCCTCTTCATCATCTTCCTCCTCCTCCTCTTCTTCATCGTTATCTTCCTCGACCACCTGGAGAGCAGCTCCCTCCTGCTCGTCCTCACTCTCTGATTGCGTGTCTGCACACTCCATGTGGGGTACAGAGGCCGCCTCAACCCGTGGTGAGTCCCCGCTATCAGCCACCTGCTCAGCCTCAGTGCCTGCGACCTGCTCGGTGAGCTGCTCGCCCTGCCGGTTAGGGGTGACCACAGAGGGGGTGGGGCTCCGCTCCTGGGACTGCCGCTCCACTAACGACTGGATGCTGGCACACTGCTGCTCGATTTTCAGCAGGCTCTCGAAGGCGTCATCCTGGAGACCGCTGGTTCCTTGTTGCACCGCTGAGCCGCTGCCACTGTTAGTACTGCCGCCGCCGTTTCCCTCTGAAGGGCTCTCCAGGCCTGCTGCTGCCCCACAGGAGGAGGCCCCAGATGTGGCTGGTTGCTCCTCCAGGGCAGCGGTATCCGTGCTTGTGCCTACCTCTGCGGTCTCAGGCACCCGGTCGCCGTCCTCCATGGTGTCAGCATCAGTTCCGTCCGGTCGCTCCTGCTCCTCCTCTGCCTCCTCCCCCTCTTCTTCCTCCCCCTCCTCCTCTTCCTCCTCCTCATCTTCTTCCTCCTCCTCATCGTCTTCCTCGTCTTCCTCCATCTCCTGATCCCCTTCATCATTCTTTTTCGTTCTACCTTCGTCCTCCTCATTCTCCTCCTGTTGCCCATCCCCCTTCTCTACGACGCTGTTCTGCCGGGAGGTGCGTTGACTGCTGCTACCCTCCTCCTCCTCCTTGTCCACATCGCCGAACATGGTCTCAAGTTTATTGGCCTCATAACTAAAGAAAGGCGCCTGACCCTCCCACTCCCCAGATAGACTCCGCAGAGCGCGTTCTGTCTCTCGAATCATCTTCCTGTCTTCATCGAGATCAGTCGAGTCGTCATCCTCGTCTAGATTACTGTCCTTGTTACTGTTGTGGTCCTTTTTTACTTTCCTGTCTCTGTGTTTGCTGCCCTCAGCCTCGGCCTGGCCAGCACGCGCCTTCCGCGTGGTGCCAGGGGAGGCCGTGGTGGCAGCACTACCCCCACTATCCTGCCCTTTACACTTGCCCTTAATGCCCACCTTCTCCTGGGTCTTTGAGTGTTTGCGGGGTGAGCCCGTCCGCCGGCGAGTAGCCGCCGACGATAAGGCGTCAGCCTCGTCCATGTCCACATCCGTACCCTCGGTATGGGCACTCCCCTCCCCCTTCCCACTGGCAGCCACACCAGTCGCCTTTTTCTTGAGTCCATTCTCAATGAGTTCGCCCCTGACAGAAGGGGAGGCCGTTCTAGCTTTGTCCACCACCTCTAGGTTGCTTTTATCCTTGGAGCGTCGTTTGGGAGAGGGTTCCGAGCCCGTCTCGTCCTCCTGCTTTCTCTTCTTGGCTGCCAACGGACATGTAGATGCTCTGCAGAGACAATGCGAGGCACTTTATTTGAAATGTAAAATATGTAATATTATATAAAATAGGCTATTGCCCTATGACATGTCTGTGTAACGTAAAACCTCGCATATACCTCGCGTTATCTGCACCTAGAGTTTGGAAATATTCTATACGCCTCATAGGGGGTCTGAAAATTGTTGACTTAGTACTATTGTATACGAATAAAAACTCTCGTATAAGCCGCACCCTGACCTTGGGACGACCATATAAGCCGCACTGGCGATCTGACTGGCGTACTAGCCGCGGCCTATACGCGAGGTTTTAGGTAAGTGTCTTTCCATATAGTTGCTTAATATTTCCATAGAAATGGGTGCCGCTACTTTTGTTTAAATCGTATCACCTTCCCTTCTTACAAAGGCGGAGATATATGATTCCCATATAACTCGTTGAAGGATTTATATGCAATAAAGGGTTTATGATTTAAGTTCGTTAATATATGTGACATATACTCTACTGGGAAAATCTTCCCAGGTAGCAAGGGTATATTGGGCCAATGTCGGCAATGACTGACTCCATCGCAATCGTTATACCAACCATGGCCCATTGTAGGTAATGCATACATTGGTTCATCAGCCATCATATTATTTCTGATGGTGGACCAACATTAATTCTAACTACACTGGTCTGATATTGGCTGCAATCTCCACCAGGGAGATTCAATGTTGCCTGAAGAGTTTCTGACAGGTTGGCTCCTACTTTGGCATCATATTGGGTGATAAATGTGATCCCCAGTGTGCTCTACCTGTTTAAAGGTCAGAGGAAGTTCATGGATGAAATTCAATAATTAAGAGTGCCAGTTACTGCATGACACTACTGAGAATTTGTCAAAAGTAACTTGAAGACACCTCGTGTGTGGGTAATGAAATTAGATAAGTCCTAAATGATAGTAATACAGTTTGTATTATTTCTAACCATTTTGGGATAGAGATTAAGATGGATTAAAAAGCCAGAAATGGCTTTTTCTAACTGATGATACTTGACAGTCATGTCTTAAGTATGCTTGCACATTCAATTATCCACATAAAAATAGTATTGTTCAATATCAGTGGTTGTTGCAGTGGTCCTACATTGAAAATCATATATTGGGCTCACATATGTATCACAAGGTTGCCCCAATGTTTAATTTCTAACCTTGGAATGATGTTAAAACATTGAAATGTTGGCTCACTATTGAGCCAACATGAAATCGATATCCCTTTCTCCATGTATGGGCTATTATTGGGCCAGCGGTCCAACCAGTGGTGGGCCAATATAAAAATGCCAATATTGGCCCATTGGTATATTGTGGTATATTGGCCCAATCATGGCCCAATGTACTTATGTTACCTGGGAACTAGTGCTCCCTGCACTAAGGGCCTTTTTCGCAGATCGTGAAATATTAGCAATAATTCATATTGTTCTATTCTCTCAGCACCCAAATTGCACTAAAACAGTTCGGAGGGTTTAATTCCAAGGAAATGTGTTAAACATGTACATATTATACATCATTTGAACCATCTATAATATTTTTTATCAAATTCCTTCCATTATTTGGAATTTTTGTCATTGTGGAATATAAATGGAACAAAAACGTTCCGCTTTATCTTCTTTTCATTTCAACAGCCTTGTGGGATGGGAATTGTACATAATTATTAGGTTTAACAAATTGAAACTGATATTGATGTCAATACCTGGCATCCCTTTTTTTCTTTTGTTGACATTCCAATTATTAAGGTCTACAGAGCCCTTCAAAGTTGCATAGATACTAAAAAATGGTACCCCTATTATCGCCCATTTTTCACTTTACCATGCAACTTTGAAGAGCCCTGTAGCCCTTAATAATTGGAATATCACCAAAAGAAAAAAAAAGGACCCCAGGTATTGACATCAATTTTGATTTTCAATCAAGAAATCCAAGATTTTAGTCCAATTTCCATCCCAGAATGCTGTTAAGAAAAAAAGAGGCTGAAAATGGAACGTTTTTGTTCCATCCACATTCCATGACAACTAAAATCAGAAGTAAAGGAAGGAATTCGAAAAAGGTCTTATAGATGGTTCAAATGATGTATAATATGTACAGGTTTAACACATTTCCTTGGAATTAAACCCTCTAAACTGTCTTAGTGCAATTTGGGTGCTGAGAGTCCTTAAAACGCATTCGGTCACCCGTAAATCCACGTATAAAACAAAATAAACTAGAGTGAATGTAGATAGCATTACTATAAACTAGATACTAGTAGTATCATGTGGTCTTCTTTGGTGAGACTTACGTTCGGTGACGAGCATGTTTCCCTGTAATGTGACCCAATCCACTGCAACCCTTTGTTGGGCACCTAGAAGAAAGAAGATGGTTGGTTAAATATATGTTGGAATGTAGGTAGTGGGTGTCTTGTCTTGATGATAGGATTCCTAACTTGCCACTGTGACTGGTTAGGTACTTTCAGTTACAGAACACAGAGGGCGCCACCTGTCAATGTCCATTTTGAGAGGGTAACCCACCATTAGACGGACAACTGCTTTTTTACTCTTTCAATACAATTGCTGACCCAAACCAGCACAAGCTACATCAGAATTATGCTGATACTTTATGTTTTGGCAGAGTAATATCAAAACAGGGAAATAAATAATACCTTATTGTTTGTACAACATTGAGACTTTTGGACAGATATACGGCTTTTCACCCATTGGGATAACAGTGAATGGAAAGTAACATGGTGTGCTTCTTGTATCATTGGCCGCTGTATCACAGAACGGTCTGCTTGAACATATTGTAACAAATTTCTGACAGGAAACCTCAAAAAAGGCCTTTCCTCTTTTCAGTCGCTATTGTTTTCAAAAGATAGAGTTTTACAATATATACGGAGCACAGTTTTTCTGCTTAAAACTTTGAAATGCTAGGAATATAGATGTTGTAAACACTGCTAAGAGACATATTAAAGTTGTGACCCTAAATATAGAGCAGATCGCTATAGGGGATAGAACCATCGAGAACTGTCGCACCATTTAGGCACAGTTTCTCAGAGTATTTTTTATCATTATTACAATATAACTTCCAATTCGTGTGATTGTCCCGTGACATACACAAGCACCCTAACCCTACAGTAAGATGTCTGCCAACAGCTACCAACTCCAAGTTCCAAAAATAGCCAAGAGCGGCTCCCCAACCCCCTACCCATGCATTGCCTTCCATGTTGGTTTTCCACACGATGTCCTTGCCAATCACAATTGCTCCCTCCCGGGGGTTCATCCTTTCTCACTTCAAAGACTCCAGCCCTGATCAGTGTAAGTGACAGGGGGAGCAGCTCCCCTCTCCAACATCCCCCCCCCGCCCCCCTCCCATTCTACCCCAACCTACTCCAGGCGTTCCGAGCTGTTCCTAGCGCCCCCTGCTGGGACTAGTGTAGATGAGCTGCTCCCCGGGATTTACGTCAATTTGATGCTCCAGGTGGCGCCACGGGACACAGCCTGAAGAGCTCGGCATACACAGAGCACGAGAGGTAGCCCAGGCATTGGGAGTGCACGGCCCAGAGTTTGCATGAGGCGTGAGAACAAATGGACCAACGATTAATAACCATCATAGGGCCGTATTCTACTCACCTGGGCTGCAATGATGCATCATGCTCACCCATTTGCACTGCAGGGTCGGCATGATGCTGGAATGCAGCACTGATGAGTAAATCACCAGGGCTGCATTGATGCATCATGCAAATAAAGGGCAAATGCATTAAATTACTAGCGGCCCTTAAAGGGGTTATTACATGATGAGTGATCGTGGATGCTCTCAGTAATATTGTACATTACTGACAGTATCATGTCTTCATATCTGGTTCCCTTCCTGTATGTATGGCTATGCACGATATATGTCTCTCTCTGCCTCTCCATCTCTACCCCTCTCACCGATACATACAGATTACTATAATGCTAGTCATGAGTATTACTTACCCTCCTAAATCAGCTTGAACCGGATCTGAAATGTAGAAAATGATATCATGATTATATGGACATAAAATGAACACTGAATATTCGGTAATAACTGTATAATTGGTTATGTATTTATAAATGTATAATGTTGATCCCGAGTACTGAGTATGGGGTAGGCAGACCCTAAACGTGATATTGGGAACTGATTGAAAAGGAACACAGGGAAATACAGACTATGTCATATAATTTGGTAGGAGAAGAAAACAGTCGATGAAATACTACGTTAAACAAGCATACTCCCAAAAAAAATCAGTTACAACATTAGTAGGCAAAGGAAGGAAAGCTGATCCCCGCCATCCCTGTCATCTTAGGTATGCGTTCCACCAACATCATACACTGATGAATTCTATGGCATATGAACCAATCTATAGATCCAAATAGCTGGCGGTCGTTATATACTAATGCGGTACTGTTCAATACTGGTTGTCATATTATAGGCTAAGTATGCCTCTAGCAGGCAGAGGCCTACAGGGATTTAATTTGGTGTACACCTGGAAGTGTCAATACTCTTTTATCATTTCCACCAAACATATCCGAGGAGTACTATATACCTTGCTGAAGCGTATCCCGAGTGACCATGCCCCCAGGATAAAAACTTCCAGCTTCCCCTAGTTCTCTCCCGCCCCTGTAGTTTTACATGTATGTTACTGCCCTCTTCCCCTCTCGTTCTAATGGTTCCCCTTCATCGTCTAGTTACACTATTCCCTCACCCACCGCACCCCCAGTTCCCCATCTCTCCCCCTGCTCACCTAGTTTACCCTTAGTACGCTCCAGGGGCTGGAGGCACGGGGCTTTAGATGGAATAATTTGCCAATTCGGCGCCTGAATTATTTCTGGGATGCAAAGTGACAGCATGGGAGAAATACATTATCATATATATTAGGTGTGCAGTGGTGGGAGTAAGGAGGATGGGGCTGGTGGTGGTTTGGGCTGCCTGGTGTGCGTGGAGGCCACCAGAGGGGGTAACAGTCGCTGCAGACCGGATATGGGTGGAATACTGGAGCGGCGCACGCACCACATTGCCGTTCACGAACACTAGGGGGCGCATCAGTCAATACTGGAGGCTATATGCAGAGCCTAACCACACATCCACACTCACACCCACACCCACCCACCCACACACATAGCTCCTGGGGCTTCAATACTACTGCTATACTGGTACCAGATCCCCCTCCTCCCCCTTCCCCTCCTCCACACCCCATATCATCAACATCACCCCTTTAAGATCAACCATCACATACTAACGCGATCGACTGTAATGTGTAAAATCAACAGATATGCTAAATAACTCCCATTCTTTATATGTCTACGAGTACACTAATGTGGGTTTTAATTATTGAAAGAAATTATAGAGACATTAATGAAAACAACATTGAATCTACAAAGAAATGGCAACACTTGGTACAATCTATGAAATATGACAACACAAATCTACACGATAGGGCAGAGTTTTAATCTAGCTTTCATGAACGTTTCTACCTGGAATATAACAGAAATCAACAGGACAACACAACCAGTTACCAACACAAGAAAGGGCATGCATACTTGGTGGATCCAGTTCCCCCCATGCACCATAATGTTGTGCATTTGGCTGATGGCTGTAGAACCTGATATGTGGCCTTTTTAAGAGACCAGTGACAGGTGTAAACCAAGTGTCTGCCATTTGACTACCAGGAACAGGGATGCAGGTCTGAAGCCAATGTTTTATGTGTGTTTCTCCAGTTTCAGATGGAGTTTATCGTGGCATCTGGTATCCCAGTCTTCCCTGTTCACGCACATCCAGGGTTTTAGGTAAAATATTTCCCCGATTTTTCATATGAGACACATTACATTAGACTCGGACGAATGATAGAGTTAACGCATATTTAGAATGATAAAAAGTTAAAAATACACGTAACATAGCCCACTGATAAGTTTGTATAAAACATTTTGAGATCTACATTTAAACATAGGATCTCCATGCAAAAACAAAATGTACCTTTCTTTCCCGCTCCCTTGCCTGTTTCAAGAAAATAATAAATACCATATGGGCTTATGTTTTACAAAGCAAAGTTAAGAAAGCGGTTTAAAAAAAAGATAATTATAAATAGGCTACGCCGTCAACGAAAATGCCACTTAACAGTCCGCTCTTTAAGACTGACATACTTTATATAGATAGCGAAAACCGTTTCTGGAAATTCATTTCCTCTTTCCTTTGAAAGCGCACATTTTTAGTCAAATCGGATATGGTAATCAAAGTAAACGGGTAGCTTGACTTCCTCGTCAATTCAATCATTTTGAGCAAATGGTCATCTGGAAGATGATCGTGTCGATGCCATTAGTTGAGACACAAATGCAGGGACTCAAATTAGCAGCCATTATAAAGTATAATGGACACCACTATCATACTAGCTTCTAAACACGTCCTTTCTAACATACATCGGGGTATTAGCCTGGAGTTGGTTATCGTGGAACATCTAAGAGGGTAAATCATATTAACTTGAATATAGGAGCAATGGTGTGGCTATAAAAGGACCCGCTCTCCAATACTTAAGTTATTAAAATGTAATATCTGTGCGGTTACCCACACGCACTGTGAATCATTTTCATATAGCATACCATATATATCCATGCAATCTTGATTCATTATGATCTAAAATTAGCTCAGGAGCTGCTCCATTTGCAAAGTCGTGTACTCATTATAGTTAGATATACGCTACATTATGACAGTGTACTCAATGTGACAATGAGATATAGCAATTTGATTTTAATTTACCAATTTTGGACGGCAGGATATCATAATATTGCATGACATCTGAAAGGCAGGTTGAAGGAGGATATTTCATACATGTACAAACTTCTGTTAGACGACCATACCGTTTCACATTCCCTAGAGAGATGCTGGATGTCTATATTCCGAGATGTGAGCCAAATTTCCCATTTAGAAAGAAAAGACTGATTTCCATGGAAACCAGCTATAGATAGATAGACAAATCTGAAAGGAGCTGTTTGTATTAAGATGTAATGTATTGATACTATATTGGCATATAATGGTATTTCAGCACTAGTTCCCGTTGCCTATCAATCTGACGGGTATGTTGTCACACACTTGTATCAATCAAACTTGTAGTGTGTGCTTCCCCCATTGAGTTAATAACGTTTTGACAGAGTATACAAATCCCATTTTCACAGTGTACACCTGTCCCACTGAGTACATTGTCTTTATGATATACCCCGTGATATACAATATGCACAATAGTACAGTGTGGGATACACTATACACATTGTGAGCTGGCCTCAGGGAGCATATTGTACTGCTCCTGAAAGAGCAGCTCTCTAGAGGGCTGCTTGCACCTACCTGTGGCGCCCCCTTTGGTTCGGGTCCGTTTCGTGTCTCCGCCTGAGCCACTCTCCACCTGTAAGACAACACCACACTCACGTTACCATGGAAACAGCATCACGAAAAGCAAAAAAAGCCCAGAGCAGCTCAGGATCTCGGCAGGGCTGAGAGCACGGGTAGGTGAGTAGATGGGTGGGTGGACTGGGGAGGGGGGAGGAGGTGGCAGTCGGGGGTGGCTGGGGAGATTGTCGTCGCAGCTGCTTTACAATGTAGTGTCACTATCTGTGTGGGTCTGTCACTCAGGTTATGCGGAGGATGGAATGGGAGGAGGGGGTGAATGTATATTTAGGTATCTTCTTTTATAGCAGGGGAATGGGACACATGTGTGTGGGTAGAGGGCTTGCGTGGGAGGGTACAAGGCATGGACGAGTGCAAGGCACGAAGGAAGTACTAGGGGGCTTTTTTCTTTGGAGGGGGGGGGGGGGGGGTATTGGTGAGGGCTGTGGTTGTGGGTGAATATGGAGTGTGAATCCTAGGGAGGGTGTTGAAGGAGTTGGCGGCTATTGTGGCAGAAATATCTTTGTATTATCAAAATGAATGCACATTATATATGAGTACTTATTATATATTACTGGCCTTATCTGGAATCTACATGTGACAACTGTAATACGTACACACTAGTATGTATACACATTTACCTTACACATTATGGACCACACATCTCTTGAATTACTTCGAGTTACTTCACTGACCATTACTTGGGGACTGTTGGCCCTATTTATGAGTTAATAATAGTCTATACCTGGTTCATTATCAACTTTTATCAATCAGGGATCTAAGTCATCTCTTTGTTTTCACAAAATATAGGAAATCTTCCTATTTTCATAATCTCTTAATTTAATTAATCTAATTTACAAAGTTAGGAGGAGTGGCATCTCTGAATCTAATTTATGGGAATTCATGCACATAACAAGCTTGTAGCCTGCAATCTAGGCTGAGGATTAGGAGATGAGCCTATTATGGTGCAATTCTGGTTAGGTGAGGCTGCACACAACTACAGACTAAAGACTACAGACCTGCTGTATTAAGCTTGTTTAGTAACGCTCCTAGGTTCTTTAATAACCGCTTAAGGGCCTTTGTCGTCATGATGCATGAATGTAGCCAAGGTGAGTAACTCGCCATAGCTGCATTCAAACATCATGCCGACCCTACACTGAATTGGTATACTCACACAGGGTTGACATAATACATGAAGGGCTGCATTCATATATATCATACCGACAACGGGCATAACATCATAAAAATAATATGCGGTCCTTTAAGAGTTAGGGGAACATGTTAACCGTGTGTGTGTTAGTACACAGAGGTTGCACAATTCCCGACCATCGCTGAGTAATGACCACGATGTGTGCAGTTTGACATTTGTACTTATTTATGCTCCTGTCGTAGCAATAACGATGGAAAGGAAATGCCACTAACAGGCGAACGTGGCGCCCTCAGTCAGTGACAGCTAGCACTGAATGCAGTCCCCAATGTGTCTAACATGTCATTTATTTCTGGACACAACCGCACAATAGCGAAGAATCCCGGCCAGACTTATATCATCGGTGTGTTTAACCTAACTTAGGATCTTCGCACTATCATACCCGATGTATCTATAATGAGTTGACTTTAGACAAGTTTCTTTTTGCGTTTTCATGTTCGCATACCTACTACTGGATTTAAATTAAAAGGAGGAAGACTCGAATGGAAGGGCACTGGTCTAAGAGAGATCCAAACAGGTGTAGCCAGCCCATACGTTGAATCACCATTATATCTATTGAAATAAACATCCACAGCATGTTCTTCTACATACATGTACTATACCATCTTACATATTACACATGGGTAGAAGGTGGGCGGTATATAGCCTACTCTGCAGCTGCTACTCACCAAGATGGCCGCCAGTATGACGGTATCCATGGTAACACATAAAACCCCACTGTGTGAATGAAGGGCATGCCGCAGTGGCAGGGGACGTTATGAAAGTGCTCCCTGTCCACAGGCCGGGTGCTGGAGGTGAGGGGTCAGTGCTGGACATGCTGGGGGGATGACCGACTGGACATGGGCCCCACCATTCATATCAATGTTAATGTGCACACGTAGAGCTGCTATATGGGAGCTCAGGCTAGAGCCGGATATAATGCTTAATGCTTAAAGGTTAAACTGTGTGACACTTGTTACCTTTGGAGAGTAAGGTCAAGGTGTTTGGGCACATCTTTGGCACATCTTCTCGTTATATGACCTCCAAATCCATATCTAACCCCTTCAGGATTGTTGATCACAATCTACATCTACACCTGCATTTAAATGTGTTCCTGTTTAAATGTCACAGAGCGAGAATATAATGTTGCCTCACAGATCTTTTTATATTTGGGATAACGTGGGCTTATATTATGTAAGATTTTGGATTGAAACATGTGTACAATTAGATTCTGATCAGGTGCAATTAAACTGAGGTGACTATCAATTTTAATGATGTTACAGCTCGACTAATGCGTCTGGCTGCCAGTAACTTGTATAATACAACTTGCATGATATAGACATACATTTGTAATCGCACCGTTATTTGTCGTTATAATGATAGGATCCGCCCAATCCAAACGTATCGAGCCGAGTTATGTTTAACTGCCAGGGATAGAGAACCACTGATATTTTGTTTTTTAATAATGAAATCCCAGTAACATATTGATATTGATTTGACTTACTTTGTTCATTGTTTTGTTTTTCTCCTTGTTGTCCTTTTGCTTGGTATCTGGAAATAAAGAATGAGTTCCTTTAGAAACGTGATGCAAAGTATTGGCAAAGTAAACGTGATGGTAAACATTGTAAGAGGAGGGTAATTGATGCGGGGATGTCTCATATATGCTAATGTTATCAAGGTGACCGTTTGGAATGTATTTGTAGCGCAGGGTATGGCTATGTACAGAGATAGGTTATTTGAGAAACCTATACTTTACCCCCTTACAATTCACAAATAATCATAATCATAACGATATTATTGTGATAATAAATAATCAATTTTAATACGTAGTTGGAGGTTACCACATTTTAACGTTTTGGAATTAAACCCTGTATAGTCACTAACACTAACACAGTATGCGCATGACTTTTGTGAATCAGAATAATTATGATGCTAAAAACGTCTATATCTAAAACGTCGCCATATGCAGTACATATGTAACCATTAAGGTGGCTAAGGGTAGCTACCATTGAGCAGCTCAGTGAGTAGCCCCTGTGGTGGTCCAGCCATGCCACCATCTGCTCACTTTGTGAAATTACACCCAGATTGGAAATCTGCGTGCCGAGGCCCCACCTAGTGGTCATGTCACGCACTAATGAACTTGCTGCTGTATTAGAGGTTGGGGAAGCAGCTAGAGGGTGGAGGGTACTGGAGGCAGGGGGCACCCTCCTCCCAAGCCCCCTCCCCCTCCTCCAGGCGCTCTCACTACCTGTACACAGCCATATGGTGAACATGTAGTAAGGGCACGTATTGAGCCTGGTAATAGATAACGACACCTGAACCTGGCTTAGTCTGGCAGGTACGCACAGAACCTAGTCTCGTACTAATAACGATCAGCTGCTGACATTATATGGTACCATTGGTATAACGTATGCACAGTTCTCGAATTTACTATTGCGTTAACTTTTGAAGCCTTTCACTCGTTACAATTTAAGCATTACCATTTTACTGACGAAATCCCCGCGCTAATATTTATCTTTCTTATAAATTTATATGCATCAGTTGGGTGGTAACTATGGATGGTGGAGTTGTAAGGTACCCTACGTAAAACAAAAGAAAGTGATGAATAAATAAAAACAAATCCCCTTACCTACCTATCTAGACCAACCCTAGAGATATGCATGCAGGGTGTGTATGCTGTTTTTTATAATACGACACCAATATCATTCCAGAGCCTGCTGGCTATTTATACATGTATGTATACCCAAAAAGGTGTGCCCAAGGCTAACTGCATGGCTCTAGTGTCAGACGGGATATCATTTTCCCAACTATAGCTCCAGCAACCCTTCTCCATCCCTGCACGACCCTCCTGAATATGAACCATCATTTCTGGACCCAAGTCAGGGATTTCACCCATGCCCTGGAGGCCTTGGGACACTGGGAATCATTGAAGGCTATGGACCTGTCAGTCGCCTCCAGCCATTGTATATGGATAGGGCATAGGAATGAGTATCAGCCATGGGGGGCGAAGAAGGGGACTGAATAGGACAAAGGGGAGGAAGTAATACAAAGTTGCTGGGTAAGACAAGAAACAGAGCCTGGCTCTATTGACAAGAAAAGAAAGGTGACAAAAGGACAGAAGAAGGAAAGTGGAAGAGAAGGAGGAGAGGAAAGACGGCAAAGAAGAGGGTGTTGGGGGTATAAGCAGTAGTAGAACGGACGTGATGTAAGGGTGGCTATAACAGGGGCCCCTCCGGTACCACTGCCTCTCCTCCAGGGTTGTGGTGCCCTTCACCCCCTACCCCCAGAACCCCTCGTTCCTCCGGCAGCCTATCTGTATCAGCTTCGCACCAGCCTTCCCGTCGCAGCCAATCCCCTACTTAGAGCCAATCCCGCCGGGACTCATTTCATTGGAGTATGGCTGCCTTCCTGCAGGGCGATAACCAGGGTGGGGGAGGGGGGGGAGGGGAGGGTGGTGGCATGCCATCTATCTGCTGCATACCACTCTCACAGTACCCGCTCCCTCTAGGCCACATTCCCACATTTTCTCTCCCCTCGTTCTCCCAGTATCCGTCACGTTCACGTATACATGTGCTCTCTTCATTCCATTGCATGTGTTTTCTCATCGCCTCCATCTTCAATAGACAACTCCCAGGCTTTCAGCGTTTAGGTATCTACATTGATACAGTCAGCCTGGATGTGAGCCTTTTTGCATACACCTGGGAAAGACTATCGGTATACCTCACTGCTTAGTACAGTCCTATCTATGTGGGCATACACGTCCTGCGCATAATTTCTATCCATGTATAGTCCCTTACTAATTAATAACCACACATCAGTTAATCAGTATATATGTATTTCTATCCACGTTAAGTTCCTTACTAATTGAAAACCACACACCACATGCACTTCTAAAACATCCTTAAATAGTTCATGTCTTTTTGGCAGAATTGTAGAGTAGCCGTTATTCTATCATAAAAAGATATGCCAGTGCTGTATGTCAGTCTGTGTAGTTATATCTACATGTAGCTAGGGTACTATATATACAATGCAATATTCATAGGATCTATGGTTGGCTGCCTTGCTGTGGTTTGTCATCTTTTGCAGGGATTCCCCATCAGGTATTTGATATTTCAGAATGAGTCACACCGCATTGAAAAAATGAAGAAAACCACAAAGATGGGGAATGAAAAAAATTACCGAACCTGTTTAATTATTAACCACTTGCTCAGGCAGCAACTGACCATTCATGATAATCGTTATTCCCGGTGGATGGGTCAGATCAGACCTTGATCAGACCGCAACCTTTGCTCACTTCCCGCCATGCATGAAGAAGAACACAGACAAGGTGATCCGGAAGTGCCTATTGCTGCGTTCCTGTCCTCACTTCCGGCCTGGTGGCGCCGTGTCCCGGTCAGCGGCGGTGAGACCGGAAGGGCGCGGATTACCATGAGTAATCCACGTTTATCTGAGGAGAAATCGGCCGGGTAATCCCAGTAATCCCGCCGGCCTACACCCCACCCCCAGGCCGCCTTCTACTTGACGGAGGAGCCTTTAATGGATCTTGCAGCGCCACTATCAATTAACGCCCAACAAGGCGCGCCTGATGGCCAGCCATCTAAGTAGCTAATATGGCCGCCTGCATTAGGCTGCGCAGCCAATGGCGGATGATGGATGGACGCCGCCATGACGGTCACGTGACGGATGGTGGCGCCCTCTCCCGGGCGAATCTAGAACGAGGCTGACACAGCCGGGGCAACTAACTAGCGGGTGGTAGGGGAGGGGCTGATTGGACGGGGTAAGGGGCCGATAGGAGAGGTGATGGGGGGAGGAGGTGGGTAGAACCAGGAGGACTGATGAAGGGATTGGTAGGAATCACTGGCACGATGAGGGTGTAGTAGGGCTGGCTGCAGGGCTATTTGGGGGAGGGTGATTGGGGGAGGGACAGGTAAGAATGCCGGGACTGAGACAGGGGTTAGTAAAACTGGCTGGACTGATGAAGGTATTGATGAGAATCGCTGTGACGACGAGAATCTAGTCGGACCAGAGACTGGTAGGAATTTTGGAAACGATTGGTAGAACTGCTTTGACTGATGAAGTACAATTGAGCTAATGAGCAGTTGATACACGTTCAGTAGTTAGGTAGTATCATTGTCCAGAGACAGATCTAGGCCTAGACGTCTTCTAGACGAGGCAGATTCTTCCCTAATGATGCAAGGTTAGCGTAATTCATATGGAAGAGCTAACGTGTCACTCCCCTGCTGAAACTACAGCTCTGACAGAACACATGATGTCGAGTGCCTGCTATACGGATGGAAATCTTACGGTGATAATCATTCTAATAATCTTAATTGAATGTGTTAATAATTATGACTTTATATCTCGTCGACAGAAAACATAATGTGAAGTGGCAATTAGACGGATGAAAATCTAACTGTGACAGCTAATCTACTAATTATAATTCAATGTGTTGATATGATTTCGTATTTCAAATATCGAATAACTAAAATACAGATATAATGTAAATCTATGTCAAGAAAAGCCTCCTCTTCTCCTCCTTTCATATAACAATAAAGTCGGTGGCCCAGGCTAAGCCTTTGTATATAATTCTATAGGCTGTCAGTAGTGTCAGCTAGATCTAGGATGCAAGGCTTGTAGCCTGCCTGGCGTTACCACCTAGCACTGTCATCTTCTGCATGCGTCTATGGGAGGTTCCTCTTTTCTTCCCCAGCTTCTCATATTTCTATTCTGTGGACTGTACGGCTGTGTTAGGATGAAGAAGTCAGCCTGCATCTTACACTACAACCTTTAGGGAAGGATAGTCACTCCAATACATTTTAGTATATACATAACAGTCATAAAAATGACTGCTACACCTCTGAAATATTTTGTAAATTGAACCATGCATAAGATAGTTACTGCATACTTCCAGCATTAATATATCAAACACTAGTAATATAGTATAAAACTAAACTTCATCCCAACCACATAGCTGCTTTGTGTGTATCCAATATCTCACATGAGGACTATTCGGATACTGTGGGACCCAGTACAATGGCTATAGCCTCCATGTGGCTGAACAATACATGAGGCAAGCATAGTCCCCACATACATACTACTAGACTTACTGTATCCTCATAGTATCAGTATCCGTGTGGGATGCAATCCCTGGGCGTAGTGATTTGTCTCCCTCAATGTCTTGTCACTTCCCAGACATACCTTATCAGTCTGTGTATTCCTTATGGGTCGAGCCTAAATGATCACAGCATACATACATGTATACACAGTATACTACTCTACTAATTGATGAAAGTAGTCTGTCTTACCCGATAGTATGAGCAGTATATGCGACTCAGTGATGTCATGAATAGCTCCGAGCATCTTGTGTTGTCCTAGGCTATGTTCATGGTACTACTGGTGTGTCTGGCAGTTTGCTGTCAGTCCGTAGAGGCAGTCTGCTCTGTCTGTTTCCCTCTTGTCTCCCCGTCTGCCTTTGCAATACTATGACCCACCCATTGTAAACAAAGCCTAGTACCTCTCTCCTCCACGGCTTCCTGTCCCCATTTATTCACTCGGAAGCTGGGGCATCCGAAACCACACCTCAGGAAAAGGCCTCCAAAAACCCGGGGCCGTCGGCCCCTCTTTTCTTGCAATCATTAAGCCACACCTCAATCATGTATTGATATTTCTTTCATCTCTCCCCCTCATTTAGTAAATCGTCACAAATGTCAGAGCCAATCCGCGCTGCCAATTAAGCGCCGACTGGTCATTAGGTGTAATTAACGATCTTCATTTGCTGAGCCAAGCTGGATTAGCAGACTAACCGGATTCGTGGTCTTTTTTAATTTGGTTTCATTTTATGTTTTACTGGTAGACATGTGTAATTCCTCGGCTCTTTTTTTGTCGGTCAGCATCGGCCACCCACTTACATGGTATGAGGATGAGACATAATATAATATAATCCCCTCCAGTGGCAGGCAACCACACTGGCGGCAGGAGCCGGTGGTACCTGGCAATGTTATGAGACCATTGTGGTTACCATACTAAAGGCAAGCCAGTGGTCTGACCTCCTGGACCCACGAAGAAAATCTTCTTTTTTTTTGTAAATCTCAAAAGAGTGCTGCGGTGTTGTGGTACGCATACTTCCCGGTGGTCGATGGGCGGTAGTACTAACAACACGGCAGCATGAGTCGTGTTTATAAAAGAAGTGAGAGACAATTATCATAGCCGACATCAAAATGGAGCTTGCTCATAGATAAAGTTCAATGTCCTACTCACGTGTTTTAACTGAATTGGACTCCGGAATGTTGGCAACTTCGTATTTTCGGATACGCTCATTTAAGGTGTTCACATGTATAACTAATTGTGTTACGTTAAAACAATTAAGTGATACTGTTTCGATCCAATCCTCTGGTCAGAGATTAGTTAATTTCCGATATTCTAAATCCCCATCCATCCTATATAATGCCCAGACTATTGGACCTTGCTCCAGTCCGACCATTGATGGTGTGGTAGCAAGAACTTGGTCCTTAAGCCAATATTAGCTGCCCTTCTTTATATATACTACTAACCACTACAATAAACCGAGGTTACATGTCGCCATCAACAATCCCACTTTCCCATATACTACTAGCCACATGCAAAAGGCTTGTCTGCGCTTACATGTCGCCATGAACAAACCCACACTCCCATATACTTCTGCCAGCAGAAGACTTGCCTTAGATGATAAAGGGTTACCAGCAACAAGCGTAGCTTTCCCTATGCTACTAGCCAAAACCAATCCGAATTTCTATATACTACTAGTAGCTACAAACTTGGTCTATCACATACAACTATAGTAGTACATAGTACCTCTCAGCTTCTAGACAAAAAGGTGGTTGAGGAGCATTTATTGTCAATTCTTATCTAGTGATGACCTACTAATACATCACACGAATGAATGTGCATCACCATATAATATATATCACAGGAGAGACTCTAGTTTCTAAACGCTCTTAATAGTGCTAATGCAGTAACAGCAACTCATGTATTTCACACCATATCCCCCAGAACCAGTAATGAATTCCTTTAAAGCTGACCTTTCATGTGGGCGTTGTCTGCCTGCTGGATACATGTATAGCATGAGAGAAGGGCAGTGTGTATAGTGAACCGGAGACTTCTTACGTGCAGGCCCGAGTAGCATTGAACCATAGATAGTATTACTCCCCCACACACCCTCCCCCCGCCTCCTCCACCTATCACCCACAGCTCCCAGGCTCCCCCACACAGCATAGGATACATGGTTAGGAAGTATTTCCTCCATATATACATGTACATCCATATCCTGCCTAACCGCTCACCCCACTGTACCCAGCCCCCGTCTCACCAGGCCACAATGTGTGGTATCTCTTGCCCCCACCCTCCCACACCCTTAACCGTCCAATCGCCCACGATCCATTTCTTTCCCGACCCCCCTCCCATCCCCAGTCCCTCCGGCGCCTTCCTCCCACCAGCGGCGGCCGCCGATTTACAGTGGCCATTAACCTGGCCGGGAGGGACAAAAACTGTATGATTTAAACGACCTATAAAATTATAAACGCGCCGGGGCCACACCCAAAGGGCCAGCACTGCCGTAGGGGTAAATAGGGCGGCAATACCATGCACAGTTTCTCCTGTTTAATATCCCACACCAGTGCACTATATATCGTTGCGGCCGTCTTTGCATAGCCATTATTGTATATATGTAAAATGTAAAATATCATCAATTGGTATGGGTTCCACACACTGTCGCAGGAGGAAAACTATATGGGCTTATATTTTCTCGACCCAAAGTAAGTAATTCATGAGTTAATTAACCATTGGATAGGACATTGGATTCACGCAATGGATGAGAAATGAGCCGTTGTATTTGTATGTAGTCAAAGTATCAAAGTCCATTTTGTCCTTTGATACTAATACGACCAGTGGCATTGCGTCGCCGCAGGAGTAGGTGTCGCGATGTCTTAGCGGGTGCGCTGTGGGTAGTAAGCCCCTACCAGAATAAAGCACGTGGGTGCTGCCATGGGTGGGTGTGTGTATATCGAGGGGTGGGCGAGAGTTTGTATGTGTGTGTGTTGGAATGGAGGGGGGGGGGGCTTGTAGCATGGGTGTGTATTTCTGGAGGAGGAGGACGGAGGGGTAGACAAGGGTGGCAATCGGCACGCCAGGTCCGATCAGGCGGAATGACGGATAGGACGGCGGGGGAGGTGACGGCGACTGATGGCACGCTTCAGTGGTTGCCGGTGGCAGACATGCAGGAGGGGATGGCTGGTGGTGGAGATGGTGGGAGCTCGTGTCGTAGTGGTTGGGGTAGTGGGTGGTGGTATTCTGGGGTAGTAGTGGTAGGTAGAAGGGATTAATGGGTGGAGTGGAATGCCTGTGTGGGTCTGATGATTGTTGGGAGGCTGCATGAAGAAGTGGGGATTACTTCCCTCCATAACATTTAAAATCACCCTCCAACCAATTAGTGGCTGCTTCACAGTATGGTAGATATAATTAGCATATACATACTTGGTTAAAGCTTCACCCTCAACACTGACCTAGGTGAGAATGTCGCTTTGATATCAACCTTGCCAAGATTCACAGCCCCCCTTGCCCCTCTATCATAATGTCTTTCTAAACACATAATGTCGGATAGGGATGGGTATGACTGCAATCATCAAGCATGGCGACAGAGGGCATACTCAAAATTAAATCAAAATGCAGCAGAAGAGGCGAGCTGGGTGGCACACACTTCACACCTAACACCCGGGGTGGGCAGCAGGAGAGGCGGGCAGGGTGGCACCCACTTCACACCCCATACTCGGGTGGGCAGCAGGAGAGGCGGGCAGGGTGGCACCCACTTCACACCCATACCCGGGGTGGGCAGCAGGAGAGGTGGGCAGGGTGGCACCCACTTCACACCTCGCACCCAGGGTGGGCAGCAGGAGAGGCGGGCAGGGTGGCACCCACTTCACACCCCATACTCGGGTGGGCAGCAGGAGAGGCGGGCAGGGTGGCACCCACTTCACACCCCACACCCGGGGTGGGTAGCAGGAGAGGCGGGCAGGGTGGCACCCACTTCACATCCCACACCCGGGGTGGGCAGCAGGAGAGGCGGGCAGGGTGGCACCCACTTCACACCCCATACCCGGGGTGGGCAGCAGGAGAGGTGGGCAGGGTGGCACCCACTTCACACCTCGCACTCAGGGTGGGCAGCAGAAGAGGCGGGCAGGGTGGCACCCACTTCACACCCCATACTCGGGTGGGCAGCAGGAGAGGCGGGCAGGGTGGCACCCATTTCACAACCCATACTCGGGTGAGCAGCAGGAGAGGCAGGCAGGGTAGCACCCACTTCACACCCTATACTCGGGTGGGCAGCAGGAGAGGTGGGCAGGGTGGCACCCACTTCACACCCCGCACCCAGGGTGGGCAGCAGGAGAGGCTGGCAGGGTGGCACCCACTTCACACCCCGCACCCAGGGTGGGCAGCAGAAGAGGCGGGCAGGGTGGCACCCATTTCACACCCCACACACAGGCACAGCACCATGGCCGTGCTGTGATGACTTCAAATATTTGTATTGGACTTCAAGAGAGATGCGTTGGCACGTGCGTGGATGTGTGCATGTGGGGGGAGTAATTCTCTATGGTTCTGTGTGTCTGAGGAGGTGGGGCATCTGAAGTGCTATCCAGGTCTCCTCTCTGGTTGAACATTATCCATAATGTGAGCTTCGAAAGATTGGTACAATATAACTTCCATAGATACGATGGGTATCGATCCCACTGATATGGCATATACGTATGCGTATAGATTGCTAGAACCAGTGTCCGGCGAGAATAGCTCGGAGCATCTCGTACTGAATAAAATGCTATTGGTCATTCTCCAGCACTAAATATAACTGTAATCTTAATGTACAAAAACCTCACCCTAGTTACTAATATTCTTCGGTGTCTGTCGGTTGCAATCGGCATTTCCCGGTGGTGTTCGGTATCTCACGGCGGGACTCGGGAACTGTCGGCGTCGGGGTTGACTAGACAACTGGCGGCATGGGAACCGCACGGACAGCATGCTGTCAGATCTAATAGAATTGGAAATTGACCAAGATTCTGCATGCCTCGGCTGGCTGGGTCCTTTTTTTAGTCTGTCTACTCCCACTCCCTGCCTGCCATTCCCCCTGAACACCACGGGCTAGATTTTAATGGGAGGAAAAGCTGGCGAGCAGCTAGCACAAAGAGAACGGAAGGAAATTCTCCCTTTCGCATAGAAAGGGGATAGAATGAGTGGCGTTTTGATGTTGGTGCTGGTGGTGTCTGGACGGCTGTAACATTCTGCCGGGTGTGAACAAGTGAAAACAAAGGTAATTATTGGCTGGGTTTACTGCAGCGCTGTGAAATATCTGCTGATGTGATTGTCGTCTGCCCTTAATGACTTCCTGCCAAAATGCACCAGGAAGTGAGTCCGCTGCCACCTCTAGCCTCCACCTCCTCATCTTGTGTTAAAAAGCACAGTCCGTCGTCTGCTCGCCTCTGAGTCAAAGACAATAGGCGGGCTGTCCGCCGGGCCGCGCCGTGTCGACGCTCGCCCACTCAGATGGGCGCCTTAAGTACGGTTGTCTCCCATGTGTCGTCTGCTATTATGATACATGGCCACAACGTCTGTCATCTTTAACCATACTCAACCCCACACCTGCAAATAGGCCATTAACTGCATGCAGTCTGGAGGAAGCACCTATGGTGCCCCGGTATAGAGAGAACCGTATACCTGTGGCTTACTTTAAAACACAAATAGATGAGATTTCACATCTCTCCCATATGATTGAAATCTTCGGTACTTGGGTGTACTATCTAGACCTTATACTCCAACCAACTGCTCTTTTCATGGCCCGCGGCAATATTATACAGTAGATCGATAACTGATCAATATCAGCTTGGTGCTGAGAGTCTAGACAGGACTGTTTCATTTTAGACGATTTCCTTTTTTAAACCAGACAATCGGCAATCTGTGTTCTCAATTGGACTCATTACATTAAGATTAGATACACTCTTTTGTGGTGCATGCCTCTGGAGTGGTTGCCACATGTCACAATGTTTCTTTTAGTTTTTACACTTCCCTGCCTTATATTGTATAGGGTTTATAACCATTGCCATGTTGTGTTTTGCACACTCAATCTGCTCCCAGATTCAGCAGAAGCCACACTCAACTGCACTCAAGCCCCTAGCCCAGCCCCCATCCCCCATATAGCACCCCCCCCCCCCCTCTGTGAGGCACACAGGGACAGGAAGCATGAGGGGCACACACACACACACTGGACTGACGCGCGGGAAAAGGCGGAAGTCGCGCTTTGATGTCGTCGCGATCAATGGAGACAACTATGACAACACGTTACACGCACCGACTAGGGCAACGATCCCTGCCTCCTACCCCGCTCACCTCCCATGCTCCTCTCTCTAACTACTTGCCCGCCTGCATCTCTCTCTCTTCATCTACCCACTCGTCCTTGTATTGAGTTGAATTGAATAGATTTATTATAGTCTATACCGGGAGTCTATAGCCTCGATAAGGCCTTGAACAGTGGCCTCCCTGCCTCTGGGCTCCATCCTTGATTACTGTCCCCATCGCCACCTGCATGCTTCCAGTCTTTGTGCCATGAAGACATGTTCTTTTTGAAATATTTATCTTTTTTATACCGAGTATAGTATAGGCAGTAACATCAATATAGGGACAAAATAGGGCATTTCCAGCAGCATATTATTGACATTGGTTTGATAATGAATAATAAGATGGGTACTCGGCTTAAAGAAACGCCCGCCTCCTCCCACACATTAGGTTGTTGTGGATCCTCTGTCTGTCTCTTGACTTAATACATGTACATAGTCTCCCTGTATGCGCCCATGTATATCTGCCTACCCCACAGACTATCTGCCTCCCCCCTATCTGTCTACATATCTCACTGCCTTCATTGTACACCCACACACATTCAAACTGTTCCTCCAGGCGGCCATTTGACACGACATACCCTACCCCTGCTGCTGCTACAATGGCCAGGCCCGGCGCCCGGCCTCACCAAGGTCAGCCCTGGCTAATCACTGATTGATCGGAGGCAGCTCCAGCCGCTGGAGGAGGCGAGGGGTGGGGGTGGGGGCACAGGGCTCTGCAGGTGATGTTCAGGGTCTGGAGGAGTGGTGCTGAGAGGCTTGGGTAGGGGGGGGAGGGGTCTGGTGACTGGTGATTGGGCGTTAGAAGAATAGCAGGTACTAGGAGAATGGCGTCGGTATAATGTGGCCCTGGTGTGGAGATCGTGCCTATGCATTGAGACATTGTCCGAACGGCTGTGTTCAATCAAGGCAAGAGCATAGAGATGGTTAGAGGAAGGATTTATGTTCATCTAACAGCTCACTTATAAAATATTTCTCAAGGGCCGTATGTGTAGGTAGTTGGGAGGAAGGCGCAGTATTGGCTGCTCCATGTAGACAGGAGGCCACAGGAAAAACTAGATTAATACCGTCTTAAATAAATACACCTGTGTGGCCCTCTTGTCTAATACCGCCATCCGGGGACGTGGCTATAACGGGCAAACGTCGCTACGCGTTTTACTGCACTGTTTCCTGTTTCTAAAGCTACCGATTCTTAATCTGTACAGATTGGGGACAATAATAGGCCATTATTTATAGCGATAGTAATCAGAAATAGTATACAGCTCTGGACATACGATGGGAAGAGGTGAGGGGAGACGGATTATATGGTACAATATCGGATAGCATGTGGCACCCAGCCTGTCTATATACATGCGGTAGGTGTAGCATGACTACCTGGAGTGTGATGGGGGTGGGAAGATGATGAAGGGGGTTAAGGACAGTGCACATGTATGGCAGATGGGGGGGGGGGTTGGGTGTGGAAATATAATGGGATCTAACCATGTGGTCAACCATTTCCATCGTTTCCTCAACGTTCTTGTTAACGGTAATTAGTCTAAATGCCAAACAGTACCGGAAAGGAAATAGTCAAAGAGGAAATTATTTGAAGGCGGCGATACGACCTGTAGCTTCCAATTAAGTGTATTAGGTCTACGATGGTCAGTAAATGTATGCAAAAACAGTGTAGTATAGTACAGTACATTGTTTCTCCCACTGCTCACCTCACTACAACATGTACATTATACTGTATAGATAGTGAAACAACAAATTCCTCCTTCTATACTGTCAACCAAAAGCATATTCTATTGCCCATGTACACTAATACCGTAGTATTTAGTGTAAAACTACAGTAGATTCTAATGCTCAGCTACAGCTGCTTAACTTCTAAAAGTGCATATAGGTAATCCTCACTGAGATCAACTTTACACCCCCTCCAGTTGCACCGTGTCAATAAACCCAAGTAATATTAAGATATTACGTATAGGTGAAGATGACTTCGAGGAGGCGAACTGCCATTTGCAGTCCGAGTGAAAGAAGGTGGCTGATAAAAGAGTGATCCCGAAAGGGAAGCCTGCTTCATCGAACAACCAGAGGCATAGAGATGAAAGAACAGGCAAATTACACTAAAGAAAGGCACTGGCATTTATTTTTGCAAATGAAGTAATATGAATTGATATTTTTTCATAATCATGACATTTAAATTCAAACGTTCAATTACGTTTTTGGGTACTGTTTTCAGATTAATGCCAATAAATTAGTCCGTCAGCGGGCTCTTTTACGGCTTTTAGGCAGAGTTAACGCATTAACACTGTAGGACTAGCCTAAATTAATTATTTACTCTCGATGGGAGGCATGGAGACTATGGTCGTGTATTCCATTCCATACACTCACTTCATACTTGATAATATTATTGGCTCAACCGTTAGTAGTTACCTCTATGCCCATTTTATGTGGTGTGAAATTGAATTAACCATATTTTGGTAGTCAAAGAGGCAGAATTAGGATATCTCTTTTTAGATCGCTTTTCCTATGGCCTTTTCTTTGTCTGGGACTGGCCTTCCATCATGTGCGTATTTGATGTGATTTGTGGATATTAGTGGACAGTAACAATTTCCCAGGAATTGCAATTTGACACAACTCTGCTATTTTATAACCATAGTGCTTAATGGAACAGCTCTCCCTCCCCCAAGACAAGTTGACAAGCTGTAGAAAAGCTTCTATAGAAAGGGCTCACGAAGTGAACTTTAAGCTGAACCAAATTCCTTTATACAATTCCCTTGATTTTGTAAGGTGAGGGAATGAATATTATAAATATTCTAAACGAGAATGTTCAGAATGAATCGCACAATCACCTACAGCGTCGCATCACCGACTACAATGTAATAATAGCATCATCTCATCTACTGTTAAAATGTGTTCTCCCTCATACATTACCCATGCTACATGGATAGACCGGCATTTAATCATTGCTCTGTTGGCACAGGAGACATCCTGGAGGTAGTATTGAATATGGCGGCCTTCACAGGTTGACCAGTGACAGCGCCACTGGAGATGACTGCCTGTTTTTGTGGCTGGGCTGTCTGCGTGGTTTACTACAGACAGGTATGGCCAATCCCGTGACATGCAGACGTACACATCCAAAACATGGCATCCAGGCCCCGGCGCCACCATAACAACCAGCCTAAACCGGTCTGATTGCGTTTTACGCCGAAATACCGCCGCGCGGGTCTTTAGGTTGTGAAAGCAGCATTGACAAAATCTGAGTAATGAAAGATGCAAGGGGTGTAGAGGTATATGAATGGGAAAATGTGACTTTTGGGGTAAGGAGGGAAGAAGAGGGACATACTTTGAGAATTATAATACAGACTTTAATATCTCAGCTATCATTATTGTACATGTGCTGCTATTTCTACCTCTTCCCTATCAGCCCAATACACTGATAATAATACCTATAGTCAGTACTGACTATACCACCATATTTTGACCCCCGTAGTCAGGGGACTATACAACTTAGTCACATATTAGTCATAGGATAGTCAGTAGTGACTATATGTGGATCACACAAATTGATGATGTCACAGGAATTTGTGCACAGGAAACAGTTAGAATTCAAATCTGAATGGTCCATGGACTTCAGGTAGGCACATCCTCTTCTAAACCACTGTTCTATAGATATCCCTGCTTGTTATATGTTATGTTACAGTTGACTATGGCAACTTAAGATGTTATAGGGTGCATGAGTTCTCATGTTTGATAGAGTAATCATGGTATTTTGTTCAAATTTTGATAACATAGAAATACATGAACAGTTTATGTCTAGACTAACAGAGCATAATATGCCTATACAGGAGCCTGTCACCTGCCCTGCTTTATCCTAGCCTGTCGCCTGGCATGCCTTTTCCTAGTACTGTACCGTCGCGTTTAAGCGCCTGGTATTGAATATGCGCCGGTCTTGTATAAGTGCCGGGGGTATGAGAGTCTTGAAATTACTCTTAAGCGCTAAAACTGGATCTTGAATAAGCGCCTGTCTTGTATAAGCGCCGGGGCTAAACAGCCCTCCAAAGTTATAAGCGCCGGGGCGCTTAAACACGACGGTATGGTATGTTCATTGCCCTACCTTATCCTAGCCTGTCCCTTGCCCTGCCCTATCCTAGCCTGTCCCCTACCCTGCCTTATCCTAGCCTGTCCCCATGCCGGTCCCCTAGCGGACCTTCTAGCCTGTCACCTGCCCTACCTATCCTAGCCTGTCCCCTACCCTGCCTTATCCTAGCCTGTCCCCTAGCATACCTTATCCTAGCCTGTCACCTGCCTTACCTACCCTAGCCTGTCCCCTGCTCTACCTATCCTAGCCTGTCCCTTGCCCTGCCTTATCCTAGCCTGTCCTCTGGCCTGCCTTATTCTAGTCTGTCCCTTGCCATGCCTGATCCTAGCCTATCCCTATCCTGCCTTATTCTAGCTTGTCCCCTGGCCTGCCTTATCCTAGCATCTTTATTGCCTTGCCTTATCCTGGCATATCCATTGCTCTACCTATCCTAGCCTGTCCTCTGCCATGCCTTATCCCAGCTTGTCCCTTGCCTGGCCCTATCCTAGCCTGTCCCCTACCCTGTCTTATCCTAACCTGTCCCCTGTCCTGCCTTATCCTAGCCTGTCCCCTGCTCTACCTATCCTAGCCTGTCCCCTGCCATGACTTATCCTAGCCTGTCCCTTTTCCTACCCTATCCTAGCCTCCCCTGTCCTGCCTTATCCTATCCTAGAGCAGGACAAAGCTTGACCTGCCTTTCCCTTATTTCTCATGATTGACTATATCTATAAGTCATAATGACTACTTAAGACCATGAAACCATTAAATTCATAGTCACTTGACTATATAGCCCAAATCAGCCGATTTAATGGCTGACTATAGGTTGACTATATGACTAACTTACATTAGACATAGGTGACTAACTAGGTATAGCCATTTTTTCTACGTTCACGTGACTATAGAAACGTAGTCCGTAGTGACTAACATTTCCAGGTCTATTATTATCAGTGTAGCCTCCTGACAAACCCAGACATACCTTCTTCATAATCCGACCTAGGAAACCCACCACTCATCCCCATTCCCTCCATCATATAAGATCCACACACCGAGGTATTACAAACTCACATAATACATATATAGGCCTGTGTACTTCAGCTTCTCAGCAGCAACGTTGGGTGATGCTGTGGAGCTGACGTTGCCCACAAATTGGCTGATTAATGCAGGCATGCCCATTAGACTAATCACATGACTTGTTAGGGACAATAGCTAATCACCACGATGTCCAGACACCCCCTTAGACATACACACAGAATGGTGGTCCTGCTTGGTGGCCATTATATGTGCCTCTTACACATGCAGAGCACGTATGGGAGAACATATGCACATACTAAATATATGTGATAAAAGGGTGAAATGAATATTCTGTCTCATATCATGAAGCTTGATTCGAGTGGGTGGGCTATCCGTTTCCCTCGGGTAGCCTTGAGATAAAAATGACCTTATACATTACACACAAGTTAAAATGATAAACATGTCCCATACCGCTAATAATATTAATGTAGCATTTTATTGCAGACATAGATAAACCTCACGGTTCGTATTGCTGAATTCAGCCACCCTTATAATGAAGACACTTTCGCTGGAGGGAAGCCTGAAATGGACTTGATCAGGAGATGGAGTCCAGAGCTGCCACCACCACTACCACCGCCACCCGACCAGCACCACCCCCTCCAGCAGCACCACCCCAGCACCACCTCCAGCACCACCAAGCCTACAGCCTAGCTACCCCAATCAGCAGAATTAGCATGCGCCGAGGCAATGGGACCGGCTGGCCTGCTTCCTAGTTTCCATGAATGACTGATGAAAATTTTAAAGCTGCAGCCACCGGAGCCGTCCCCGCGGGGCCGAGGACGGCCACGGTGGCGGTGGTGGAAGGAGGTACAGCACATGGGTGGAATGAAAGGGAAGGGGAGAGGAAAGAACGACAGTTAGGGTCTGAATGCAAGAGGGAAGGATGGGAAAGGGCTCTGAGCTGATGATGGGTGAATTATTAAAGGAAATGAGACACGGGTAAATTAATGTAGTTAAGAGAAATAACAGAAAATATTATATAAGAGGTTAGAATAGGAAATGTATGTTACGGTTGTACAAGGGCAGTATTCAGGGAAATTGTGCTGGGTGTAAAAGGAGGGTGATAATGTCATGGGAAGGATAAAGGACTGGAGCACTATGAAATGTGGGTGGGGAGAGGGGCGTGGACAAAGGAAGCCTATGGGGAGGGACGTAGAGTGGAGGTGTACAGTAGACCGTGGTGTCTGGGCCGTGCGCCGCGTGGCACTGTCCCAAACAAGGTGCCGCTAATGCTTCCTCCTAGACCTGTCATCTACAATCTCGCCCCGGGCAGGACATGGGACGACGCCACAATAACACTAGCCCTGCCCAACCCCCGCCACTAATAGGCAGCCATCCTTCAGCTGCACTAGAACTACCGTTAGACAGGGAAGGGTTATGGGGCTAGGCAGCCATCTCACAGCTGCACTAGGACTGCCGTTAGACAGGGCAGAGCTATGGGGCTAGGCAGCCAAACCCACAGCTGCACTAGGACTGCCGTTAGACAGGGCAGAGCTATTGGGCTAGGCAGCCAACTCAAAGCTGCACTCAGTCTCGGACCCGACTGTAAGTATACAGTCTGGGAGAGTCCTTATGTACTCACTTGTACTGGATATCACCAATCTGAACATCATGGGTTCGAGACCCACCATGGCACAATGGGTAGTAATTTTGATATCTGTACAATGCACCTGTATTACACTTTTGTCACTATCTAAATATGTAATATGTAATATAAGTATGCCAGTATAGGGGTATATATGCTTCAAATAGGCCAAATAAAGAATGTAAAAAAACGAACCTACGTTTTGCCAAAGGTGGGATTCGAACCCATGAGGCCATGCACAACCTCCTTCATGATCATGTGACCATGGCTAACCAATCAATGGTTGAGCTATCTCATTAAGAAATGATCCAGGATCCTGGATCATTTTCTAAGTAGGTCACAGTTATTAGATACAAAATTGTCCAGGCCCATTACAGCCTGACGGCTGCAATGGGACTGGAGGGCTCGAGGCTGAGCTGCACTAGGACTGCCATTAGACAGGGAGGGTCTATGGGGCTATAGCCAGCCATCCCACAGCTGTACCCGGACTGCCGTTAGACGACAGGGCAGAGCTATGGGACTAGGCAGCCATCTCACAGCTGCACTAAGACTGCCGTTAGACTGGGAAGGGTTATGGGACGAAGCAGCCAACTCAAAGCTGCACTAGGACTGCCGTTAGACAGGGAAGGTCTATGGGGCTATAGCCAGCCATCCCACAGCTACACTCGGACCGCCGTTATAGACAGTGGAGGACTTTGGGTCTACAGGGTAAGAATGGATGGAGTGGGACTGGAAGCAGGGTTTGGGGACAGTTAGGTGTTATAATGGATATGAACGAGGGGGGGGGGCAAGTAAGGGGAGATGAGAAATATCATTACCGGTATATGCTACTTGTAATATGGAGCTATCAGGGCATTGTTGTACAAAGGGTAGGCCTACCACTGAAGGGACGACCTCCAGTTGGGTACATATTCATCATAAATAGAGGCACACCTGACATAATTATATAGGACATTCAATCCTTTCTAAAACCTAGTCATGGATGCAAGAAGGAAGCTATACCTGCACCCAGATATCCCTTCCTCATAACTATACCCATGATATGTACTGCCAGTTCCCTTCTACCCTACCACATCTCACCCACCTACTTAGACCCCCCCCCTCCACCACCACCCCTCACCTCCTGGAGCGGTGGGCCTATACGCCTGCCCTGCTGGCGGCTTAGCGTTGCATGTAGGTTGACTTGACAGGGTGCCAACCGATATAAGATGATAACGTGAACGGCCCTTGCCTCCATTCTCCGCACCAAATGGATTGACTGCAGGGAATAGTGGGGCCCGTGGTAGTAGTTTTTTTTTGTGTGAGAGTGTTAGCCAGGCCGACATTCAAGGGGAGAATGTATCCTGACGTGCCTTGGTTACCATGCACGGAGCTAATGGGCGGCGCCACGATGGAACAAGCATGTAAAGTGAAGGCAAAACTGAACTCAGCCACATAATGGATCCATGCAGTAATTATAAGCGATGGCCGCGAGCTTACGGCCGTAGGGATCCATATCAATAACTGTGTGTGTTTTTTAGGCCCTTTGTGCAGTGGTACAACCACCCAAATAGCGGCCCTAGTCTGTCTGTAGTACCAAGTATACAATCATAGCAGGGGAGGAAGGAAGCATTCTCAGGGCTCAGACTGCTAAAACATATATGTAAAACGTATAATGTGTATACACATTATATGCTGTTTCACAATGCAATCTTTGGTTTGTAATTGGCTATTTTAACACTTCGATACTCATCTGTATATTCTAAATACCAATGTATTTTGGATGGTGGCTGATCACTGCCGAATTTGAATTCAAACTATGGCAATTATGATTATACAGGAGTAGCTAACCCTACTGGTCCCGTCGTCAGTATCTCCTATCCTGACTTAATACGTATTATACCACCTCCCCACCAACAAACAATGGGCAAAAAAGCCTGACCGTATTTCTTTTCCCCTGCAGAGGGTATCTAGATCACGCCCCACACTGGGGGGGGGGGGGGGGTAGATGGAGAGATGGTGGGCTGGTATAGGACGGGGCTGGGGCTGGGGGACAACCAGCCGTTGGCGGCTCGGCTCTTTAAGGCGGCACACTGCCTCTTCCAAAGGTCAGGCTCGTTTTTCAGCTCTCCCACAGGGTGGCACCACTGTCTGGGGCCGGCAGGGACTCAGGGTAGGGGTGGTATTCCCGCCTAGAATTGCTATTGATCGGTCAAACGAGACAGGGCTGACTGGGGAGCGAACCGGGGGCAGGGGACACGTGGGCAATGTGACCTCCCCCACGTGGGTAGACTGACCAGTGGGGTTTATGCTGGTCAGGAAGGGGGGCTGGCGACCCTGCCCGCCCCCTCCCACCAGTGCTGGGGGCGGCGGGCGGAGCCGGGCAGGGCCGGGCAGGGCGGCAGGCGCCGCTCCTTATTGGGTATTCATACAGGTTCCATTGTGCTTAATTACCTCTCCGCCGTCGGCAACAAACACTGGCCAAAGATTAAAACCAGCACCGACAGGTCTTCCTTAGCACGCGGCCAGAATGAGCTATGAGCAGACTACTGCCTGGTGTAGACTTAAACTCCCTCCCAGCCCGCCTCTCCCCTATCACAGCCACACAGGCCGCACATTGGGACACAGGCCCTCTGACTCCATCCACCCTGAGAGATACATACTAGAATCCTATAGCTGACTGCCACCTTAAGAAGGACTAGTTCATGTGATGAATATTTAGAGCTGGCTTACATTTGCTTGATAATTTTATAATTGTAATTAGGAAATATGCATGTATTTCATGGCTAAATGCAATGGTTTGATGCACTATATAACGGAAGTGATAATAATATTCAGGATGAACAAAATCCTTTTATTTGAACCAAATCGAATACTTATTCCTGACATGTAGGGATGCAGAAAATGCACATAATGATACATTCAGGAAACACCTATTTTGAATAATAACCAAGCCTTTATAGACGCAGTGCACCCCCACCTAATTGCTCGCTCCATTCACCCTGCTGTCTAACCAGTTTGCACAACCCTGGAGATAAGACAAGAAAACAGAGGGAATTACACTCAGACGGTTTTATATATTTCTTGTCAGTCGTACTGCTACTCTTCACGGCAGCTGAATATTCACGCTGGCTGAGTTGAAAGGCGTGTGTTTGAATTTCTTGTACCACCAGCAACTTTAAGCACACATCGTTGGTTACACCGCCTCGCACGTTTTGTATGTGTTTGCACGCGTATCCCCCTCTAGTTGAGAAGCTCTCCAGCGGCTCCCTACTCTAGAATCGGCCAGCATAACACGGTACTGAACCGAGCTGTACTATCCCCTGCTGCATAGGGGCTTCTCCATATACTACTCCCCCAAGTCCACACACTTGCCTGTAAGTAGTATACGAAAATGAACGTATATCCCAGGGTTTGTTGTAAAACAAACTACCAAAGAATGCGCTATTCGAGTGCTTGCTTTCCTCTTTCAAATTTAGAGTTAAAGCTTAATACATGTTACACCACAGTTGGCTGAGAGAACAAAAGAAATGACCTGACTGTATATTACATACAAGGCTGTATGTCAATGTGGTACATTCAGCACACTCTCCAAAGTGTAAGTCAGATATGGATAAGCATGAGTATCTGCATTTATATGGTATCAGCCAAGCTTGGACAATGGTAAATATCCTCGACCTGTCCTTGGCTTATAACACTTATACATCAACTTTTTTATAACCGAATAGACAGGCTGTGATTGGAGCTGTGGAATATACTTATACTGGTATGAAACATAGCCTACTGGTATAAAACGAGTGAGGCCGATGCTATGCCGATGGTGATCGGTGAGGAATATAGTGCTCCTCCTGTGTATAAGGTAGTCGGTGGTCATTTGTCGTTGGTATAGAGGGTGGTGAGTCGGTATCAATGTGGTAGGGTAGGGGGGATCCAGTCAGTTCTATTCTGGGTGTAGCCTGTGGAGTACTGGAGGCCCTGACTATCACAGCCCATCGATCTCAACCAGCCACAAAAAACCCACATGCGCGAGGCATGAAATACCTCACTGTCAATTATTCATGTATTATGGCGATGCAAGGGCCGTGGCTTTTTCATTCTTATCAAGCAGCCATTGATTGGTGAGTTAGAGCATGGGGCACTAAACGGGCTTCCATGTTGCTAGGTGCGTGCGGCTAATCATGGCCGGAGATGGCACGGCTCAGTCCAATGCATGCGGCAAACCATTTAAAAAGCTATACACTGCATGCCCCAGTACCATATTGGTCAACCCCCTGTACAACTGGATACGAGAGAGAGAGAGAGAGAGAGAGAGAGAGAGAGAGAGAGAGAGAGAGAGAGAGAGAGAGAGAGAGAGAGAGCAAGAGAGCCAGAGAGCCAGACAGACAGAGACAGCGAGGATGAGAGAGACAGAGACAGCGAGACAGAGACAGACAGGCAGAGGCAGAGGCAGAGGTAGAGACAGATACAGAGATAGACCCACAGCGACAGTTACAAAGAGCAAGATATCTGCAAAGGCATAGAGCTATACCTAGGAAGCAGGCCAGGTGGTAGCTTACAGGGCACAGCTGAATAGAGATAATATACATTTTCTAGGAGAAATAGCTAGAGGAGTGGACACATTTATAACAATGTGAAAGAACAAGTGGAGAATAGTGAGAAAGCAGATAGTAAGGGTGAAACCCTCCACAATCCACTGAATGTTCCAAGCAGGACGTCGGCGCCCAGTTGGTGGTGAAGCCCCAGAAGTCGCCCTGATGTCATTAGACCTGCAGTAGACCCCCACCCAGTAGACCCCCACCACGCCCCTCCATACTGGGGGGGGGGGGTGGGAGGGGCGAGGGGGAGTCCAGGGACCGCTCATTGAATGGAAGCCTGACCCAGGGAGCGTTCATTGAGCGGGTACACTGGAGGCCAACGAGGAAGCCGGTCGTTAGGGGTGCTTTGAAGGGTCTTTATCGCATGGAAACCATGTCTCGGCTACACAATATATCTAAGCTGATCAGCCCTCGGGCCGACCGATAGGAAAATCAATAAAAACCACTCGATACATCGGCCAGTACCCATTTGATCAGCCAAGCCCTGCGAAGCCTGAGAAAATAGCAGACATGCCCCTCCCCTACCCCGGCCATGTTTTTGTTGTGTGATTGATCATGGGGCGAAGCACACATAAAAATAGAAATGAAGCGGGAGTTGGGGAGGACATGGGCTGAAATAATACTACACGGTCAAGGCATGCCCGCAAACGAAACAGGAATGGGGTGCACCGGGAGGAAGACTTTTCTGCTCAGGGTGTCCTTACCAGGGCAAGCCTAACCCCTCATACATGCAAGGTCTCGTACCGGTAATTCCTAAACTCCTCAAGTACAGTTTAATGCATATCCGAATAAATTGGATGTGAACACAGACTTGGGATATACTACTGATGATATCATAATCCTTTAGACAAACGTATAGGGCCAACAACAAGTATAGCCTACAGATAAGGTACCAAATCTATAAATACTGCCCTCATGCTTATCCTCGTGTAAACCCGCAGCTAATCTTAGACATGGACAAAGTGTAATGTGGAGTGGAGTCATTCAAAGGCATTCAGGTTACCGTTACACGTACATTGTGTCGGGCGTTCGCTTAGAAATGAGACAATGTAAGAGGAAGACGTAATTTGATCCCCTGGCAATTTGAAGGGTTTTACTTGGCTGTCGCAAATAGCTTCTAGTAACAAGCACGTAGACATTTGTAGTATGATACCGTTCTCCTCATGTAGATACAATGCTATTTTTGCCTCGTAAATGGAAATAGAACACGTTCAGCCTAATCTCAAAAGACACTACTAATTATAACTTTCTCTGAAATTACGTCTTAAGTCTATACATACATGTACCGATATGTATGCTCAATGCCCACCATCTGCGTAATAATGGCAGTGACCGCTTGGATAGGGTCAAGAATCCCCACAAATCCACTACTACCGGACTATAAATGATTGTCTGGTTGTTATTTAATAGATATCGAGGTTACCTGATAATAACTTGTTCATAATAGAGTAGCACACCTGGCAGAACGCGTGCTTTAAAGCGGCATAATCACCGAGCGTGGCCCATTCACATTTCCAGTACTGTTCTAGTCTACTATGTGGTTAAGTGTGAGTGGTGATATTGCCCCTTTAAGCTGGTCATAAAGTGATGATGCAAGGGAGTGTGTTTGTGTGTGTGTCAGGTGTGTGTGTGTAGGGGGTTGTGGTCAATGATCACAGTTCATCTTTGGTTAATTAAATATTGCCCTCTTGTCCAACTGAACAATGTGGTGCTAAATTGATTAATATTACCGTAAGCATCTCATACATCTTGGAAATGGAAATGAATGATTAACTGACAAGAGAGCTATATAACATTTTCCAATATGTAATAATATCTGCCTTGCAGTTGGATATGTATTGACATTAAAGCTCTGCTATACCACCTCAGATAGATTTGTTACTTTTAACTAGAGTTAAAGATATATACTAGAAAAAAATTGAATGTTTTCAGAATTCTATGCAGCACTTGATTACATCAACAAGGTAGTGGCATCTACACCAAGTAGGCCTATTAGTATACTGTGTTTGAGAGTTGAGCAATGGAAAACTTCCAGGCTCCTCTCCACTCAGTACTGACATCTAATGGCTTTTGTCAACACTAAATAACCAAACCCCACCAGAATATAAATAACAGTTGGAATTGGAGTCTTGTATTGCACATATTACAAATCTCTTGCCAAAATAAATGGCAGATCATAAGAGGGAAATGGTTACACAATCATATGAGATACTCATGAAGAAAATGGTATAGCAGCTTTAAATACACTTCGAGGAAGGTCATGAGAAATATGGATTCCCTAAAATTGAATGAAGTGCAACAATATTCCTATATAAAGCACAGCCAGACATAGATCTATACACAATAGTAAATTCACCGGAGGTAAATCTGATGCAAGGTACCAGACAATACTGAAGTCTAGAAGCACGTCATAGCAGCAAATACACTGGAGACACTTCCCATTGTAGGCAGTGCCTGGATACCTTAACAATGGTAAATTCAGTAGTCGGTAGTCTATATGGCTTCCGCCTATAGACGCCATGATAACACCACCCCGTCGGACAAAGTACGACCCTCCTGTCTCTTCACTAATACTCCACCCTACCAGGCAACTAGTCCTACACCCCTCCTGTCTCTGTCACTAGAATTCCACCCTACAAGGCAATTCGGCCTACACCCCTCCTGTCTGTTCACTAGATATCCACCCTACAAGGCAACCAGGCCTACGCCCCTTCTGTCTCTGTCACTAGAACTCCACCCTACAAGGCAACTAGGCCTCCATCCCCCTGTCTCTGTCACTAGAACTCCAACCTGCCAGCAACTAGGCCTCAACCCCCTGTCTTTCTATATTATCTCTAAGCTTAGTTCGATGGGCATATACCCTACTGAGTGACAGGGGGATATGGGGACCGTGGTGGTGGGGGGTAGGGGCTCTGCAGACAGGGGGTTCCTGTCGATAGTATTGAGTCGGCCTCTCTCAGTGTTCAGGCATGTATGCATGGCCTCCTCTTGATGCGCGAGCAACTCACTAGGTGGGACTGCAGGCGCATGCGCACAAAGGGCTATTTCTGCCTGCTGGCGGCCTTGATGTGGGGTCAGCACACTAGCATCTTTGTGTGGTGCGGCTAAGCTGTCTTTGGTGGCTCTAAATGACACCTTGGGCTGTCGTAGACGTCTACATAAGCAGATCACTGACAGTAGTCACATGTACCCCATTTAAACAGGTATAAATATATATCCTATATTATCACCATGTTGGTGTTTTCAAGCTAGTTTTAAATGGGGTTGGGGAGCACGTAGTAGTTCAGAAGATTCAGGCAAACACATTAATGCCAATTTTGATTAGGCATGAGAATTCTCCGACGGTGATTTATGCTGGAACTGCATTGGAGGCGCATTCTGATGTGATTATAAAGAGTAGATAACTCAATAGAGGACTGTACAGGGGTCTGACAGTCAGGTATGGGTAGGGTACCCCTGAGCCCTACCCTGGTCCTCCATGACCTGCTCCTGCAGGGGGCAGTGGTAAGAGCAACTGGGAGCAGCTCAGTCAAGACGTGCTCACAACCAGGTCAGTATTGACTTCCGCCCGAGCTGCTCACAGACCATTATTGTTATATTGCTAGCACCAGCCCCGTAGCGTTGGGTATTGGGAGGAGCTGCTCGAACATCAATTTATTACATTGCTAAGTATTTATAATGATGTCTAGCAAAAAGAAATGGCGAGGGATTTCTATCGAGTCCTCGTATTGCGTTTTGGAAATCTGCAATCCGGTGGATGTTTTATACTAAATGCCAAATGCCCCTTCTCCTGGAACTGCCCCTCTTGTACCCGGAACCGCTCAATAGCCTGGAGCTGTTCTCTCTACATGACATAGGGTAACTACAGACTAATTTATCGTAATGTAGTAACGATTGAAAGCTAAAGTGGTGTTTAGACATATTATATTACAAACATACACAGTCAAATATTATATTACCTGGTGTTAAGCACATTACATATAGTTAATATAGGACATTGCTGTTTCCCTAGTAGCCATGCAGACTAGCGGTGAACAGTGGAAACGAGTGGAATGACACCAGTGAGTTAGTATCACATGTATAATATAGAAACTGCACCGTTAGGTCACGTTAGCATTTTAATGACAACATTAATGTAATTGCAACATTAAGGTAATTGGGGGAATGTTGATCACTCTGAAACTAACATAGCTGTGGTGTACAGTACCTACAAATATGAGAGACTAAGTTTATACACAGAAATTCCTAGGGGTGACTGTTCGTATATGGTGTGAGGAGGGTATGTGTGATAGCGAGGGGGGGGGTCCCTAGGCGCCACCAGCACCGCAAACCAACCACAGCCCCGTCAGAGTCTGGAGGAATGATCAATGACCAGTCCTCCAGGGTGTGACCAGTACGGGCCCACCACGCCCCTACAGTTCATTTATATCAAGAATTTATTCCATGCAAGGTACGTGTCCACATACACTTCATATGTGACATGTACAGGAAAAAATGGACCTTATTAGTGCAACCTGCAATCAGGTTTTCGCAGATCGTGTCACCTAAAGGGAATTTCTCATGCTTCTTAATGTCCCTCGGAGGAAGGGGAATGTGTTGCACCCAGGTACTAGTTAGGCACTCGGCCACATAATGCTAAGTGCAGGTTTTCATACGTGTCCTTGTGCCCAAATTACCCAGTGTGGCTGTCAGGCTGTACCATCTGAGCTGCTCACCCAGTCCCTAACACTAACAACCTGAGCAGCTCCATACTCCCCGCCTTAATGAGGCCTGGCCAGGCGACAATTAGACCTCTGTTTAGGCCCAGTTTATGTATGCAAATCACCACGCCGCCGGCCTGGTGAAGGCACTTCGTTTTGTGAGTGAGTGCTTATAAATATGTAAATGCAAAAACGACTGCTAGTCCCTACGTCCCTGCCTTCATGGACGTTCTGCATAGATGGATGGATAACCCATTTGGTCATGTACTGCAGTAGTGAACAGGTATAGAACGGCTGAGTGCATTTGGTTTCTCTCTGTCCGCGGGATGGTGCAGCCACGCGAACTAACTGGTTACTGACATATTTAAATGATACAATGTATCATATGTAGACATGATATCATGTGTAGACATGGTAACAGGTTACTGGCAGAATGGTAGCATTTGTAGACATAGTTACCAGCTGGCCACTGACAGAATGATAGCATGTATAAACATGGTTAACTGTCACTTACAGAATGATATGATTTGCAGACATAGTTACTGGTTGCCGACATAATGATATCATTGTAGACATGGTTTAAGAGTTACCATGTGTTTACTGACAGAGAGAACTACACATGTATATCATTTATAGGCGTGTTTACCAGTTGTTTACTGACAGAATGGTAGCATAATTATGTAGTCATGGTTACTGACAGAGTAATAGCATGTGTAGACAGGGTAACTTACATCATAGTAACATTGTAGATTATGGTTACTAGCTGGTTACACTCAAAATAGTACGATGTGCATGCAGCCACGAACACCGTATAATCCACACTATTAGAGGCAAACAGTACATACGGAAAGTAACCTAAGGCATTTCCAGAGTATCATAAAACACAAAAGGTACCTATATAATCTACAACAGAAGGATCCCCTTCCCTCCCATCAGTATATAGGGTATCACTATAACATGGGGACCGTAGACAGATCAGACGTTGCTGTCAGTAGCAGCGGGTGGGTATAATGCGGGGGTGGAGGAGAGCTGTATCTCCTGCCTCTGTTCTACTCTCCCACGGCAGCTCTACCCCATAACCCCCCCCCCCCCCCCCCCACGCCTCCTCCCACGACCTCGGCGGCCGGTCCCGAGTGTTTTCACCTCAAACATAAATCCAATTACTTGCCGGACGTGGGTGCCCAGACCGACAGGGGCGGTGTCCTATAGATATAGGGAGCTCCATCTAGGTGTTCTGCAGGACGGTGATAAGGCAGGGGTTAAATGTCAGATGCCCAATCAGAAGGAATATGATATGGAAAACATGTACATGTGTACAAGGATGTATGTATGGGAGCAGCCAAGCAGAAAGGGGGTTCCATAAATATCTCATTTTGCGATGTATTCATGCAATTACATTTTATCATGGTTTACGTTTTCATGAACCTGTAGTATTCTTATTTTGTAAATGCGTAGGTTACCAAGTACATATATCATGTGTATAGAATCCCAGCCTTACACATAGAAATGGGAGTCATCCCATACAGTTAAACCTTTGGGTATTAGATATACAGGTGATTGTGTGTTTTTATTTTTAGTGTTATGCAGGTTATATTATGGCACACTTTGATAATAGGACCGCAGTCAGGAATTATCGCCTTTCTTAAATAGAATCATTGCCTTTTTATGCTACAAGAATATTCATACCCATAACTATCTTCACGAGAGGATGTTTTCCTTCACCGACTGTCCCCTACAGCATATGCTTTCAGCAATACTTATCTTGAAACTGATGCCTGTACCATTATTGTAGACCCCAATGATTTTTATTGATAATATTAGTACCATATAATGCTATTATCAATTATATTACAATTTCTGAGTTCGGGGTACCTTTTCCGTCCAAACATTTCACACTACAGGTTACAGTAAAGCATACCACTTCAACCATACCTAATTATTACCTACTAATCATGATTCAATTAAAAAACTATGTGTTGGTTAATAATCTCCTGATCCCCCTTACCCTCTATCAACCCCCCCCCCCCCCCCTCTAACACTCAGGTGTGAAGGCAGATATTGCGGGCAGGGTGGTGTCCCTTGGCGGCCGGCGTCCCATCCGTCATGGCGTCTCCGACGTTACGTCTATTCTGGTTTACAGCCTTCCCACAATGCGCTGCCCGTGCTACTCACTTCCTCATCCATCACGCCGTGCCTACCCGTGCAGACCGCCGCCCGCCCGACGGCACATCCATCACCCGGGGGCCGGCCTCCCTGTACCGCCCAGCCCCTGTCTCCCCCACTCCTCACTCCCACCACCACCACCACCACCACCACCACCACCACTAGCAGCCACCACTAGCAGCCACTATCACCGCCAGCAATCCCCCTCAGCCACACATAGCCACCCACCCACCTACCCACCACCCAGAGACACATTCCCCTCCTCCCTCCCTCCTCACACCCCACCACAGCCAGGCCCACCCCTACCACAGTCAGCAACACTACAATCAGCCAACTACCATATCACCAACCCTCCATCTTCACACATACACACATACATACACACATACACACATACACACAGGGGCATAGTGTTGGTCTGCAGCCCACCCAACACAGCCCATCCAACGTACCTCAATAACTAACCCACCCAACACGTACCTCAACAGCCCACCCACCCTACACGTACCTCTACAACCCATGTACGTATAGCCCACCCACCTAACATGTACCTCTACAGCCCACAAGCATATAGCCCACTTACCCAACATACCTCTTCAACACATGCACCTACAGCCCACCCACCCAATACGTCCCTCTACAACCCACGTGCCTACACTGAGGCTACAGCCCACCCACCCAACACGTACCTCTACAACACACGTGCCTGCAGCCCACCCACCCTACATGTCCCTCTACAACCCACGTACCTACTGCCCACCCACCCTACACGTCCCTCTACAACCCACGCACCTACAGCCCACCCACCCAACACGTACCTCTACAACACACGTGCCTACAGCCCACCCACCAAACGTACCCCTACAACACACGTGCCTACAGCCCACCCACCGAACGTATCTCTACAAAACACGTGCCTACAGCCCACCCACCCAACACGTACCTCTACAACACACGTGCCTACAGCCTACCCACCCTACACGTGCCTTTACACCCCACATTCTCACAGCCCATGGACCATGCTACCCAACATAAGTATACCTCCAGCCCACCTCAAATCCACCTACATTCATGCACCCCACCAAACACATCTTTCGATCACCCACCACCCTACAACCAACTCACCACTGGCTACAGCCCACCCACACACCACACGCAGACAGGCCTCCCAAGCATGCTACTCTTAGTTCCTCCACAATCCCCCTCCACTCACAATTATCACACCCCAGAATTTCCCGTTTGTTACATAAGGGTGTAGTTCACGTCTCGAATGGGTTAAATTCATTCCATTTGTATTAATTCAAGCATGCTGCGCCCTCCATGTGTGTAAAATAAAACAAATTAAGTGTTAGTCTTACACACAACGGGACATTAGACTCTAGGTGAATCCACCCTGCTCCTATTCTTGGGCAGAGCAGTGACAGTGAGGTCACTGGACAGAGCAATTACGCTATGCGCTAACCAGTCACCTAATCGAGAGCCACCCGGTCTGTTATCCAACAGGTCATGTTATACTATCGACCAGCCAACCAGGCCAGACATACAACAATCGGACAAGAAGATTCTAGGAACTATATATCCCAAACACTAACATTCAGTCAACCAGTTAGTTGGCCAGGGCACTAATTATTAATTATCTATTACCCGGCAAGTATGAGCAGCTGCCCAGTCAGGAGAACGACGTCTAGACTACAATCTATGACCTAGCCAACCAGCCGCCCGCAAGTTGAGTAGTCGGCTGGGCAGGCAACCAGAGCTAGGCAATAAAGCATGTCCATCAATTTACAGCATCCATAATGATGCCGCCGTATAACACAGACATGCTGAGGAAAAACCAGGGAGGAAGCTACCTATATGATAACATATAGATGCTTAACCCCAGCAAAAGAAAATCAACTGTTGCCATCGTTGTAGTAAGAGTGTGTAGTCGATAGTTATAATTTTGTTGAACGTAACTAATCTCTTTAAATCCTGAACGTTTGTTACGGTAGTTTTATCAATCTTCCCCGTTTTAAGGAGTGAATGGCGCGGCTAATCGTTTTGTGGAGGTTTGGGTGCGGCGAACAGGTTGTTTGTGCAGGTAATTATGCTACCTTTTGGGAGGGCTTTGTTTTGTGTAGATTATTTAAGCCTTAACTGAAGCTGCTCCCAATCACTCATGTGGTCTGAGCATGAGGTATGAGCTGCTCAGATTGCATGTAGTTCCGTTTATCATGGAGAGTACAAGTCACATGTGTATGATTAGGGCTGGTGATTATTTCATTGCTTAAACAATTGGTCCGGCTTCCATCCAAGGCTTAATTGATGCTCATAAAACTACCCCTTTAGGTCCAGTTTGCCAGACGTCTGGAGCCATTGGCTTGTTGACGTTGATGTGATTGATATCCAAACGATACAATTTTTCCTATCTTTTAGGGATTGTATCCTACATGTGAATACAACGAGGCTTAGAAATCTACCACTACTTCTCGCTGCATTTCTCTTTATTATTCCATCTGTATTTATTTGTTATACGGTGACTCCGTGTATTGGGCAAATTGATACTATTCAACATCACTAATATATATTGTATTTACTTGCATAAAAAACATACATCCCAGCCCCGGGCCTAGAGAAGCTACCTGTTCAGACTGTAACAGCAAGAGGGGCTTCAGGTCAGCCCCCTTCTCCAGGGCAGATCAGATAGTAGCGCACCTACATAGAGCCTTGATGTATAGGTGATAGCTACACTTAGAACCAGGCATGGTAGGTGATAAGCCCATCCCTAGTCTGGGGCACATCTTTATGTCAATAGCCTGCTACACCTGTCAATTACTATACTAGTTCTTAAGTCGAGGTAGTAATTTAGATTTAAGGTTCTTAGAAAAGTTTCATAAAGCTTTCATTAAACATTTAAGGGCCACATAGTGCTTTAATGCACGATGCCCTCGTCATATACCTCATGTCGATCCTACGTGGGTTGTTGCACTCCTGGATGATGAGAATGATGCGTAAATACAGCACTGGCGAGATCATAATGACAAGGGGCATAGTAAGCATAATATTTTTTGAAACACTATGCCACCCTCAAAGGGTTAAGCTTTTGGTGCACCTAAACTATCGCACAATACATAATACAAGAAGGAAATGATGAGGCTTCATAACAAAAGGACACTCTGATTATAGTGCGGGAGTGACATAATGTAGTGGAGCGAGGAGATATCAGCTTTAATGGTAAAGCCCATTCAAACTATCTTATTATGTCGCACACATACCCACTGCCAGTGTTAGATGCCGCACTCCAAACAATGATGTTACATCCCGTATCTTCAGTGTACTGTTCACAATGGCGGATGCATATTTACATTTCACTGCATTCTGAAGACGTGTTGCATTACCATCGCCCTGTATGGTCGAAATTAATACTGTGGTCGTACTTTATTTCGCTGGGTATATATTTTCGCTATATTCACGGAAATGGAAAATCCGCGAAATTCTTATATACTACAGTATGGAATAAATACCCGCGAATTAGTCTTTTTTGCCACCTCAGCGAAAATTTACACCCGTGAATATAAGTACTTTCACAGTAATTGATATTGGGACTAAAACCGATGCATCTGCATCCTATGTTCAGGTACATTTACTATGTAAGATTCTGGCCTGATTCCAAAATCCGATTTTGATTAGACGGATACTATATGCGTGGGCTATGACCTAGGTGTCAATAGCAGTGGCTCTATAATATTCTTTTGATCCCCAAACGATCCATCCTTTACTACAGCGTGGGCGTTAGGGTGGGCGCACACAAGCACTAGACCGCGGGAGGGTGGAGAGCGTACTGCCATAGTCTGTACCAGGCTGTAAGAGCAGCGATGAGGATCTATTATACTGAACATGAATCATTGTAACGCCAGTGTTCAGTAGACCCCTACTGGAGGGAGATTGATCCCTAACCACCAGAGGCATCAGCAGTCACCCCCGCACCCTCCCCACCCCTCTAACATGCACAACGGCTATCAACACTGAACATCTCCAAACCATCCATTTGGTGCCAACCCAGGCTGGCATGCGCCCCTACCCCGTCTCCTACCCTATCGTGTCTGTCATGCATTCCACGCTACACGACATCTAACCATACCCCTCACATGCTCATTTAATATTAATGGTATGCCTTCTTTCATTATTCCTGTTACCATGGCAACATATTAGATTTGGCCTCCACTGACGGGCCTCTATAGTAGGTAGTATTATGGGCAGGGCTATAGGGAGACTAGCAGCCATATATTGGGTACTATTACCACCATAATAATATATAGGTACAAATAGTATGTGTGGGGGTAGTAGTAGTAGTAGTAGTAGTAATAGCAGTAGTTGTATATTCACATGGACTAGCAGTCCCAATACTATGATTACTTATGTTGCCGATGGTTCTGCTATATTATGACCCCTATTGTCTCTAATAACATTGTCTTCACTGCTACTATACGGACGTTGACATTACATTCCCTGCTCTGCTGCTTCCACAACTGTCAGCAATGACATAAAGACGGAGGGAAATTTCTTCCATTGCTTACCACAAAACATGGTTGGGGGTGGCCGTGGCCGATGAACCTTTAGGGATGTTTAGAGCGCTAAAATGTCCTCACAAAGGGGCGGAGAGTAGCGGCCCCCGCTAGAGTAATAGTACCCCTGGGCTAGCAAAGCCAGGCCTAGGGTTGGCTAGACAGCCTTTCATCACTACCCCCCAACCCCTACCTCATCCTCCCCTCCTCCAGCAACCAGCTCCACCCTGTTCTAATCCCACCACCCCTCACTCAGCGGTGCTGGTGGCCGGGAGGTGGTTGGTTTGAGGCTAATGGTGATGGTCAGGCTAGACTAGTTTCCTCTGTGCCAGTCTAAAACTAGAAGATTGGGCTCACACACGGTTGGACGGTACCGTAAAATGTGCATGCCCTTATGTCATAGCTGGTTGCAGTTGCACATATCGTTAGACATAGTCATACATCTATCTAAATTGTTTTCAAGCTATAGACGGTGTAGATATAGCGTATCACATATTTATATACCGATTCCCATGCGGACAAAGTCTATGTGAAGCTTCTAGGTATATGCTTCGGGTTATTATTTACAACCTTCATTAGAGCTACATATCCTATGCTACTCACATGGATAGAATTAAGAGCTATGTATTGTACACATTCTATATTGTTCACATTTTTATAGTACGAGGAGCCTTACTGAAATTGCCTCTAGCATTCATATCTTAGTATTAGCAATCATACTAAAATCCCATCTTCTTTATATTTAAATGTGCGTTTGGGACCACACTATAACCATCCATTTGCTGTACTGTTCACAATCGTAGGGTGTATGATGAACCATGCTGAAATGACACATTCTCTATACTACTCATATTTGAGTACGGGGAACCGCATTAAAATCCTGCATTCCATGTACTACTCAAATGTATGAGTTTAGAGACCACACTGAAATTGTACATTTCAAATGCTGCTCACATTTCTATTAGAAGGAACCATAGTGAAATTCCATATCCCCTGTACTACTCACACCTCAGCATGGGAACCCACACTTTCATCCTACGTTCCCTGTACATGTGTGTACTGCCATGTTGAATATGGCGGACTCTACTGCAATTCCACAATTCCCTATACTACTCATGTATCCATGCCTACTGTAATACCACAATTCCCTATACTACTCATGTATCCATGCCTACTGCAATACCACAATTCCCTATACTACTCATGTAACCATGCCTACTGCAATACCACAATTCCCTATACTACTCATGTAACCATGCCTACTGCAATACCACAATTCCCTATACTACTCATATATCCATGCCTACTGCAATACCACAATTCCCTATACTACTCATATGTCCATGCCTACTGCAATACCACAATTCCCTATACTACTCATGTAACCATGCCTACTGCAATACCACAATTCCCTATACTACTCATGTAACCATGCCTACTGAAATACCACAATTCCCTATACTACTCATATGTCCATGCCTACTGCAATACCACAATTCCCTATACTACTCATGCGTATATATGTACACATGAATAATATAGGGAATTATGGTATTACAGACGGGTCCCTTACATTCAATATGCGCAGTATAATATACTGGATACATAATTATTTGCTTATTCTACCAATTACAGTGTACCACAAACATATTGGAACTTTCACTGCCATAACCTACCAGTTCCCATAAGCTAGTGGTGTTCACAACCCACGGCACCATGCTCACCTGTCCACTGACTGATCCGCGCATGCTCAGCAGACAGGGAGTTCCTCATCCGGCTTAATGTCAGCTTAACATGTCACGTGGGCTGCTAATACCCTGCCGCTCTGCTGGCTGCACCCACCCACGTGGGCAGGTGGGGGCGGGGTTATTTTAACTCTATTCAACATATTAGATTATATATGTATTCTAGTTGCTGATATTTAGATGAGGGAGGCCTCTCTCCCTCTATATATACCTATATATCTAAAAAAAGACTTTTTTTTTTTTTTCAAACATTTGGTTTGAATTTTCTAGAGTGACCCATCTAATTCTACATCAATAATTAGTCTAGATCTGATTTTGTTACATATCATACATATGGGACTTGATAATATTGAATACTAACTTATCCACTGTGTCTGAGGCTAGTCTGGTTGTAGGGTAAGGCAGTGTATATAGGCTGGACTTAAGGTCAAGTGATAACACGGGAGGTCTATATAGAGGTCAATCCAGCCGGTCCCGAGTGATGTGGATGGAATAGGGTGATGGGCTGCAGTTGGTGGGATGTAAATCCTCCTGCCCATATATATACAATGTATATATATATATATATATATATATATATATATATATATATATATATATATATATATATACACATACACCTAACTCTAAGCTACCACGCCCACCACCTCACGCCCATCTGGCCCTGCCTGCTCCTCTTTCCCACTAATTAGTGCTGGTCGCCGGTCTCATCTCGGGGCTGATTGGGCTGTGGGCGGCTCCAGGCCGGACGCACCGATTCATTAGTCAGCCTTACCCCCCAGACATACCCAGGGACTAGCGTCTGATCAGGCCGCCCCCTGCCTTTCTACCTCTCTCTTCTAGCCATGTCTGATCATCTCACACTGCCCATCCATGTACACCCTAGCCTACCTGTTTACCTTAGCAGTATTAGCAGGTCAGCACCGCTTGTTTTGATACATATAATGTTATATTAAAGGAGTCGTTAGGCCATATCAGAGAATATGAATATGGTAATGAAGGTTGATTCAACTTCTTAAAACCAAGGAAACTGTAGGGTATAGTGGGGCTAGAGTAGCTGTCTTATATGGTTGGGGATGAGTGACTATTGAGTGACATGGACAGCTAGTTGTGATATTAGAGTAATCCCCATAGGGGTTGTTGAGGTGGCTTATGTGGGATTATCTCACAGTGGATTAATGTGGTAATCAGTATCTGCTAGCACCAGTCTGTTGAGCCTGACTGGCTAACTATAAGCACACTCGTCCATCTACATACACTTCACCGTGGCTGACTGGTTGAATCTCTAATCGAGTGGCTTGCTAACTAATCAATAACGTAACTGTCTATGCTGTTAACTACCGGTCTGGTTATACATATTCTATACGGCTAGTTTTTATTTTTCATTTTTAGTTCAACTTGGCCACATCATTTTCATGAGTTCATCCATAATCTACGTCACAGAAATATAGACCACTGTTAACACCCTCCCACCTTCTTGTCATGCTTTACCCTATACTTCTATATCATTATATGTCACATTTTGACAAAGACCCCCCCCCCCCCCCGTCACCTCCTCAGACGTGAGTTAATATCAGTGGGTGGCTATAGGCTCTATTTCTTTCTCCTCTTACTCCAACATAGATGTTATTTCTGTCTAAGCTGTAGGCGTCCCCTCATCACGCCGCCTCAGAAGCCACGTCAGTTAGCCGCAGGAGCAGGGCAGTGTCAAAAATGTGGCCAGTGAAGTCTGAACCTAATCTTGCTGCTATTACTGTTTTATAACCCTCCAATCACCACTGTGTCGTATCGGCAATCTCTGATAAGGAGAGGGTATCGGGGTTAGGACGTATAGAAGAGGCCTGTAAATTGAGATTTCAACAGTGCTAATCCTCTAAGTATTGTTACACGCTTGAGTAGTAGCAGGCTGAGTTATATTGTGGGGAAGGTGCCCCAAGTTGCTGGGAAGTGTTGGTAGTGTCTGGCAAGGTTGTACGGATGCTTGGAGCAGGAGAATGGCGCTGCCTTATCTCTATGAGATTGGGGGGGGGGGGGGAGTAATTATCCATATAACTCTGAGTGTTCAAGGTAGGATAAAAAGTTAACTGGGTATTACCATCAGATAATTGAGAGCACAACCACGGCCAATAGTAACAGCATATTAAAGAAGGCAATAGTGGTACTGGTGAGCAGCATGTAGCATAGGTATAGTAACATGTATTCCGCAGCAATGGCCAGTATCTGTGTTGGGTGGCCACGGTGCCTGGTAATGTTGGGTGACAGTATTGAACGGTACTAGCTCCACCCCACACACATACAATATAACCCTGCTGATAGCCATGCATCCCGACCCACCTCGCCATATTAACAGCCTCCTCCTGGGCGGAGGCACAACCTGTCTACAGTTAATGACCTTCTGTTTATGCCTGGAGGTGCAGGGTGTTGTTGGTAGTCTACATAAGGTTCAACATGCCTGTTAAAGGCCCAGATCTCGGCACCCCTCCACCGACAGTCAGAGTGGGGCCGGGACAGGTACTCAGCCCTATTTATAAGGACACTGGAGGTTTAGATTATACGTTTACAGATGTGTCTGATGGGTATTGGTGTTGGGAGACTGCGATGTACATATACATACATATAATGTAGTAATCCAAGCCCCTACATGTCATTTCGTACCTGGAGAACGACCAATTAGGGGCTTGGTTGCTATTACATTTACAAAGGTCAATTCATACGGCTGAAGTTAAGTGACTCCATGCAGAGGTACTTATTAGACCCACGGCATTTCCCAATGGTAATGCTTTAATAGTACATGTATAGCTTCGCTATGTATACCTGCCATATCCCTTTCTAACATATGGAATCATTGGTCTGGGTGACATCCGCCCTCGTGTGCGGATAGTTATCCGATGATCTATCGCGTGCATTTTGAATCTTGATCGCGAAATAAGGCTGATATGCTTCCTATCTATATTTCTACTAATTATGGCGTCATTCCATGACATGTAGATCGAAAGCTCCAATAACGTTGGGTTGCTTATACATGTACTGGTGGCTCGGAGAGGGGTTGTGTGTGTGTAGGGGGGGGGGGGTTGGTGGTCAGGATTCGGCCAACCTATTTACCAGGCTCACTAAGGGAGTAGGCCTGAGGGTACCACGCTCATACATGAGGAGGTGCATGGGGAGGGGGATCCAGCCTTCTGATCATCAACGGGCGGTGGACCTTTGAGCTGGGTCAGTGACGTGATGACAGTCCCTCCCACCTCCCCCCACCCCACCTCTATAACCTTATCCGCTGCCGACCTGACTACTCCCAACACATCTCCACACCCCTACCGTACACCAGCAGCCCGATCCCTCCCCCAATCAGCCCTCATCGCACCACTTACTGCGCCCATCTTTGAAGTTAGGCACCACTGGTGCATTGCCCAAGGTGAGATCCAGTTCCCATAGCAACCGGGCTATTAGGAAATTAAACTCGGTGTGGCAAGTGGGCGTGCGATTGGGTGGGTTCTGACGGGTGCATGGATGGGCGGCTAGAAGTGTGAGGGTTGGAGAGAGGGAGGAGGGGCGGGAGGGAGCTGGGTGTCAGTCGTCGCCCTGGTGACGGGCTCGTGAGCGCCGCGTGCTATTGGCAGGCTGGATACCGGAAGTAGGGGGCGCTGTGAGAGGTGCGCGCGCACGACAAGGCCTTATGAATTATAGAGGCGGGAATCGACGCCGGGGGGCGCGGGATCACAGTCGAGGACGACCGGGTGACGTCCTCCCTCCCCACGTCTCCCCCCTGGAGGAGGGGACAGGGAGTTGGGGGGGGGGGGGGGGTAAGACGTCTTGTTACAGTCTAAATATAGCTGCCCCTCACAATGCCCCTCGGCATACACGTGACCGGAAGCGGTATGATAAACATATCAGCCCGACCCGCGCCGATCGATGCCTTATACATGGCCGGCCGATGGGCTTCTGGTGTACGAGAGATAACAGTGTTTAATTATTTCATGTCTGTCTATATGTGCCTCCCTCTGCCTCTGCCTCTCTGTCCACCTCGCTCATCGTATGCCCCTACCGTAAACACTCCTCCTCTCAATGTCTCACTCCCTGCATGATCTTTACTATCGATCTGTTCTCTTACTATTCTGTAGGAATGCTTAGTATATGTATAACAAAGAAGCTAACCCATCAATAGTAATCCGAAACGTTACAGATTGTGTTGTTCATATATATGGTTTGGCACCGTTGATGGACATCTAACACGAACTAGTATTCAGATATCCTTACTATTAATATATACATCTTCTAAACCAGACCCACTCTATTACTGTATATCACATAAACATATAAGCAATACTGGGATATATATATATATATATATATATATATATATATATATATATATATATATATATATATATATATATATATATACAATGGGCGTACGCATTCTGTACCATCTAACCTATATGGAACATTATTGGTAGCTTTGATGCTAGCTCACAGACGTCTCTCGTGTAGAGGGATGGGGAGCGAGCAGGGGGTGGGTGGTGGAGTGGGGGCGTGGTGTTTAGAGAGGAGGGTACAAGGAGCAGTGGAGTCCCAGATCTAACCGTTTTATACTTATTTGAACACGTGGCGAGTTATCCAGCCCCCTGCCTTGTCTCGGTGGCAAATTCACGCACTTTAATGCGGCTGATGTTTTCGCGTCGTGCCAACATTGGAGGGACGAGAGGAAGGAGGGAGGGGGTGCAGGAGGAGGAGGAGGGGGGTAACCTAACGGAGGGCAGTCTGCAAAGGGGAGGGGTGTGGAGGACAGCAGGGCTGCTGTGTCGCTCTAACATGGGTTTCCACTCGTAGAGACTAAAATCGAACCGGCTGGCGCGCCAAGGCACACAGTCTGAGCACACTCAATTACACCAGGATACCTGGCGAGCTGAAGCTTCTGGCAGCCCAGCCCTGCCTGCAATGTATCAGCATTGGCAGTAGTACCCCCCCCTCCCGCCACCCCACCCCGGCCCTACTCACGCCTACTGGAGGAAGGAACGGCCCCCACTACCCTCGTGTATACTGATTTTAGGCGGGTACGGCTCTTGGCGTGTACGCACGAACGTGTACGCACGGGCGTGTACGCCTCTCCTCGCTCTCCCTCACCCTGGCCCTGACTATTGGGAGGGCCGGGTACCGGTTGGTGAATTACAGGGCGCTGACAAGACTCTCCAATTTGATAATGTCATACAAGGAATCCCCTTAGTTGGGAGATCCCTTTAATATGATATGAGGTAAGTTGACTAAGTCTTGAGGTCTTGTAGTATAGTTGGTATTTATTACAAGTTGACAGCAACAGTACAGTAGTACAATGTAGGTTCCACTCAGTTACACCTATCCACACAATAATATAGGTCTTGGTAAATATACCTAATAACCCTGAGGTTAGTACTGGACTAGAGCCAAGGGGGTCCTACACCATGTCTGATAGTTGGGCCTAGTAGGGCATAGCCTATAGCCTTGTTCTCAGTCAGTGGAGAGGTCCTTGCTCTGTGGTGTCCAAGTGTAGAGTGAGGATGGAGATGCCCAGTGCTGGGACCTGACCCTATTTAAGGGGGCCAGGCTACCAGCATGGCATCTTGAGTGTTAGTGTCAGTTGACAGTGGTTGGAGGGCTGTAACAGTCAGAGAGACAGTCACACAATACCCCTCCATAGTTTGTCTACCCCTGTTAGTGTACATCAAAGGGGTGACCCTTATGCTGGTCTGTGGGAAACAATGTGCGGGATGAGCGTCGCCTGGCGGCGGCGGGAGTGCCGACTGGAGCGCCGCCTATGCGGGCCGGCGCGCGCCTGCGTGTGCCGGCGGCGGGAGTAGCGTCTCCCGCCGTCGGCTTGAACACGCGGGCGCCCGCAGCGCCGGGCTCGCCGGGCTCGCCGGTCATACCTGACAGGTGCCTCCCCCTCGGGAAAAAGGACAACTCTCCGTCAGTTGTCATTCCATCTAAAAATTTGGGGTGAATTTTGGAATTTTATCCACAATTTTTGGTGGCAAATAGAATTTACCTTTTGTTTTTGATTTTTTTTTTTTTTTTGTAGTGAAGTACACTTTTTTTTGTAATATAGATGATGTGAGAGTATGTAAATACCAAAGGTCTGGGGAGAATTTTGGTTTTGTGCTTGGCTAGTCATCTACATTATATACAGTGTAACTTAACTATAAGGTATGTAAACCTTCTTTGTACCAATTTGGTACTTTCTTAATCACATATTATACAGTGTAGTAATACATTGTGTCTTTATCTGACACTTTTCAAATCATTGTTTGAATTATATACACAGCATGGTACATCTTTGTCTTAATTCTAAAACATGATGAAAAATGTGTTATCAAGTAATAGGCTGTCTTTGGTGAAATAGGTGCTTTGTGGAACTGAGTGGATTTTGATATATCAATGTTCACATGTGAATACAAATATACAGCGTATAATGCAATTTATGCAAAATCTTATGATAATCTTTTACAAACTTTTTTGTTTGATACCAAAAAAACCAAGGCCACTTTTATATAAAAGTAGGCCAACCGGCTTGAAGTTTGTTTTCTTATTTCTAGATAGCGCTTATCTATGGATTTGCGTGATATAGCAATCAGTAATGTACATTTTATGCATAGTTATGTGCTTGTCCGGTGGCGGATAAGTGTTCATAATTGTGTCATCTGACATTTTGCATTACTTAAGCTTGTAAGTTTGTATGTACAAATACAGTCCTTTTTATGCAGATATTTTGTCCTTATCCGGTGGAGGGTAAGTGTTCATAATGTCATAAAAATGACTCGGTATCTTGTTTCTGCAATGATAGTTGAATCTTACAAGATTCTTGGTGTTGGCAATTTGCAACTTGTGGATCTACACTTTGATCAGAAATGTCTTTGCAGTGGGCCGCTGCTGTGAGATTTAAGTCTTTTGTGTAGTATCCTAGGGTTAGTCAGCGGACTATCTCCCTTTTTGCTTCATGTTTTTCTGTAAATAGTCTTACATAATACAAAGGTATACAGTGTAAAATACAGTGCAAATACAGTGTTATATATACAAACATGTTTGATTAGCAATTTAGATTGTAATAATACAATTTCATACATATAAATGCATGTTTGAGCAAGTTTGACATGGTTAAGAGTACGCAATTGTTTTTGTAAAACTTCAATTTTTCAAAAATTGGCTGTTTCATTTTGGGATACCTTAAAATTGATTTCCTGATACTACTGACACACACTGAGACCTTGCTTTGACCTTGGGATTGTGAGAGTTTGAAAATTTTGCACTTTGAGCAGGTTTTTGAGTGGCACCTTGAGGCTATTGTGTCATGCGGCGCAAGATGCGTCGTGTGCCGCGGTGACACCGGTGGTTGACACCTTTTGGTGAGCAGATCATGTGCCTTCTCATGGACTTGTCACCTGAAGTGAGGGGATCACTTCAGAGGGTGAACAGTGTCATTTGGGGGTGGGGAGGGGTTATAAGGGCTGTGTAGACCACAGTAGGATCACTTATTCCTTGAGTACCCTTGAGATAACACAGTATGGCGCATATGGCAATTTTGGAGGACGAGTTGGAGGCTGTACCTGAGGTACTTGCATATCTCCCTGAGGCCTGGCTGCAGGGTGACATGCAGGCCTTAGACCTGTGGTTAGGTGATCAAAACACCTTGGAGGGGCTGACTCCTGGTACTCCTTTTAGGAGTATTTTGAGTCGGTATGACTCAGTAAGGACGCGGTGGTTGCATAAAGTCCGGCACGACATTGCCAGTTTTGGTGATGTTTTGGTGTGCCGTCATCACGGCTGGTACTTCCTTGGTGCTGGCGGGATTTCCATGCGTAGGGCGGCATCTCTGGAGCTGTTGGCTCAGGCCCTACGTGATCTGGATGGATATGACCCGCGACTGCTTTTCACCAGAAATGATGGGGTCATCTGGGACTTCCTATTGGCTGTCGGCCTATGTGCTTACACGGTGACAGGTGATGCTGCAGACAGCGCTGAGCATGCTTTGTCTACTTTGGAGGCACGTTTTGTCCAGTGGAGGGAGGAGAACGAGTGGCTCTTCAGTGAAGATACGTGGATTGGATCTCCTGCCGCTGCCGAGTTGGCCGAGTCCTGGGAGGCCTTGGGGTGGGGGGACTATAACAACTAGTGGGTGGCATCTATAAATGTCAATATAAACGGTCCTTTTCAGGGCCAACCAACTTTTCACAAAAGTTTTGGTCAATCTCACTCCTGTATAATTGTGTTATTCTTCCCCATGTACTTTCTCACTAGTTACAGCTGTAGGTGGTTGGGTGAGTATGGTGAGTACATTTTTGAATGTATTGGTGCTCTCTCTTTGGTCGTCAATTATGATGTTTTCCAGCTTTGACTCATGGGTATCCATGGTAACGGGCTGGGGTGAAATGTCATTTTGTAGTAACATGGCAAAATCTAGATTGGGTTCCCTGAGCGCTGGTATTATGCTGAACCTGGCACGCCATGGTAGATTGATAGTTTCTGGCAGTAAATATGCGGTCTCTCCTTTCTTAGTAGTAATTACTACTGGTCCATTCCATTCAAATACTAGTCTTGGGAGAGGGTACATTTTGATAATCATATCTCTGTATGTTGGGGCTGAAGCTTTTATAATTGTATCAAACTCATGTGGCACTGGACGCAAGGGGAAGGAGAAGTTGGTGTCTCCTTTGTAGACTTTTAGTACTACTGTGGGATTTGTCCTCTTAGTGACTTTTCCCTTTCCACAGTGCTTGGTTGTCATACTCTTTAGATATTTGGTCAGCCTGTAGGCTGAATAAATGGTGAGTGTGAATAGTATGGCTATGATAAGAGTATGGGTCTCCTGGATAGTTAGAATAGGGGTGGGGCCCTGTTCTATTGGTGCCGTGGTGGTGTCCTTCTTGTATAGGGTTTCGAAGGCTTTTTCCATAGGCTTCTCTGTGACAAATCTATATGCTTTTGCAGTTGGCATATAAGCTAGTAGTGTGGATCCTCTGTGCATTTTGAATAGGGTGTAGGTGGCCAAAATTGTAGCTATAACCGAAAGTATCATTGGTATGATAGATGCTGCTGGATGCCGTGCAAATTTGTATAGATAGGACTCTATTAGTCTATTTTCCAGTGGCTTAGCCAGGCTGGAGGCATCATCTAGCAGGGTTTTTGCGAATGGGTTTAGGTCTAGTAATGTTGATTCATCAATATTACTTGATTTTCTTAACATATCCAGTGTCCTGGATAGGTTGACCTTTGGAAAAGGTGGCAGATTTGCCTTGGAGTCTGGTCCAATTTCTTTGATTTCATTTAGAGCCGCGAGAAAAGGTAGGTTTATAGTCTCCAAAGCATAGTGAAATGAAATTGTAGTGTTGCATGGCAACCTAGAATTTGGTAGTGAATAGTGATCTATATTCACTGTACATAGGCATGGTACACCTATGATTGAGTGTGATGGTGCTTTGTGAGTAGTAGCTGGTTTCCCATGACACGTAACTGTGTAGGTGGGAGAATTTGTGGTCACTAGATATTCATCTTGTGAAATGGCTACAGCGTGTGAGATAGGTCTCTTCAAGGGTGAGATAGTACATTGGCACATTTCCTTGACTTGCTGAGCTTGGTTCAAATAAATTGCTACTGTGCATGTAGGTACATGTCTATGGATTCTCGGGCTAGTTTTGGTACAAATTTTGATCTTAGTTCCTGGACAGGTTAGCATATCTGCATTTGTTAGTTCAATAAATAGTGAACCATCTTCAGAGATAGCCAAAAATTTGACATCAGTAATTAATTGGGTTACTCCCTTTGTAGGTGTCTCCTTGGTGTTGATTGGTACTGGTGTAGTTACCAGTTGAAATACTCTGAAGGTGGAGACAGTGGATGCTACAATGATATCCAGGTGGATGTATATGTGCCGTTCCGAATAGGTGTAGGATATCATTCTTTGGGAATAATAGTAGTCAAGGTCAGTTATGGCGACCTTTGATCCTGGTGAGTGTATTCTGAGTGTCATGTCCAGATCATTCAGATGCTCCGTTAGTTCAGCTGGTGGTACTATGTCAGCAGTCATAATGCCTGCTGATAGCATCCTGAGTGCTGATGTGGTGCGCTGCAATGCTTGCAGATAGTTCATTCTTGCTACAATAATGGTGAGTGCATCAGTTAAAATTTGGATCTTCCTTCTTTGTGTGTGCTCGTGATTTGCATAAGTGTTCAGAGATGTGGTCATATTTTGAGCCCATAAATTCATATTTTGGCCTAGAGTGTTCATGGTTTGGTCTAGCATACTTTTATCCTTAACATATGCCTTGACAAATTTGTCTTGGCGTTGGGTGACCTTATCAATTAATATAGCTGCTTCTTTGTCTTGCTTGGAAAAAGCTTCTAGAATGCCGTCTATGTTCTTTATCTGGTCCATGACCTCTTTGACGTCATCTAGTGTGGCAAGACCTATTGCTCCTCTGAAGAGTGGGGCTAGGAACCCAAGTGGTGCTCTTCTGTACCTTCCTTGACTGTTAATTGGATTTGATAGGAACAAATGGATGGATGCTAAGGTAGAGTTAATTTCCTTGTCTGTTATGTCTATTAACAGATCTAGTTCCCTTGCCTGCTGTAATATCTGACTGGTAGAACTGTCGTCATGCAAGGTAGGAAATGTTAGTGCCATAACCTGGTCCAGTATTTTGGTTTCGGTCTCTGGTGGAGCAGGTATATGGTATGGTATTGCCGATATCATGGTTGTGGTATCGTGCCCATTGACCAATGGTTCAGGTAATGGCTCATATATGGCTCCAACGTTCTGTCTAACGGTGGGCACATATGTGATGGCTTGAGAAGTGGCCATCATCACTAGTAGTAGGATTGGCTTTAGCATGCCTGAAATATAAAATATATTCTATGTCTTAGTGAGACTTCTACTAGTGTTTTTTGCAATATACTTAGGTTTAAATTGGTTTGCTGATTTTGTGAGCTATCCTTTTTGCTTATGTGAAGTATCCACTTGGCACTGCCTCTGTGTACATAGTTTTGAGAGCAGAAATCCTGGTTGGTCCCAATAGTAATATAATAATCAATGTAGTGTTTGAACTGTACCTTTTTCCATGATCAAGCTAGTGTTGGCTTAATGTCCAATCTGTGCTAGAGTCCTTTCCCAAGATTGTAGTAACTGGGTATGATATTGTAGAGTGGGTGTGGTCTGCTTTCTGACAGAGTCCCTCCTGTTATAGGAGAACTGGTATGGCTAGGACCAGCTGGTGTGTACCTGACTGCTGCAGGAGTAGAACTGGTGAGTTGGCTATGGAGTCAGGGCCTCTTATGTAGCCCACCCTACCCTCATCCATTGAGGGCCTGGCTTTGTTTCCCTGGTGGCTGTTAACTGCCATCAGTGTTAGCTTGTCTGACTGGGGTAATTATGTCTGGGGTAATTAGTGTGGACTACCTGCATCTGTGGGGGTTTGAATGCCCTGGCAGGTGTGTGGGTCCTTTGAAGGGTAAGGGTGTGTCTAGACAGTAGTCTCTTGGCATAGCACGCTCTGTTTCATGTACTTTACAGGATTTAGGTTCAAACATTTCCATTGTTGCATTCTTTCAAGGATGCTAGCCTTTGATGCAAAAGTATGATAATTGTGGTTTCTTCAAGCTTGGGTTGCTAATCCCTTTAGGTAGTCTCTTTTGGCTTTTTGTGTGTAGCCTTTTGGGTTTCAGACTTCAACCCTGTAGTAATCTGTCCTTTGATTCTACTTTGTGTGCACATTGTTTTGTAACCTATATAGTGTATATTGTCTTTTCTGTCCTTTGTGTGGGTTCATATCCTATGCTGATATGAAAATTTCTACTTATCATTCTTGATTTGGACAGTTGTTGGAAATTTAATTTCCTTCATATAGAGTGTATATACTTATTTGACTATTATTCATAGTCTGTGGGTATAGATATTCCATATGATCATGTCAATATATAAAAGTAATTTACTTAGATATTCTCCCTTGCCTGGAGTTTCTTTTCACCTTGTGGTGGGCTGGTCTGGGTACTATTTGGTTTAGACCAACTGACTCTTTGGTGAGTGTGATTTGGGATTTATCCCTTGTTATCCTGTGGATAAACTTTGAGGTGTGGGGAATGAGTCTGTGTGCAAACTCATTTTTCCTCAGTGTTGTGACCTTTTTGAGCCTATCAATATGTACTGGTCTGGGGACTAGTAGGTTATTTGATAGGTTCTTCAACCTTGCGCTGGTTGGGGTTGGTCTTTCTGCAACAACATATGGTCCCATGAATAGGGGTTGAAGCTTCTTTGAATCTGTGGTCAACAGAATTCTGGGAATGTTGATATATACAATATCTAGTGGAAGTATAGCTTGTGGTGTAAGCTTTTTGTCATATCTTGACTTCCTTCCTTGTTGTAGCTTTTTGACTCTGTCTATTGCCTTTCTTCTAGACTCATCTTGAGACAGTATCATTCGAGATACATGCTCTGCTACTGTTTTGATTTCTTCCTCTATGTTTAGGGCAGTTTCTACAATGGTTTGAGGGTTTCTGCCATGAAGTAGGAAGAATGGTGTGTAACCTGTTGTCTGGGACTCTGTGTTGTTCAATGCAAATGTAATTGATTCTATATACAGGTCCCATGTTTTCTGATTCTGAGAACAGAAAGTCCTTAATGCTGTTCCTATACTGGCATTGAATCTTTCCACTAATCCATTTGATTGTGGTCTATATGGACTTGACAGGTCGTGTCTTATCTTCTGGGTGTTCATCAGTTTCTTAAAATTGCTGCCTGTGTAGCAGGTGCCATTGTCAGTTTGAACTGAAGTTGGTACACCTTGCTGACATATGACGTTCTTGTAGAACTCATGTTGTGTGGTTTCTGCTGTGAGATCCTTTGTGGCATATGCTATGACATATCTAGTTGAATAATCTATGCAAACTTGTATGTGTTTGTTTTTCCTGGCTGTTTCTGGGAGTGGTCCCACAGCATCTAAGTTCAGGTGCTTCATGGGGGTTGGCATATAGTCCCTTACAGTCATTGGTGTTTTGTGGGTGTGCACTGCCCTTTTTGCTTTTAGGCAAGTGTCACATGTTGACACATACTGATTGGCATCAGCCATCATAGATTTCCAATATACCCTAGGTATGAGAGAAGACATCATTTTTGAAGTACCTACATGACCTGCCATTGGTGAGTCATGGAAGTGTTGCAGTATGTTTTCAACCCAAGTTTTTGGGACTACAACTTGTAGTGGTACTGTGTCTGTTTTTCTCCATGATGTAGGGGATATGTGTACTAGAATGTTGTCTAGGAGTAGGTAATGCTGAGCATTATTCCTAATCCTTGTTGCTTCAGTGCTTTTTACAGGTAGGTCACCTTTCTCTAGGTAGTCTATAATGGGTATTAGTCCAGTGTCCTTCCTTTGTTCTTCTTTCAACAGTGTGGAGTTGATTGAACTGTCTGGGATTTGGTCTAACATCTGGTCTAATTCCATTATATGCTGTGCCAGCCTTTCTTTGTCTTTCTCTGCCTGGATTGTTTCAGGAGATTTTGGTGCAGGTCTGGTCTTTGTCTGTTTCTTTGGTTGTTCAACTGCTATGTCTGTGTTGACTGTCTGCTCCTTTGAACTGGCTGCTCCTCTGTTTGTGCTGGTGGAGGCGGCCTTTGTTCTTTTGGGATGGGGGTCAGATTTGCTTTTGTGAGCCTTCTGTGCAGTACCTGCTCTGTCTGAGTGCTTCTGCAAATTGGCTGTGGGTGTGCTGGGTGTTGAAATGGGGGATTTAGTAGGGGAAGAGGATTTGGTTGACACTTTGTTCTTTTTGGCTTTTAGGCCTAATTGCTGAGGGTGGTCATTAGACCTTGTATCCTCTGCAACCGACCGTTTTGCTTTTGAACGTGTGGTGACAACACAAATGTCTCTGTCCTGTTCTTCCTCCATATCCAGCTGTTCTTCTGCAAATCTGACTACCTTGGTGATTGAAGCAATTTTATGCAGTTTTTCTTCCAACTGATTTTCTGATGCACTGTGTGGTGGTTCACGAGGTGTGGTTTTCACCATCTGTGCAATCCTGTTGGTCTCAACCGGGGTAAAACAGTTTTCTGGGTACTCTTCACAGTATTCCCTTTCGCAATGACAGAACACATAATGGGTGGTCTCTTTTAAGATACCTCTGATCACTGGTTTTGGTCTGTCAATTGCTTTTGGTGGGTCATCTCTGTTGAATGGTATCTTGGTTTGGATTTTAGAGAATTTGGTTCTGGTGGCTGCCCTTTTCCTTCTTGGAGGTGGTGGGGGGTTGGTCATTGGTGGTGCATCTGGATATTCTCTTCTTGACATCACATCTGGAGGAATGTTGTCATCTCCTTTTACATGTTGTATTGTGAATGCAAATTGTTGGATATCCAGTGCCCATCTGGCCCACCTGTGGGTCAAACCTGTGTTTGTGAGGAGTGGTATTAGAGCTGCATGATCTGTGTACAACTGAAAGTGTCTACTTTCTAAGTAGTGCCTAAAATGTAGTATCCCATATACTACACCTAGTAGCTCTCTTTCTGTTGTGTTGTAGTTTCTTTCATGCTTGGATAGTGTTCTACCTGCGAAGGCTACTGGTCTCAGTACTCCTTCGCTACTGCGTTGTGATAGAACAGCTCCTAGGCTCACATTTGAAGCATCTGTTGCTAGACTGAATTCTTTGTCATAGTCTGGGTATCTCAATAGTGCATGGGTACAGAGTGCATGTTTCAATGTTTTGAAAGCATTGTCTGCGTCCTCATTCCATTTGAAAACCTTTAGGTTTGTTTGTAGGTCGTACAGTGGCCTAGCAATATTGGCATAGTCTTTGATGAACTTTTTGAAGTATTGGCATAGTCCTGTGAATGATCTGACTTGTTTCACGGATTTTGGGGTGGGAAAAGTTTTGACACTTTCCACCTTTTCTGGGGATGGTTGTAAACCATCTGGTGTGACACGCATTCCTAGAAAATCTATCCTATCTGTGAAGTATTCACATTTTGATTTCTTTAGCTTGAGTTTCCCAATTCTCAGGCTTTTGAAGACATCTTCAAGGTCTGAAAAATGTCGTTCTACATCTGGTGATAGGACTAGAATGTCGTCTAGGTATGGTAGGGCACATTTGTATTTCAGTTTGTTGAGAATTAGCGTTACTAGATGGCAAAATCCTGCCGGCGCGGTAGCCAAACCCATCGGCATCTTTTGATAGACATACTTTTTGTCATTTGCTATGAAAGCAGTTTTGTGTTGATCCTCCCTTCTTATGGGAATTTGGAAAAACCCTTGTTGCGCATCTAGTTTACTGAAAACAGTAGGTTTGAGTGACCCTATCATGTCTAGTGTGTCGTCTGCACGTGGCGTTGATAAAGCTTGGTTTATCATATTAGCATTGACGTGGCGTAGGTCTGTGACTAGACGTTGGCCTCCAGATGCTTTCTGTACTAAAAATGATCTGGATGCCCAGGGTCCCTCTGCACATTCTCTGAGGATGCCCTGTCTGACTAGGTCTTCACAGACTTCTCCCATCTTAGCTTGCTTCTCAGGCGTCTGCCTGTATGGTAGGTAGTGACATGGTACTGCATCTGGTTTGATGTGAATTGAATGTGTATATAGGTGGGTTGTACCTATGTCATTGTCTTTTCCTACAAATATATCTTGATACTTGTGGAGTAACTTTTGGAGTCTCTCTTGTCCAATATCTGTTAGTACACATTTGGGTGGCACATTTTCCATTATGTCTGGCATAATGTCATGAGCCTCACTGTGAATTGTGGCCAATTCATCATCAGTGTCATCTCCACGGTTTGTATCTGGATCTGCATATACTGAGGCACAGTCTGACTCTGTGTCACTACAATTCTCTTCAGTGTCTAGCACTTGTAGTGTGGGTTCCTCAGTAGGGATGTCAGTATCTGGTTGATGTAATTCAGAGGGATCTACCTCTGTGAATAGGGCTATTATATCACCCTTCCTCACCTTGTATGGTCGGTGGCTTGTATTGAGCAGTATGATTGGGTGCCTGTTCATTTCTGAGGGTGTTACTACTCCCTTTTGAACTAGGTATGGAACTCTGTTGTTCCTCTGCAAATTGTCTAATGTGCCTACACATCCTTCTAAACATTTGAGGGATGTGACTTGTCCTAGAACTGCTAGTTCTGTGAAAGGAAGGATTGTAGCCTCCCTAACAGCTCGGACTGGCTTGACTTGTAGCTCTGGGTCTACATTGAATTCGATCTGTGATCGTGTTGCTTTTAAGAAATCTGTGCCTAGGACAACTGGCTTTGTGAGATTTGGAATAATTGAGAATGGGAATTCGAATCTGGTACCATGAATTTTGAATTTCAATACTGCTGCTTGTCTTACATGGCATATGGATCCGTCTGCTAAGTGTACATTGAACTTTCTCTTTTTGATTTCGACATCTCGAGATTTCTGAATTTCCCTAAGAAAAGTATCCCTGACACAGGTGATAGTGGCACCGGTGTCAACTAAACAAGGTATTTCAGTGTGTTCATAGAATCTTGCATTTAAACAGCCATTTTTAAGAAGTTCAACAGAAATTTTGGTACTCTCACCCATTTCCTTTTGCGATGCATCTTGTTGAGGTGTGATGTGAATCACTGATGGTCGGCTTGATTTCCCAGTGTGCATCTGGGGGATTGTCTCTGCTATACTAGCAATTGTCTTTGGTTGTCCTAGGGATTGTTGATCTTGGATCTTGATGGGGGGTTGGAGAGGCTCACAACGCACTGGCCCAGCGGCGCTGTGGGTCTCTAGTTTCCCGAGTTTGAAGATCCTAGTAGCTGCTTGATCTGTTGAAGCACGTCAGGCTGGATAGCTTGAGGTGGCTGTTGGGGCTGCTGTTGGGGGTTGTAGCCTTGTGTGTTGGATCTGTAGCCATTGTAGCTGTCTCGACCTCTGCTGTTGTCACGACTGCGGTTGTAGTCATGCTGTCTGTCACGACTATTGCTGTAGTCACGACGGTTTTGATCCCGACCTCTGTTGTAGTCACGATCTCTGCTCTGGTCACGACGGTGGTAATCACGGTCTCTGCTGTTATCACGGCGATTGTAGTCGCGATTTCTGCTACTATCACGGTGTCTGCTGTTGTCACGACTTCTGCTGTTATCTCTACGGCTGGTGTCCTGACTGTTGCTTTGGTGATCTCGGCTGTTATTTTGGCTGTATCCACCTCTGCCTCGTTGTCCTCCTCTGTTGCTATTTCTGAAGTTTGGGTCAAAGTTTTTGCCTCGGTAGCCTCCTCTGTTATTTCCAGAGTTCCTTTGTTGGCTGTTGTTGGGTTTACCTTGATCCTTCAGTGCCCTTTGTTCTTGCCTCCTCACATGTTCATTTGACATGAGGTTTAGGCTTTGGTCTTCATCCTCTGATGAGTGATCCATTTGAACTGTCTTTGGGTCTGATTTGGCTTTCTTTGAGGGGTTTCCATTTTTCTGTGACTTTGTTTGCTTCACAATCATAGAGTTTACATGTGTCACAGACTTCAGTTGTGCCTGCATGGATTCTATTGTTTCCTGTAGCTCTGAGCCTAATTCTGCTTTTATCTCATCTTTAATGTTACCAGTGGAGACTGTTTGTTGGTTCTCATACTCCTCTGCAACTTCAAGTATTTTATCCCATGTAGTTGCTTCCCTGTGGATGACTACTGCACTGATGTCGTCCCTTAGACCATGTAGCAGGGCTTCCCTTGTTCTCTCCTCGGACTTGTTGTGAGCTGTGGCCATCTTTTGTAAGGCCATGGCATAGTCTGATACAGATTCTTTTGGATTTTGCTTCCTCAATGCCTTAGCATCAAATCTGTCGTCCTCCTTCTTGAAGTATTTCAGGAAAGCTGCCTTCATTTCTTCATAGTCTGCTGTTGGATGGGCTGTCCTATAGGCTTTGTACCAAATTTTTGCCTTACCATCTAGGTAGTTTGAGAAATACTTGATTCTGTTACTGGGATGGTACCCATATCTGGAATCAAAGTATTGTTCATAGTCTGTGCAGTGCCTCCTGGCGGATTGTGTGAGAGAGGACTGTGAAAATTTTTCTGGCTGTAGAATATCACAGTACTTTTCCTCTTTGTCTCGTTTTAGCTGGTCCCTTAACCCACTGAAAGATGCCTCCCTTGCAACTCTTTCCTCTTTCAAGGCATCTAGGAGTGCTGAGGAGGTGTCAGTGTTAGTCAGGTTCACTCCTTGGGTATTGGGTGCACCTGACTTGAGTGAGGCTAGGGCCTCAGCTAGCTGGTTTTTCATTGTCACTTGTAGATGAGCTTGCATATCAAGTAGTGCTTGAGCGGCTTCAGCTTTTTGGGTCTCCATAGAGTTCTTCAGTGCCTGGTTGGCTTGTCTGAGTAATATTAATTCCTTCTCTTGTTCCTCTTTGGCCTTCCTTAAGGCTCGGCTGGTGCTTTCCTCATGTGTGGTGTGTAGGGCTGTTAGTTCAGGCCTAAGTGTCTTATCCACATGAGTTTCTACATTCTGGGCTATGAGTAGAAGTGCCTCAGCCTCCTCTTTGGCTGCCTGGCCTGGGGGTACTGTCTCATCGTCACTCATACCTGATCCTGGGGTATGCTGACCGTTTGAGAACAAGTCACTCTGTGTGTCCTGGATACTGTCCAGGGCAGCTAGGGTGTCCAGGTGAAGCTTGCCTTGGAAGTCACTCTCTTGAGTGGTGTGGTGTGGTGAAGCTGAGGGTGTTGGAGTGGAGCTCCTGGATGACTCCTTGGAGCTGGGTCTCCTCCTCCTGCTGGGTAGAGATCCAGGGGTAGCTGGTCCTTTGCTGCGGAGGTGAGTCTTGGTAGTCTGTGCTGCCAGCTTGTGGGATCTTGTTAGGACTTCTCCACCACTTTGTCATACAAGGAATCCCCTTAGTTGGGAGATCCCTTTAATATGATATGAGGTAAGTTGACTAAGTCTTGAGGTCTTGTAGTATAGTTGGTATTTATTACAAGTTGACAGCAACAGTACAGTAGTACAATGTAGGTTCCACTCAGTTACACCTATCCACACAATAATATAGGTCTTGGTAAATATACCTAATAACCCTGAGGTTAGTACTGGACTAGAGCCAAGGGGGTCCTACACCATGTCTGATAGTTGGGCCTAGTAGGGCATAGCCTATAGCCTTGTTCTCAGTCAGTGGAGAGGTCCTTGCTCTGTGGTGTCCAAGTGTAGAGTGAGGATGGAGATGCCCAGTGCTGGGACCTGACCCTATTTAAGGGGGCCAGGCTACCAGCATGGCATCTTGAGTGTTAGTGTCAGTTGACAGTGGTTGGAGGGCTGTAACAGTCAGAGAGACAGTCACACAATACCCCTCCATAGTTTGTCTACCCCTGTTAGTGTACATCAAAGGGGTGACCCTTATGCTGGTCTGTGGGAAACAATGTGCGGGATGAGCGTCGCCTGGCGGCGGCGGGAGTGCCGACTGGAGCGCCGCCTATGCGGGCCGGCGCGCGCCTGCGTGTGCCGGCGGCGGGAGTAGCGTCTCCCGCCGTCGGCTTGAACACGCGGGCGCCCGCAGCGCCGGGCTCGCCGGGCTCGCCGGTCATACCTGACAATAACATTGTTTCGCTTTTCAACCGATGAAGGCGACTTGCAATTAGAGCGGCGGCGATGAGTGATATTAGCGGCGACGTGTTCAGGCGCCGTATGCCCTTACGCCGCCCCCGTCCTCCAGCTGCCTACACGGCATCTCCTCCAGGGCTTCCCTCCCTACCCCCTGCACCGCCCTGCTTCCTACCATGGCTTCACTCCTTGGGCGTAGGCAGCCACCGCCAACACCTCCTGGAAGGCTTCTCCTGCACACCCGGCCTGCATCTTAAGAAGGGGGCGGGAGGCTGTTTGGAGAATAGCAGCTGTATACTAGTTCAAGGTCCATGTTATTATCCACCTGGCCCGTTCTACCACAATGGTTTCTTATTTCTTTACAACTGCCCAGTGAGCGCTGATTGTTGGCTTCTCTATTACGTTGCTGATATAGTCACATATGGCCGAGGTCGTTCAACTTACAGGCCTAGTGATAGGCATTACAGGTACCTAAATCTATTTGATATTGCATCTTTGTTTGGCTGGGGATTGGCTGACTAAAATTACTAAAATATTAAGGCCGTATGGGGCCAGGGGACGATGGCCATTAGTAAATGCAATTATGTAAAATTCTTTGTTCAGCACTATAAGCTATTGTATACAAGTCACAGCTCCTATCACAAATAACAATGTTTATACTATTATGCTCTAATCATAATAGCACGGTGAAGCCCCGGGTGTAATACCTACTATCACTTTAACACGAAATGCCATCGTTCATATACAGTCCACACAGATAAGTTTTGCGGTGATCGTGTCAACGGGTAATTCCCAGTATGATAAAAACGATATGAGATGACATTAAAATCAAACCACTATATGCATTCCAAAAGGAGACAAAAATGTCAAATCTTCTCAGACAAGTACTCACCGGTTGTGGGTTTTTCCTTTGGCTGAGCTTTTTCAGCTGGCACTGTTTTAGTATTGCCTCCCCTCTGAAGCTTTTCTTTTGACTTCCCTTTCTTTGGCAATACCTTAAGTGGATCCTTCTTCGCTTTGATTTTCTTATAACTAGGCTTAACAACGATAGCTGCTTTCTTACTCTTGGTACTCTTGGCCTCTTGATTTGTTTTATTTGACTTTTTAGATTTGAGGTTTGGTGTCTTTTTCTTGTTGTCCTTTGGTATGGTAGTCCTCTCCTTCGTAGTGCCGCCCTTGGAGGGCTGACTGCTGGCTCTACTACTCTTGGATGACGATGCCGGAGGTGTCTGGCCAGCCCTGGAGGAGGACTGTGTAGTGGAGTTTGCTTTCTGAGGTGCTGCGTTGGCCCTGCTCTTGGCTGTGGCGGGGCATCTGACGTTCGGAGAGGGTCCTGGCTTTTTGGGGCTGACTGCTGCCTCACTGGCGCCCACCTGAAACAAATATAAGCCAGAGTTAGAATCTGATATATATATGACTTATCCTTTGGCCCTGTAAACAATACTTTTGTTTGCAAATTTGGAAATAGGCATACTTTGAAAGCTTGGACAAAAAGGCTACACTGTAAAAAGTTGGTTGCCATTTTTGTAGGTGTACAGTAGATTTTACTGTAGACTGTAGGTGTACAGTTCATTGTAGGTAAACAGTAGAATATACTGTAAATCTACAGCAGATTCTACTGTAAATCCATTCTACAGTAGATTCTATTGTGTACCTACACTAACTATTTACAGTGTAGACATCATTACAGTCCTCATGCATCCAGTGTTATGCCAATACATGGACACAGGGTAAATTAACCTGGATGTGAACAAACCTACACAGTTGCTACTGACTCAGCCTGACTGTCAATATCAGGTCGTTTCAAGTCTTACAACGCAGATGATGATAAGACACCTAGGACTAAGATGGTGTGAGGAGGTGTTTGCCATCAGATTGGGACAAAGTCTTGTATTGAGTTGTTCAGTTTAAGCAAGGGTTCATGGAATAGAAACTGTCACCGTGTAGTGTATAGGCGGGAAGTATTACACTTGTGAACACACTATAATGCCATTTTAGAATTAGAACCTCTTCAGATCGAAAGGCACTTGCCCACCAGAGAGCAGGGCCACTGGAGGAGAAGCTGTCTCTCTATAAGGGACAGGGAGAAGTCTGCATCTGTTAGCTGTCACGAGAGCACCATGGTGTGATACATTAAGGCATGTCCTGGTTAGGCGAGCCTCACCGACGGACATTGGAGACAAGCTGGCGGATGGGAGCGGGGAGGGAGGAGGCGGGAGTGAGGGGGGATGTAGGAGGGAGGAGGCGGGAAGGGGTGGCGAGGGAGGATAGGAGAGGGGGGAGGAAGGACGGAGGGAACAAGATAGTATTGATGGATAGATAAAACACCAAGTGTTGGATAATGATACATGTATATACAAGTATGAACTATAATATAATATATACATGATATAGCTTTACTTTGGATACCTGCCATGCTGGCTATCTTGAAGTCCCCTCCCTCCACTAGATTTAATCACCAGAGGCTGCGTAAAGGGCTTCAATGCTACCAGATGGCGTGTTGGGTCAAGGTGAACCTCCCAATGTGACAGACGGAGTACGATCTGGTACCATTATACCAAGGCTTATACAATTTGTAAGACATAACATACACAAACTAATATTAGCTCTACTGGAGGTTTGATGCAGGGACTCCATGAGCAAGCTGATGCTAAAATGACGGCCACCGTCCAATGGAGTTTAATTGGCATAAGTTATTTAGGAAAAGTATGGGCCTCATCGGCCAATGTTCCCTAATGAACTATGCCCATTAGAACATTAGAACTGTAAATGTCCACTCTCTATGCAGCCGCTTAAATCATACAGTTTCTATATAAATCATATATACATAATATATAATGACATAATCTCCCCAAGTGGACGCTGGCCATAATGTGTAGTTGCATCCTTTATTAAAGCGTTGTTTCAATACCAATAGCATTCAGCATGACTGTGTGTTATCTGTGTGAACTGCCTCGTCAACACACCACTCCGCCCACTCCCACCCGGTGCTGACTTGGCGCTGGATGTTTACATGATAACAACCAGTGGGGGAGGAGGAGGACACAATCATGTCAATACAGACATCGCTGATGTTGGGTATGACTCTTCTCCTTCTGTTTTAGATGTTGTTTAGATAAATCAGCTGGAGTTATTTCCTGTGCTTGTGTTTTTTCCATCTCGTGTTGGGACTTTGAGACTACCACGTTCATCGACTACAATGGAATAAACTGGGATTTCCCCGTACTTATTCACGATACATCCATGGCTTCAACCTTCTTCACGGCCAGCATCCACTGGGATCTATTAGAGCTGATTAAGCCGTATATTTATATATCACTTCCCATATATCCCAGTGGACGGTGACCATGAGGCTAATATTCATCGATTACTAGGCTATATATGGCCGATTGAGCCATAAATTTCCGATATATATTCGGCGTTATACGACCCTGTGGACGGTGGCCCTAATAATAAGGAGGGGTTGGGGGGTAAAATGATATCACTAAATCTAATATGTTTCACGGATTACTTATTGCCAAATGTCAAACATAACGTTTATTTGATGGTATTCTACTTACTTTAATATTCTAACCTCCTATTTACTAATGGAATACTTGTCAAAGAAAGTCACAGGCCAGGTAGAAGTCTAGGGTTTCATATTCCCAGAATCATCCCTTTTAATATATCAATGGGGCATTATACGACACACAGAACTAACTAAAGGCTCATAAAATGATTACCAGTAGCTGCGTAAAATAATGTCCACCGTCCACTGCACTCTAAATGCCAGACGGAAATGTATGGCCATTTTAGTTGGGTCAATTCTTGTGGACGGTGACCATTGAGACAGCCACAGCTTTGTGTCTAGCCTGGTACGTCTTGCTCTAGTGCCACATTCACGTGTTACACCTGCCCCATGTATGCTTCCCCGACCTGATCAGGTAGACTCCCCCGGGGGAGGGGAGACATGTGGGGGAGGTGGGAGACACACCTGAACTTACCTATAGCTCACCTGTGTGGTAGAGTAGTAGGTACAGGTAGCATCCTTCAGCCCCCACCCCCCTCCTCCCCCCTCCTCCTCCTGGTGTATTCAATCACCAAGGAAGTCTACATATATGTCTGCCAGTGTATGGAATGACCACTATTCGGTAAGGCATAGGATTACAATGTAATCTCCAACGAGGTAATAGCAGATGGAATCCCAGATAAAAAATCACCGCCCACTGGGGAGGTTCGACCGTTTGAGCCCATACATTTCCTATTATAACATCAGCCGATTACAGTTTAGTGGATGGTGGCCATGGCAAACGCAAGTTACTTTACATCAAAATAACGTTTTTAACGTTACACAAAGTTTGACCATAATAAAGGAGCCATAGAGAAGCGTTGTATAGTGTTTTTTGTTTACTGGGATAGGATGTAAGCTAATTCATCTAAATCAATCAGTCAGTGATATGTAAGATCCACGTACAGCAGAAAGAATTAGTGAAATCACCACTTTATGGCCACTATCCACTGGGCTCTAATCGACCGAAGTTATATAGGAAATGCATGGGCTTAATCAGCCGAAGTTCCCCAGTGGACAGTATTCATTAGCACAATATTATTGTTTATTTACCCTTAATGAAACGTGTGCTTTGGTGAGATGGGTGGGTGGCACCATTATGTGCTACCTTTAGATAATATCCACTGTCCACTGGCCCTATACAGTCGATCGACTTAAACATACCACTATAGATACATCCAGCCTATGCAATGTACAATGAACATAACCAGTAATTGAAAGATAGTCTACCTTGATACATTCTAATCTATACATGTATATGATTATATCGTCTTGACATTGGACTCAAAGTATATACAGGATTTATGGCTTAATCGGCCATACAGAGCCCAGTGTATGATGGTCATTAAAGGCCACCACCCCTGGGCTCTAGTCGGCCGATGTTATATAGCAAATGTATGGACTCAAATGGCCGAACCTCCCAAGTGGGTTCTGGCCATTAGACACATATATGTGTATATGATCGGTTAAGAAATAGGTCTGGGGCAAGACGACACGTCCACTTCTTCTATGTGACTGTTAAATTAAACAAAAGGCAATAGAGAAATGATTTTGATTCCGAAAAAAACAACTATGTAGCAATGTGTCAAACTCTCTGAGAGGACCACAGCGTGATGCTCACCGTCCACAGAGCCGTATATTTCCTTTGGAAATTGTTCATAAAACGGCCACAGTCCACTGTTAACTTCGACTGATTGAGTTTCTACATGTCCTTTCAATTGTCTGTCGTCCGCTAGGCTCTATATAGGGTCAGTTAAATCAACATTTCGGGAGCCAAAATAGCCACCACCCACTCGTGAGGGTCGGCCGTTTGAGTCCATACATTTCATATATATATATAGATTAGAGACCAGTGGGTGGTGACCATAAATGACGCAGATGAGAAACCTGGCCCATCATGAAAGAAAACACGACTGCGCCATGCAAAGGGAAGGTTTCACACTCTCTTATGGCCCACCCATCCCTATTCCTCTTTGAAAAAGAGAAAGAGGAAAGAGAATGCACACTCCATAAAGACAGATATGCCAATGTAGTCTGTACTAAAGATGACATATTGTCCCTTGTTCAAACATCAGGGGAGATGCTAATGATCACAGAACTCTGAAATATTCATGACATAAACAGTGCAGACTGGTCGATAACAGTTGGCATTGTCGGCGGTTCAAGGACGCAGCATAGGCCGTGTTTGGGCACCCCGGGTAATACATACATGCAACATCATAAATTGTACAATGTAACCGTATAGTCCATAGACTAACACATCCCACTAATAATTCACAACTCACACATGCTATAGTACCTATAAACAATCGATGCTAATATGTTTATGTGTCATGAATTCCAAGGATGGTGTCTGTACCTGTATCTGTATACAGCTATCTGGTCCCCATCAGACAACACAGTGACAGGCGACATCATACAAAACATTATAGAAATATGTCCCAAGAAGCTAGTGAAATCAAAAGTAGATTTAGTGTTAATAATGCCCACTGTCTACAGAGCTCTATACGGCCGATTATGGCCACCGTCTAATCGGCCAATTTAAATAGGAAATGCGTGGATTAATCAGTCGTAATGAGCTCTGTTGACGGTGGCCATAAGTAAACATAATCTTTGATTGTGCCCAATAAGCAAAATTAACATATACGTGTCGCAATATCCATACAGCTCATACACTCATCTTTAGCCAGCAGGTTAATTTGATCTTGTTATATCGTGCGTCTGACACATGATTCAGACATCGTTATGATCGAATTACAGTCTGGGGTGGCTGTCTATAGATTACATTTCTGATCCCCCTACGCGCTACAAAATCATAATACACTATCAAAACCCATAATGCACAATATAATGAGTTCACCAAGTAAGTCATGCCTCGTAGTGTGTATATAATATATAGGACACATTATTGCCATTAATGTCCACATGCCGCTGGGATGTGTACAACTGATTTATACAGGAAATGTACGGCGCAATCAGCCATATAGAGCCGAGTAGATGGTGGACGTGATGTCCAGCGTCCACTGGGTTCTATATGGCAGATTGAGGCATACATTTCATATATACATTTAGCCGTGTACATGTACTAGTAGTCTATTGTTAATGACAACCAACCACTGGGGAGGTCCGGCCGTTTTAGCCCATACATTTCTTATAAAACATCGGCCGATTAATGCCCAGTGGATGGTGGCCATAAGACCTATCTGCACTGAATTCCTACCGCCTGTTTCCCTCCTATTTGCCACCAGCTCATGGTTACCACCCACTGAGGAGGCTTGGCCGTTTGAGACCATACATTTCCTATATAACATCGGCTGATTAGAGCCCGGTGGATGGCCATTATATTTTCACCATTCACTGGGCTCTATACGGTCGATTGAGCCATAATCATCTTATAGTAATAAATTCGACCGTTTACAGCCCAGTGGACGGTAGACATCATATACACACAGTTTTGCCAATGTACAACCGGAAGTAGTTAGTCCTTGTGTGCCACCGGAAGCCCCGCCCAAAGTACCAGTCAATGATTGATTGACAGATGGTCAGACTCCTGATTAGTCTGACCATAGGGTATGCTAATGACCAACGTCTAATAGGGAACCATGCCCAATTGAGCCTTCTGCTGATTGGAGTAGGTGGATGGTGGCCATAAGCACATCATGGTGTATAAGGGGAGTTAGACAACGCTGTCTAACATCGTTATCACCCACTAATGGCCACCATCCACTGGGCTCTAATCGACCGATGTTATATAGGAAATGTATGGGCTCAAACTCAAAACTCAAACCCCCTCAGTGGGTGATGGCCATAAGGAGGCTTCCACTTCCTATTACTCTATGGCCATGGAACGTAATATTTTGTGATATCAATTATTGTCATTAGGAAGAGAGGGACATTTTTTAATAATTGGCTTTTAACAGTATACCGCGCCACGTCAAGAACACGCATAGCTATAATAAAAAAAGTAGTATTTAGTTGACATCGCTGGGAACAGGTAACACGCGATATTCACCGAATTTCTGTTTGGTTTCTGTGAGCAAACCTTTAGGGGAAATCCTGCGATTAAATTAAACACTTGGATTTACATGGATAATCCCACGATATTGCGGGATTTACTCCATACCAGTGAAGCATCAGATTGTGGGGTTAAATCTCCAAAGTGATTTATCCAAGCAATTATGAGAAACGCTATCTACATACCGTTAAGCACACACACACATAGATTTAGAAGTACACATGTGTTTAATGATTAACACGGATGGGTGGGTCTCAACCCCCACAACCACCCCACCCGGTAACTGCCCCTGCCCCTTCTCCTGTACCCCAAACCTGTGGATAGTGATCACCCAAGTTTACTGCGCTCCTCTCCTGTCAATCTACGTTACCTGCACTACTTCTAGTGATGTAACATGATTATATGCTGTATTAGCTCAGGCATTGAAACTGAAAACTATGAATCTAGAGGTATAATGAGTTCGATATATTTTTGAATATAAATACTCAGCTAAACATTCACTGAATCCATGCAGGTCTTAAGATGTGCACTGGCCACTACCCACTGGGCTCGAATTGGCTGATGTTATATAGGGAATGTATGGGCTCAAACTGCCGAACCTCTTCAGTGGGTACTGGTCATCATGGCCATCGCTCACTGGGCTCTAATCGGCCGATGTTATATAGGAGATTGTATTGGCTTCTCCGGTGGGTGTTGGTCATTAGGATGGATACAGTTTGTAAATAAACCCTTCATACGACAAGAGTTACAAGTATACGGCATTTAAGGTTTTACCTCCTTCCAAGGGAAAACCCCGGATAGGATGTCACCTGCGTGGCTTTAGTCATTCAAAATAACCTTTTATAAGAACGACTCATTTGTAGGATATATGTAATTTGCGGTGCTAGCCACAGCTTAAAAGAATGAGAGAGTCTGGATTTGACAAGTGTTATATCTGCCGCCCAAGGGGAAGATCCATACCCTCCCAGTTGACATGGGACAGGTGGTACATAAAGTAAACTGTTGACATGGTGACAGAATGGAACCACACCTACATCAGCAATTTCCTGATGTCTACTTTCCTACTTTAATGTGGCAGGCACTACACACACAGAAAAGTGAGAGTCATTGTCGCTAAAACTGCCTGACTCTCAGGTGAGGGTAGCTTTAGCGACAATGACATTCACTTTTCTGAGGGTGTAGAAAATGGAACTTTTTTTGGGAAGGTACACCTTGTCAATGCGGAAGGAGTCCATGGAGGGGAGGGGAGGGGATCCTGACTCCTCTTTGAGATAGGGGCAAAATGCTCGCTCCTCGAACGATTTTCGACTCATGTAGGGGAATTTCAACCATTTGACGAGAAATGAGGGGAGGGGGTGTTATTTCTTACCCTGTGTTATTAAAAAAATGACTACTTTCTATGAACAATTCTTTTATCAAACATCTAGGTTCGGTGACAGTGCTGGCCCCAAAACAGTCTTCATTACCATCGTTGGCTCCAGAAGGGTGAGTGGGTGGAGGCAGGGGTGGGTGGGGTGGTAAGACGCCCTAGGCTCTGGCTCTGATGCTCAATCCCCAGGAAATGAGGGCCGCAGATCAGATTTGAAGTGCAATGCAAGGGATAAGGCCCCTCGTAAGTCAGTACACCGTGAATCAAAATGGTATCCAGCCAGGACATGAGATGAAAAACCCCGTCGTGAAAGGGGCATTACTCTACACCACTTCAGTATCTTTGTATGTCGTTTATAAGAAATGATAAAATGGTGTGGGGAATATTTGAATGAATATTGCCCTGATTAATTGACTTGGTATGGGTTTCTACCTAAACAGATATCACTGAATCCACGGCGTCATCTTAAATACGATAGATAGTCGTCTTTACAGGTGACTTTAGAGTATTACACATAATTAGAATTTATTTTCGATTTCTTCTTGTATTGCTCATATTCTAAAGTTGAATTGCTCAGGATGGACTATGCATGTATTGTACCATCACACTGCATATCCTTTCTAGGCCGGAAGGCCTCCAGTAATATAAACATGATAGCCTTATTACTGAGATACCTGCGATTCTGTCATCCTTCCTACTATATATTTATCTATAAATTACCGCCATTACTGAATAATGAAAAGGAAATTAACGTACTATTGAGGTCCATATAGATAAGTCGACTGACCCCGATCACCTTCCCACCACACCTACCTAATTGTATACTAGACATTTTACGTCAAAATGACGTTTTAAACATTCTATAACGTTTTGCCATAGTAAAGAGCCTTAGAAAAACGTTATATAACGTTATAAAATGTTGTATAACGTCCTTTGTTTACTGGGCAGGCTATTTCTAGGCACATATATCATATTCAAGCCTAATAATACATGTATTCAAATAGACTAAGATTAACTAATCAAGATACTAGCGTATCAATTCAATACCATGGGCTCTATTTTCATCCCTGCATATGCCAAAATTGAATTAGTCTTACCTGTGCTACATTCTAGTCTTATCTAGTCTTGTTACTTCATGTTTCAAAGTGTCCAGGTATACTTATTTCCAATGTATGATGGGACCAGACAGGTATCAGTGGTCATTAACAGGTGAAAAGTGCAATACTGGAAGGTGTGTGTGTGTGGGGGGGGGGGGGGGGGGGCCCTACCCCGTCTTGGAGAAAGTGAGGTCTGTCATGACACACGCCTTGCCCAATTGAAACACGAGTGCACGTACTAATGGGGCATCATCAAGGGTCGGAACCTGACATCACGTCTGGATATCCAAGGTGCAGGTGTGTAATCAGCATTTTAGTTATAGAATGAACTAATGAAATGAAAGTGATGTAACATGTAACATAAAGAGAGTCAACCCAATGCACTCTCCACGACGTTCACAGGTTTAGTCGTAATAATGTACTACTTTGTTCCAAATACGAGTCAGACACTTATTCAGGAGACGTTGTTCAAAGTAGTATATGGAAATGAACCTAAGAGGAAGGTGTACAAAGTAGTACATGGAAATAGACCTTAAAGGGGAAGGTATACGAAGTGGTACATGGAAATTGACATACTGGGTTCCATGGTGTAAAAAGTAGTTCATAGGAATGGACCTTATGGGGAGGTGAGAATGAAAATGCACCCCACCTCCTCTTTAAGGGCCTAGAGTACCGGTTCCCGCTCCACTCTCACAGTTACTGGACGGGTATCAAGAATTAGGCCCTCAAGGGGAAGTTCTACAAAACAGTATATGGAAATGGAACTGCCGGTAGGAGAAGGTGTACGAAGTATTGTTGAAATGCACTTTACATTTTGAGGGGAAGCTGTACAAAGTAGTATATGGAGATGAACCTAGGGGGAAGGTATATGTTCGGCCCTTATCACGCAAAATTGTCATTATCCTACAAAAATAATGTGGTTTGTAGTATAAGGGCTGTCAGTCAGGCCCTTATCCTACAAAGTTTGCCCTTGTCATACGAAACACTTGTTAGGACCTTATCCTACAATATTTACCTTTTTATAGGATAAGGGCCGATTTTGTAGGATAAGGGCCTGCCTGACAGCCCTTATACTACAAAGCTATACATTCTTGTATAAGGGCAATTTTGTAGGATAAGGGCTTAACAAGGTATACCCAGTAGTATGTAGGATCTTCAAGTTATCTTTAGAAAATGCAGAAAGGTTACGTTTTTCAGAGGGTTATCAAGTAATACCATGCTAAAGGAATCAGCACTCTATCACCGCTACAACGTTTTCAATTGATCCGTCTTTACAAAAAGTAAGGGGACTTGTGAGACTTTTGGGAAAAAGAGGACCCTCTCTGGTCATGAAGCGCAATCGGTCAGAAATAGCCCTCCCCTGCCAAAAAGTAACTGGTGGTGCCCTATTGGTGCAGTGAGGACTGCATCATACCACACTTAGCCCCCATATTTGTATATTATGCTAGATGATTTTTGTCGGTTACTTTTATTTTTCGTGCAGTAGATAAACGCCCTCACCTTAAGGGTGATTTGGTATGTTTTAGATCTGATTTTGCTGTAGATCTGGTTTTGGGAGTGTGATTAAAATCAAATCACTACTGAGCATACACAAACCCGTGCCGAAACGTCTTATTGTGTAGAATGAGGCTACAGCTTTCCATTGGTAGGTCTTTGCGCGCCGAATGTGGTACTAAATGTTTAATGAGGCCCATGTATGTTAAAGCTTGACCGTCGTGGTTGAAGTGAGGCGAAAAGCACTTTTGGATATAGTTCAGTTTTCATTCACCAGAAGGCTCTTAAGGGCTGGGAGCTCAGCTCTTACAGGCACAAGATAGGGTAAATATGTTGTAGCTGGACAATGCTAATGGTCCCCTGTCCAAACACTGCCGCCCTCTGGTGGAACTTATTTTAGTCCATGTATGGAAAATGCTGGACTTATTCCCCGACGGCCCAGCTTTAAGCAGGTGACTCGAGTGCATACCTCGGTGTCTGTTGTGGACACTGCAGGTCTGTATGCGGTCTGTATAGTCTGAGGGGAGGTCACTAAGATGACCGTGGACATTTGGTAGCACATCTTTCTTCGGTACCGTACAGTCCACTCACTCACTCACTAAGCCGAGGTCTAGTTTAAACCTGTGATTGGGATATACCTATGGGCAAAGTATATTAAGTGGTATATGAAAAGGATCCTAAGGGGGGATATACAAAGCAGTATATGGAAATGAACCCAAGGAGAGGCTATACAAAGCAGTACATGGAAGTGAATCCAAGGGGAAGGTGTACAAAGCAGTACATGGACATGAACCTAAGAGGAAGGTGAACAAAGTAGTATATGGAAATCAAGCCATGAGGACGGTGTACAAAACAAAATATTGAAATGATTCTAAATTGATAAAGGATAGCTGTACAAAGTAGTATATGGAAACTAGTCTAAAGGGGGAAAGTGTGCAAGGTTAAGTATTATATAGGCCTATAGAAATAGATCTAAAGGGAAGGCGTTAAATAGAGCTAGGCTAAAATGAAGGAAGCAGTATATGATAATTAACAGAAGGGGTAAAAAAGAGAAAGAACCCAAAGGGAAGATTACCACATAGACAAAAGACTAAAGTAAGGATCGGACTATGTGATAGGCCTACTATAGCTACGTGTAGACAATGCCTCATTGTCTTAAGAAATATAAGATAGGTCATCATAAATGGGGCATTATGGTCATTTACCTCTCCCAGATGACTCATAACAAAACATATTTTCTGTTGAAATTGTTCATAAACAAATAAAAATGGATGGACAAAATTGGTTGATGAATACTAAACTCGTTAGTACTGCTGTCCAATCACATTCCCTGTTTGACTCTTGGTTTATATATATTCCATATGTTTTTATAAATACAATAGTAGAGTAGCGATGGTACATTAAAGGTGATACTAATGCATTTTCTCTGAAGTAGAGATCTCTGCCACTGGCCGGCTTAGTGACTCCCACTTGATGCAATTCCTTGGGGAGCAGCTCTGAGTAGATTCATCTGCTCACCCTGTCCCCGGCTGCGGTAAGATTAATGTCACCTAGATTAAGTGCAGCTTGTGTCGCTCATTCCCTATACATAGTCCAAGGCTAAGGTTTTAAAGCCTCGCCCACACTTACTAGCGCAGAAGGACATGACCTAACAGCTCATCTTGATGATTGTGAGATAAAACAACATTGGCTTTCAGCATACCAGAAGTGCCAGAAGGTAATGAAGTTTATTATAGGCATGTGCATTGTACACATAGTAGCTAGGCCATACCAGAAATGGCTTTCCGATAGCTTAATTATTGCTAAGGAAATAGCATACACAGTATGGGGAAAAGAGTCTCCGTGATAAAGAGCAGTGGCCGTTGATGCACAATAGCCATTACTCAAGTGCCCTAAATATCAACAAAGAGGCAGCACCCCACCCTCTCCCTACATCCCTCCGCGTTGACCACTGGTGCCCGGGTCATGACCGCGTACCTCCCGGGTCAGCTAGCACCTGCCCTGACCTAGATACTGAACGGCTCACCTGCTGACCTAGATAGCCAATTGCTCACCACCAGCTCAGGGCAGCCGGCCAACTGTGGTCGGCAGATCACACTTGGCAGTAGATAGCTTACGACCAGCTAGCTATAATAAAATAGATGGAAGAGAGAGAGAGTGAGTGAGAGAGCCTCTTAGATGGATGTTCAATCCAGTTCTCATCACTATACCATATTTGGATTGAGGATGGGGTTAGATGCGCCTGAGTGTGGTTTTAGTAGGCCCTATATGTGTATGCAAATTTAGTCGTACGTTAACATCTTGGTGCTGTTAGTTTTTCTTATGTATCTTACCTAGCATGGGTGCATATAGCCCTACTCAAGCTGGGACCTCGTTGGTTTCTTATTTATGTATAACTATGACGTGCATATTGTCAATAATATAAGATACACTACTGCCACTGATCAACTCGTTATATCAAGCGTGCCTAATATTGTATCGATATAACATAAGAGCTGATTAAAATAAGCCCCTATCCAGTGTCTCCAATATACAATCAACGTAGTACATAAACTATTTCGGAAGGATATAACCATAGCCAACTACCTTAATTGAATTAGCCAGACTCATTGTATTAAATTCTAAAAATAAGGTAGAGTACGTGTTATTAGTAGAAATTAAAACGGATGACACATAAATATAGAGCAAGAAGGGACGAACTGAACTGGGTGCCTTACCATTATATACCTCTCGTATACACCATGCATAGACTTAAACAGCCCACCTCCCTAAAGTATTGAGACACTGCTAATCTGTAAAGGCAAATGGGTTTAGTTATAGTTGTGTCATGAGCCCAGTGATCAGTTTCAAAAAAGAGGGGAAAAATGAAAAAGGGGTTCAGGGGCAGAGTATGGTGCCATCTATTGTACACTATTGTGACTATTGGATTGCACTATATGGAGGGGGAAACAGTTAGACTACGCCCGGTATACTGATCGAGACAGATCGAGGTATACAAATGTCAAGGCACCCAGTTCAGCTTGTCCCAGTGGACATAAATAGCTTAGTAGGAAATGGTAATCAATTTTTTGCTAAAGGTTTATATACATCTACCTAGCATAGTTTAAAAAGCTTGAACAGCAGGGAGCATCGTCTATTATTCATTTCTTCCAAATAGGCATCCAAACCCTGTTTCTCTGTCATATCGCGTACCCATCAGTTTTCGACAAGTGCCAAGCTGAAAACCACGTTAGTGAATTGCTAAAAATTAATGGGTGGAAAAACAATATGGGAACTGTTCAAAAGCGATGGAGTCAGACCCCTTGTTTGTTTCTGAACACCCATTTGGCTGAATTATTTTCACCAAACTAATTTAAAAGTTAATAATGTCAAATAAGCACAAGGGATAGGACCTATTCATCGCGTGTGGTAGCGATTGGGTGGCTCGATCAGCACTATGCAAGACCGTGGTTCCGGCAGGTCTGCTGTCACAGCAAGACGAGAGCTCTGTTTACAACCGATGGCACCTCTTTAGGTGTACCATAATCTATTGTATCGGCTAATTAGAAGGGGGGGGGGCAATAGAAGTTCACTGATTGCATAGTATGTACCTACTAATGGACCATTCCTGGGATTGTTGTCAGGGTGGGGAACAACAGGGTGGCATATCGAGAGGCTATTTTAATTCTCAAGGCGTCCAATGGCCTTGACGCCTAGATGAGCTTTGGAGGCTGTCCAGAATGCAGCCTACGTTCGTGTCTGGGTGTGGGAGATGTATGAGCAGAGGGGGTGGAGGAAGGAGGGGGGATTGGTAGGGGTTGTGGGAGGAATACCATGGGAGCTAGATGCCTCCTAGGCACGGTGGCATGGTGGGGTTGGGATTGGATGGTCAGTCATGGCTGTCCCTCTGTCCTAGGCTTCCCTCCACCCTATAACCCTTACCCTAAAGGCCTTACATACCACTGCCCCTGCCACCCCTCCACATTCCTTAGATCGGGGCCGGATTTCTCTAATAAACCCGGTGGCTTAATTCCAGCTCGCGGCGAGCAGCTGACCCCGGCGGCCTAGAGGGGGCGAGGTGCTCATATAGAAGGGCGGAGTAGCTCAGGGAGGGTATGTAGGAGGGGCGGGGGGACGTTATGGCATCTCATCCCAAGCCGATCGATACAGGCCTCTCTTCCTACTGGCCTCGACGGTCCCTCGGGGTCACGGCCAGCCAATGCAGCCATGCTAGAGGTGTGGGTACTAGGGGTGGAGTGCGGCTGGTGGTATATTGGTGTTGTTGTCGTCTTGATGTGTTTATATGTGCTACTCTAGTGGGTAATTGCAGCGGTTTAAGCCATAGTAAATATGTATAGTTTACATACAGGTATCCTATGAAATATAATTGCCAAATTCTGGTGAATTACATTGTGAACGGATACACTAAGATGTGATGTAGAAATTTGTGTAGTGTATATAAATACAGTCTAAACATGAAGGGCAAGAACATGCCCTATATCCCAGATAAAATGATAACTGGTCCCCCTTTATCAGTTCATGGAAAACGATTTAGCCATTGGGCTTTGTTCTGGGCCCACGCAGACTAGGCGGAATCCAATGATTCCTCTAGTTCTCTTGATTATGTTGAATATGAAATCCCAAGCCCTGCTAATCAACCAACCTTACTTCAAGGTATGAAATATACTAATCAGGTTTAGGCCAGCTTAGACAAGACATTTCAGGGATATTTTATATAGTGACATCATGGTCCTTAAGTTCATACACTTTCTAACTACATTTCAAGCAAGGATTGGTGTCTATAGATTGCTACTTGCATGCTGACTTTTCTGAGTGTTTGGATAACCTCATTATGCGCATTTGGGCAGCCCATGTTTAACCTGATCTGACCCACGTGGGCCGAACAACACAATGTGTTAGGCTCAAGACAATTTCAAGTTGGTTGGCCAGATTAAGGCCATTCGATTGGACCCTGACTTGAACACTGTCACCAGCCCAAGCTATACCAAATGTCCTTAATTCTGACAAAGCTATAAAACTAAATTGACCCCATGGGTGTTTACAAGGGTCGACGTGTGGGCTTGAAATGTCACGATCAGTGTTCATGTTGGATAGTCATATAGCAGGGACAACCCATGTCCCATCACGAGGAAATAAATAGAACTGTGTATCCCACATGCAGTCATTGTATTTCAACTATTATTAACTCCCTAATAATCCCTGTGCACTTTAAGTGAGGAAGAAACCTGAGTTACTAAAACCTCCAGAAGCCGCCATCTGATCTCTCATATAAAGTCCACACATTGGGCTGCAATCTACGACTGAGGTTTCCATTTGGTCGTGGCTGGTGGGCGTCCCACGCTGGGATTAATGCAGATATTATAAGTTTTTGTTAATGCACTACGAACTCACAGGCCCCATTTCCAATATCCCTGACTAAAACTGCATCGGTCCCTGATGGCTTGCCTATGCAATTTGAACGTGATATCGCCCTATGAGGCTAGTCCGCCACTGGGAAATCTGCAGGGTGGTATTGGGATGTGCTGGGGGTACTGGAGTACAATAGAATGCTCTGTATTCAGGCTCCTACCCCCTTACCTCTCACTCCAACTCCACCACCCCATGGAATGTAATTACGGATCGGCGCTGGGGGAGGAGGGGATACACACATACAAAAAATGGCGCCCATTTTAATTGATTGCTATCGCTATATCTGGAGCAAAAAGAAATTCGTTGATCGATGCCTTCACCCACATGGATTTCATTTATCAAAATTAGAATTTCAGCTTGGGATGCCTGGCTCTGAATTAATAATGCACTAAAAGCCGACACCACAATCACCATTAAGCATGCTTTGGAAGCCATAATTCTCCGCCATTTGATGTTTCCGATGAGGCCACCATCCTGCACACATTTCTCTCATACGGCTTTCTTGTTTTCATCATCGCCATTGTCCTTGATTTGTGGTTCTTAGATGTGTTTAGAAATATATTTAGCTCTATATGGTATTACTGTGTCTTTGCCTTCCTGGCTCAGTGGTAAAGCAGGAGATCAAGATACTATACTCCCTGACAAATCAATACTTTATCACATCATCTGAGTTCATCAGCAATAACGAAAGGTATATTTAAGTAAAATCAGATCTAATATAAAGATCCAAGCTGATCGCCATGGCAGTAACCCGTATATACCCATTCCATTCCTTTACTGCATCTCTTATAATATCAGCAGCCTAACACTTCCTCTGATAAGCTGTTACAGTTCGTGTCCATGCATATACCCCACATCTACCCTACCCTGCACCCCCTGCCTGCTACCCTTCTAGCTGGAGGGCACAGAAGGGGAGTGGGGTAGAGAGTGGGCTGGGGAATAATCAATAAATTGTGAGCCGTAACCCTAGGCTGCTGTGAGGCTGGAGGATTGATGGTAGCGTTGGCAGGTGGCTGTTCTCTAGCTCCCCAAATAGCCTATCCTCCTCCTGCTGCCACCCTACAGCAGCCAGCAGAGCCTTACCCTGTCTGACCCTGCCTTAACCCAGCGCCCTGTATACATGGAGCTACTCAGGCATACCTTATACTACACGCCTACATGGAGCAGCTAGCTGCTCTGGAGTCCGCGTGCTCCCAAGTTGACTGCAAGTCTTGCACCGCCTGGCTCAGCTTCCGGCAGATATTGGCTCGCCCACATCTCCAGCCCATGGCTTATTTCCTGCAGCAGGGAAGCCCTGATGTAGTGACTAAACCTGTACCAGCCAGCCAGAGCAGGAGCCTGAGCCAGCAATAGTAGCAGGCATCAGTATTGAGAGCAAGGGAGGGTGTAGTGAATGACTGGGGTCAGTTTTAGTGGAGGACGTGGGAGTAGTAGCGCGGCAAGGTAGTTGGTATAAAAACATGTGGTACGGGTCAGCATGTCCTCCTGAGGTGAGACAGTCATCGGACCAACGCTGTCAGCAATTATCGCACCTTACGACAACCTTCTCATAGTACACACAAGTCTATGAATGGCAACATAAATACAAACATCTTCTACAACTGAATACTCACTGAAGGGATAAAACTCACATCCTGCTGAGCAAGAGTGAGTGGCTCAGAATCAATGGCCTGGCCTGCTTTTGACTTCAGCACTACTCCTATTTCTAGTACTACTACTACTACCAGTGAAGTGAAGTGGACACTGCAGTAGTTTTTAACCCAATAAGACACTGGGGTAGGAAAAGCCTAACCCCCCCCCCCCAAACACACAGTCATGAGGTCCCCTATATTTAAGCCTGTATAAAATCCCCTAATCTAGATCATTGCGCCACCCAAATACAAATGTGCAAATGTGTTTCTTACGCCCCTGTAAAAAAAACAATGATAGTCACACATCAATGGATGAAGTTTGATGAAGAATGTAGCAGAAGGAGTCGTATATCAACATTAGATCTAGTGGTAACGAGTTACAGACATGCTATGAAGGTAGGGTATGAACAATATGTTAACCTTCATAATGGTAGATCTATAATAGCAGTCCTAATTAAGAGTTTGATTAAATCTGATGATGTCAGACCAATGAGCGATATAGAGATGGGTTTTGATACAAACGTTATTGATGAAGGAATGACAGAGCAGGTGGTAACAGTCATATGTCTCTCTATCAGTATTGCTCTATGTCGTTAAATGCCGTTGTAATCAGAATAGGTAATGCCAAAGTCAGTCATGAATTATAACAATAAGGAATGAGGGAACACATAGAGAGCCCTGATTGTATTACATCTGAGTAGGTGTCATCGGCGACAAGGAGAGGACACCCATATCTCTCACCACCCTTAACATCAAGCTTAGGAATCCAGCCACCCTCAATGGACAAAACCCCATGACACCACAACGGGTAACAATACAGAGCAGTAAAATATAGCTGTCATTGGCGCACGTGGATGGACTGGGTCATAGATGTAATACCTTACCTCCTGGAGTATTAGGTTAGGTCTGTCTCAGCCCTGACGCCACCGTGAAGGTACTCCATGACGGGAAGAATGCGCTGACATCCCGCCCAGCGTGAGGGGGGAAGGCCACTAGCAGGCTACAGGAGAGACTATAGGAGTCCCTTGCTGGAGGGGTACCACCACCACTAGTACTACCACACGGCCAATGCAGCCGCTTCACACTGCTGTGGTGGGCCTACCACTGGAGAGGTGAGGGTAAAATCCAGGTCTGAGTGTCACCAGTGTCATGTGACAGTGTGTTAGGGCTGTGCACCACTGGTGGTGCTGTGTGATGACCGGCTGGTGTTATGTCCTCAGCCTCTCCCTACTACTCCTTCCCTTGGCTGCGCAAACTTGGAAGCGCGCTCAATGAATAAATCACTATTTACTCTGCCGCCAGAGTGAGGCTGGGCCGGCTGAGGCGCTGGCAGCAGCAGCGGCAGCAGCAGCAGCAGTTGAGGCAGCCAGCAATAGCAGCAGTAGTAGTAGCAGGAGCAGTGGGTGCTGAACAGCAGCAATAGCAGTAACAGCAGCAGCTGCAGCAGCTGGCAGCTGAGGACAGGCAGCTGGCGTCGGATTGCTGATCTAATTACTACCGCCAGTACTCGCAGCCTGGCACGGCTGAGGCTATTGTCTGTTGCTGGAGGCATGCATGACAACACAGCAATGGGAGGGGCTAGGACTGGTCAGTCAGTCAGTCAGTCTGCTTCTCCTGCAGGCAGAGCTTGCAGGCAGCAGGCAAGTTGACTGCCATAGCCTCCACCCTCTAGTTGAAGCGGAAGGGTGGCCGGGGGCTGTCATACATTTATGATGGCCGCTAAGATACAACGTGCCTCTCACGCCGCTACACCCAGTGCATTCTGATGTACGGGCCCCAAAACTACAATGGCACCCACCAAGGTCATGCCGAGCCATTGAAGGCCCTGGGGACGTAGAGGGGCGGTGGTGAAGGATGGACGGGGAGGTTGGGTAAGGTGGAGGGTGTAGGGGTGATGGTCAATATTAAGGGGTTGGGAGAGGGGAATGGAATTGGGTTTGGGAATGTAGGTGGGTAGGGTTAAGGTGTCATCCATACTTTAATCCTGGGCACTATCAGCGTCAGATATCAGGGATTAATCTGTCAATGTGGGCTCAGGGGGTCCTGAATAGTACTCTTAATCTACTAATTCCCCACGGTCCTCCCACTCCCCCACCCCCGTCTATGCCGCCTCTACATGTAGCGCACTTATCTACTAAAACACAGCCTCTCTGCTGTCGCCCTTACTGCCCCACTAGACCCACTGAGCGGCCTTTAAAGCTACTCAGTCAGCATCCAGACTGCTTACAGAGAGCTGCTCATCACGTGGGGGGAGCAGCTCAGACCGAGCAGCTCGTCAAATCCTAAGGGTTTCATTTGTAAGAAGGACCTAGATCTTAGGGAAGAACAGTTTGGGTTATTACTGTTTCTCCCCATATGACCCGACGTTGCATTGTGGCGCTAGCTAGAGCGACGGCCAACATGAACATTATAAAACAAAATACTAAACTAACACTGTTGATTGACCTTGATTTATATATATATGTGAATCCAAGGATTAACCAAGGGTGGCAATTGGGATATCGACAATTCTTTGGAAGGACCTCCCTCAAACAATCACACCTTACTTTACCAACATATTACCCGACTGTGTATATATTATGGTGGTTGGCTATCAGGGATGGAAAATTCTCAGCACACTGCGGTATTGAGTACTCCTCACATATTTTTTAACATCTTTTCGTTCAATCAATGTCCTGTTTGCAAACCAAACACGTTGCAATCAATATATTCCCATCAGTGGCAGTGGGGAGTGAGGGGGGTCTGGGTTAAGGGGTGGGGTGGGAATATAGTCGTAGGCGCATATCGTATACTGTGGGTGGGGACTGAGAGGAGACGCGGGGGGTTGGCAAACATGTACACTTTAAGTGGGGAGCTACTTGGGGCCTTATATTCTCTCTACTGCTCCCGGCCACCCTGAAGCTATTTGAGGTGGGCCTGCATAATGTTATATATTTCTCCCCAAGCCGAGTAGGTCGGCCTTTATTTCATATATGTGAGCGGCATATTAACTCACTCTCACTACCCCGTCTGAATACTACCAAGGCATTTGCGATGATCACTGGATGTAATAGTCATGAGAGCTGCTAACTACATTATTGTCAATGCTAGGAATTAATTATACATGTATGCAATTACCATGTAGTCTAACACATGCATCAGTATATATTCTATTACCCGGGGAAAGTCAATAGAGTGTTTGGTCCTGTTACCGTTGTCAGAGGTATCTGGTCATCTCTCGAAGCTGCAATCTCCCTCCCCAAGGGATTTAGCTGGACTGATTCTAGTGAAGTTCCTTGTTTATATTATATAAACATTTCAGCTAACCTACGTCAGAAAATACACATACTTTGTGGTATAGGTCTGTAGTGGTCTGTATTCTAAATGTCATGTCCCATGAGTGGGAAACCATTTCACAATGAGAAGCACTAACCTCCTACCTCAGACACTATAACCACCTACCTATAAATGCTAGACCCACACTATCCTGCCATCCAACTCCCATGGCCAGCTAATGATACAGTCATCCTCCAACCAACAGTCAACTTAACAATCAGCCACTCCAACCAGCCAACTAACAGGCAATGATACAGTCACACATTCCAACCAGCCAACTACCAGCCAATGGTATACAGTTGCCTTCCCAATCCGGCGAATACCAGCCCATGATACAGCCACCCTCCTTCAACCAGATAACAGTCAGCCAATAATACAGTCACCCCATTACCCGATATAGCTACCAGTCAATGCTAACGTTACTCTCCCCAACCAGCCGACTACCAGCCAATGGCCAAGTTGCCTACTGCCTTCCTCAACCAGCCAACTACCAGTCAACTAAATGGCTAACCAAAACAAAAAGCCAACCTAGTAATCAGCCATCATGGAGATGGTATAGAAGCCACGATGAAATACACTCAAGGCTGTGTCTCACGACCTTGGGACAATGTTTTTGTCTCTGACTGGGTGCCGTCTCTGACCAGGTGCCGTCTCTCACCGGCTGCCGTCTCTGACCAGGTGTCAGAAAAAGGTGTTTTAAAAAGAATTATACTCATATATATAAGGATTTGGAAAAACGTTATGGCGGTTGTTATATAATCATGGTTATAATTATAATTAGCCTCCTTCTGCTAGTATTTTGACCTTATCAAGCCAAGCCGGTCAGAGACGGCACCCAGTCAGAGACGGCACCTGGTCAGAGACGGCACCCGGTCAGAGACAAAAACATTGTCCCAAGGTCGTGAGACACAGTCTCAAACACCATGAGCTCGCACATACATAACGTAAAGTATTTTCCCTCTTCCCTAGATTTACAATATTACTTGATGAACGGCACGTGCCAAAAGATTATTCATTTCTCTTTCTCTCCATCATCAACTTGAATTGTTGCCAATGAATGACGGAGGAGGGAGGTTACTGCCAAGCCGACTGTCACGTTGTATAATGAGCACGGCAGGAAGGATGGGGAGCATGAGGAGACTGAGGACTGGTGCGGGGGGCAAGGAGAGAAGGCATAAAAGGAGACATACTGAGGTTAATGAGGGAGAGAGGCAGAGATAACACGAGAATGGTAGTGGCAGGAGATTCAACCAATGGAGGAGGGGACGGTCATGGGGCAGAATTGAGAAGGAGGAGTGTATAGAAGAATGTAGGAGTGAGAGAGTTATTCAATTAAAGCGGCATTCCCACTAACCCAGTGGGCAGAAAATCAAGTTCAATGTTAAATGAACGTTGAATCAACATTGCATGAACGTTGAATCAACATTGTCAACCGTTGGTCAATGTTGATGCAATGTCCTGTGCCCAGTGGGAAGAGTATACAGGTGATTTGTCGAGTGCTCTTCTAGTTCCCTAATGGGTGAAGCATAAGTGGTGCATGAGAGTGAAGCTTTAAGGGGGAAAGGTTGAATATAGGAGATGAGAATAGAGCAGGAATGGGATACAGAGGCCTACAGCAGGCTATTTGGGGCAGTGCCAGGAGACTGCTTGGAGCCCATGTCACAATGATCAGCAGCACGACATAGTCCTACAGATGGCCACACCGCGGACACAGTATGGTAGCAGGAAGGATCTTCCTTTGTCTAGCAGCCAGATATATGGATCAGCTCCCTTGCATGGTGCTTGTAGCCTGGCTAGATGCTTCTCTGTATAGTGCACTACACTTACCGGTATAGGTGTTATGTACCAGGTAGTAGATATAGTACAACCAAAGTCCTGTATACCTTATATCGGTCTCAGGAAAGGCTGACCACAATTTGGAGACGAGTGTGCTCAGCCGTGACTGAGGCTAATAAAATGCATGGTTTGTATGCCAATAATTATACGATGAATCTTTCTTTTATTTTCCCGGTTATTAACTGTGATATACATATATATATCATTGTGGTTAAGAACACTATGATGTTAAAGGGGCTTACAGACGCCGGTTATTCGCCGGTACAGTATAGGTGCATCACGATGACCATCAGGGAGTGTATCAGTGCTGTAGGTTTAGTATGACGCATACATATATATCACTGGCAAGTAAAGGCCTTTTTCAAATACAAGTCCTCGGCCAATGCATCCTTTCGATTTTGGCTGGGATATCTGCATTGAGTGCGGACAGTTTATACTACTAACAGCTAATAAAGCAATGCAATCTGGTTTCCTGGGATGAATCCTTGTGAAAGCATTTGTATCATAATATAAAGGAGAATATTATCGGATCTAGACGCAAAACGGGCAAATGGGTCTCCTCCAGGGTATCTCCGAGGCACGTCACAGGTAGTAGAATTTAACCTTAATGTGGGTGTCAGAGAGGCCGTGCTGTCTGGAAAACCCACTTAGTAATCCACTAACAAAGGCTGAAGCAATTATCTCAATTTCTACCTGACAGACCAGACTTGATAAGAAATCCACAGCTAGTTCGAATGGGTATTTTATGTTTTGAGAGCTATGGACGATATGATTCATAAATGCAGGTATCTTTGCTGTGCAAAAAGATCCGTTATGTGCTATACATACCTAGTGAAAGAAACAATACGAAATGTGGTTTACTAATGTAACTATCCATCTTTTATTGCTACTCTGATATCTGCTGACCAGTCTGCTCATAATCTCTACATGTACGATAGGGATTGTCCCCATCCTACCATTGCATTCGCTATTTAGTACTGTGTTCATTATTGGTGCATGTTGAATAATAAAGTAGGCTGGTACAAAATAATACATTTAATACAAGGCCACTCAAAAAAAGTTTCTTCTGGTGTGCGCGGTGATGAGAAACAAGTTGTTTTTTGAGTCGCCTTTTAATCCCTTGATATCATATTGTTTATGTAAATCTCCTATGCTAAATGCTCAGCGGTCTGACACCGAACAGCAGCTTCAATATTATACCTATACTGATACCAACCACTAATAACAACTGATAACCTGGACGGTGCATGTATACACCATATGACGCATGCAGAAGGATTAGCTACAGAGTGCCTGGCATTGGGTTCTGGCTAATTGTGAGAGGTTAATTTCACTCCCTCACTTGCATGTCATTAGCCCTTATGCGTAAGGCAATACTGGCATCCAGGGTTGACTGTAATCTATATTCTTTGATACCCTGGTAAATTGCCTCACCTGATAATCTGATACATCCCATGGAGGTCGGCTTTAGCTATTCTCGTCTAAGCTATTCCCGAGAAATAGCATAGAGGCTACGGTTACTCAAAGGACTACATTGTGGATAGACAATAAATTTAATGACTGTAGTCATATTGAGCCAGGTGTTCAACAATGGTAATAACTGTTCCTCCTCAGGTGGATCATATAATATATACATACATACGATATATATATATATATATTATATATATATATATATATATATATATATATATATATATATATATATATATATATATATATGCGTGTGTGTGTACCTGTGTGTGTGTATGTATGTATGTATGTATGTATGTATGCATTTATGTATGTATGTATGTATGTATGTATGTATGTATACGTGGAATTACAAATCCGTAAATATAATTAGTGATGCTAATATTCACTGCTGTATTCTCCTGACGGTCCTATACACGTGTGGCCTGGGTATGATAACAGTACACATAGTACTGGAGAAGCAATACTCTCTCTCTCCATTTGGTGAAACTGTATCCATGAGCACAGGAGGCGTCCAACATTAACATTCAGCAGGCAGGGGCCCTCTCACAGGGGTGTAGGGGCAAAAAGCATGGGACAGAGGAGTCTGCATTAGCAGTTTTATTAGGGTCCATATGATATGGTGACATTTAAGAACCAAGCCGATTGCACAGGCTGCTGTCAGAGCACTCACTCATGGCAATGCTGGCCGTGAGCTGCTCTGAGCTGCTCACGGGCTGAGCTCTGAGCTGCTCGGGGGATGGAGCGGGGGTGAGGTATGACTGTAGAGGTAGAGTAATAAACGATGGGCTTCACGGCCTACAGGCACGTTCTGACCTCCCCTCTCCCTCCCCCACACTAACCCCCACAACCCAACCACACCCACACCCACCTAGGCCGTATAACCCATGTCACCCCCACTCCCCCTCCACTCCTTCCTTCTTCACCCCTCCCTTATCCCCAAGACGTGTGCCTGCACCATGCCGCAACCCCTAGTTCTAGGGGTGGAGGGGTGGGCGGTGCAAAGAGAAGGAGGGGTGTGGGATGGAGTTATGATACCTATGGGGTCATAATATATGGAAACACATTCGCAGTCTATTTCCGCAGAGCTCCAATATTATATGTGCCGTCAAGGTATACACTGGTGATTAGCATACTTCCGCCAATAGCAATAACAGAATAATGCTTATCTAAATGAACATAGCCTAACCTTTATATGGGCCTTCATTAAACTTAAACACAGCCCCCCATATTGATTAGCGGGGTAGACTCCAGACAGACTGCTATTCTGTTACCTCAGACTTTAGTAATGACCTATTGTGCCGGACCTACTTCCGGGGCACCAGTATAATGGGACAGGTAATGATGTATTGCAACTTAACAGCAATATACTTGGAAACATGCCCTGCCTATACCGCCTAGCATCCACGCCAAGGATGAGAACACATCATTTAAGACACAGCGCCAATCAGAAATGTCCATACTGTCGTGAACGATTTATACTATTTCTGAGACAGAAAATCATTTCTGTCATCAACGGTGCATCATAGAATAATTTCCTGGCCATTTTGATGGACTGGGTCAGTGTTCGCAGGTTGGTACAGAAAGGGTAATGATACGGGCGAGAGTGCTCTCCAGCAATATTCAATCCATCCTTCTACTTGAGGGTTCTCCTACGTTGACCCTTCATTAGCCTTCTATATAGACCCTTAGCTACCTCTTGCATTGGTATTGAGATATTGCCGAGGGAATCATCTTTCCTTTCTTTCATCTGGATGCCTTCATTTCTTACTCTGTACCTAACCACCTCTCCCCTTCCCCAATATTTTGCCATTTTCTACGACTTCCCCTATCTTTTGTTTCCGTCCATATAAGGTCCTTCACTTTACAACCGTATTATCATTCCACCCACCGTCACTCCTTTCTTTGCTTTATCTCCCTTCACTCAATGGTACAAGTGCCCTTCTGTTATTTCTAGCTCTTATCTGTCTTTTCTCATTCTCAGTCTGTTTCTTATCCAATCCTTGATTCAAACACGTGGCTTACATTCCCTCCACCATCCCATCTATCTTTATACTCTATTCCTCATCACCCCTTACCCCTAAACCCTGCACACCATCCGCTCTTTCTACCTCTCATCTCGCATCCCCCTTCTATAGTCTTCTTTTTCCTCTCGCCTTGCTTCCCTCCTCTCCGTCTCAGATGTGCCTCAGATCGGTGGCGGCCCATCCTGCCACCGGAATATCCGCCGTCGCCTGGCCTTAGGCGCTGCTCGTTTGGGCGACTGATGAATCTGCTCTTTTCTAGCTCAGTGCGGCCCGCCCCCGAGCTGCTCCGAGCTGCTCTTCCGCCCGTGCACCTCTTCCCTTTTGTTTGGCCTAACGAGTTACGTGACCCAATTAGACGGCATGCCATTCATCAGAGGACATGAGGGAAGGGACTAGTGCCGGCTGGATGGAGGTATTGCACGTCTACGAGACATCACTACTACTATAGCTATACTAGTAATAGTAGCCGATATATAAATAGCAGCATGGGACTCATATACAGTGGCAATCCCCTTGTACAGGAGTACTAGTACCTGAAAGCAGTAGTATCAATACCTGGACTAGTAGTATGAGGAGTAGTGGTAGTAGTTCTAAGTAGTAGTAGTAGGATTAGAAGTAGTAGAAGTAGTGGTGGTAGTAGGCGTAAAAGTAGTAGTAGTGGTTGTATAGTGATAGTAGTGGCAGTATCAAGTGTGACAAGCATCACAATAGTACAACAGTATAGCTGTATAACAGATGCAGTAGCACTGTCAGCCCACACATTACTACATTAATTAGGCTTATACAATATCAACAATGCCCCCAGACCTCTCCCACTGTGCCCCCACTGCTTTATCTCATATTACTATCATATATACGTCTACTACAGCTGCTGTTATCACTACTGATACGCCTTCCACCTCCTGACTTCATGGTTACTACAGCTCCTACTATGGCAAGCAACATTGAATCCCTCCCCAGCTGCAGCGCCTTATTACCTCGGGCTAGCTAACGTTGGAAGCGCAGGGAAATCATTAGTACCCGGAGCAGCTAAAATTTCTTTCCCGCCAAATCTGGTTGATTTGTCGTCTGCTACCAATGCCCGTGTGCAGGCGCTATGGCTTCCACCTGCTGCGCCTACACTCTCCGGGCAGAAGCAGGAGAAGGCAATGATTGCTCTGTGCCTGAACTAATTACTCTCCCAGCTGAGTTTTTGAGTTGGGACGTTTTTGTCTTGAATGACGTTGTGTAGGGTCATTTCTACACCCAGTGTTGTAGTTCTGAATAATTATGAAGGCCGGGACATAGGCCATACATGGTAAGGGAGACGGCCTAATCTTCACAATACTATGAGTCTCACAGATAAATTTTAGAACTCTGTCTCTTTTGACGGTTTTGTTTTGTCTCTTTCTAACTACATGCATATATATGTCTATCTGTCTCTTCCCCTGTCTGTCTCTTCCGAACACGCTGTGCTCTGTATATATGCCTGTTTCTCTCTTAATGTGTCTATCCGTGTTTCTATGTCTATCCATCTCTCTCTGCTTCCTTTCCCCCACCCAACCACCTACCTCCTCCATTCTACACAACCTACCCCAATCCCCGCCAGCTCCTTGCAAGCCCTCTTCTGCAGCTCTCCGGAAGACTAATCATGATCGTAATGAAGCGGGAACCTGGTGCGGACGTGTACATGACGCTGCCGCCGACGTGTGTCACTCTCCTACACTGTCAATACCCCCCCCCCCCCCCCCACCCCAACACACAGACATGGGGGGGGGGCACAATCCAGCCATGTCCCTTTCACGTGTGTTTTACCCCCCTTGCCCACCCCCACAAAGATGCCAATCTCTAGCCCGGCGCCGTGCATGTTCGTCCTGATAAAGGCCGACCATTGAAGCCATCCCAATAGCAGTCAGCTTTAAATTCATCTGGCACTGGTGGGCTTGGGGGGATTTTATCTTTGTATTTTTTCTTATATTTCTCTCTCTCTCTCTACCCTCCCATTGGCCGGGTAATTCAATATGCCTGTTTGGTACGCCGGGCTGTTAGAGGGAGCAAGGTGTGCCATGAAACACCGTGCACAAAATACAACTCCGGCGACAGGCAGTCGTCGACACCCCAGGCGAAAGCACCTTATTCGTTTCGTCCAACTGCCTGGCTGTTTTTAGGCTGGAGTGGAACTGGTGATTTTGAGCGCAGCGCACCAAGCGGCTGGCTACGTAATCGTAGTAGAAATTGGATAATGTTTTGGCAGTGTTATCCCAAACCCAGTAGTGCCTGGGGTGTACAAACAGGTAGCAGGGATTGAAAGGTGTTCTTATAGACTACACTGTTTGTAAATGTAATGTTATATGGTGGAGACATGTTCAGACACACTAGGTATACGCCACCTGTATGGAAGCTGTGTTGCCTCAATCATTTCAACACCAACTGGATGAGGCTTTGATAATATATAGCATTACTCTAATGACGCATACCAACACACAGCTTGAGACAAGTGAGCAATATAGAACCATCGCCATATCCTACCTTCATATACTACTACCATCAAACCCTATACTACTTACATCGCAGCTCTTGCTGGAACTCGCAATAGGCATGTTCTTCGATTAGATTATATCTATGACTAGCAATCGTGTTAATAGTAGGCGGTATGGTATGAGCAAGCCAGTATTGGTTTTGTGGCAATTTTAGGTGGGATGAAATCCTTTTAGGAATTCTCACTTTCAGATTCATATATATATGTGATTGGTGTTTCACTGACAAACAATGTGCAAAAACATGTCATTACAGTAATACTAGTTTAGCTTAAAATACAATAGTCTAACAAGAGGGTGACACTGAATTTATGTTAAATCACCTTGTATATGTCACTATGAGTCTAAATATGACTAGATTTCCTTTAGCATAGTCCCTGTAGACTGAACCCCTGTTTACAATAACACTGTTATACAAATCACCCTCTTAGTAGACTATGAGTGCTACCTGGCGCTGGTCTGTCTTCCAGGAGCCTTGGCAGGAGCCTGGAGGTCTCTGGGGCTGACTGGGGGTACGGCTGGGCCGGAGGGGAGGGGGTGGAGGCCGGGAGGGAAGGGGTGGAGGCCGGGAGGGGGGATCAGCGTCTCAGTGGGCCAGGCGGAGGTCAGCAAGCCAATCCAATCAGGCTGTGGGGGCCCGCCACCCGCTCCTCCCTCCTCCCGCCCCTAACGATGCAGGGGGAGGATTAGCAGTAGATTCTCCCAGTCTCCTCCAGCCCCTCCCAGTTCCTACTCACCCTACCACTCCTCCACCCCAATGCCTGCATGGTCACCTGGAGTGCTAAGATTTGGTCCTCAATCCCTGCCACTCATACTGACACCCCCTCCATCCCTCCCTCTGTGTGAGGAGTTTCTCTTTGGCCCTATAATCAGCTTGCATACGAGCCAGATATACTTGAGATTCTTAGTTACTTTTCTTCTTCTTGTTCCGTCGTAACTCTTGGTGTCCAAACCAACCCCAACCCTCAATCGCCGTCCCTTCACATTTTGTTCTCACCATTTATCTGATCCAGTCGCTTCAAAGACCCCATACGATTCCATCTATTTTCTACCCAAACAGAACGCACATACATATGCAGTGGTAGTCTAGAGCTCCTCTTTCCCTCTTACCCTTTAGTTTACCCTTCACCAGTGTGTACATCCCTCCCCCCCCCACCCTTCCCACCAAACCTACAGGAGGTACCAATCCCCTCCCCACCCATCTCCCACCAGGCCCTAGATTCCTGCAACCAGGCAGCGGCCAGCCCTGCACGAACGCACCTAGAATGACCTTCCCTCCCCCTCCCCCAGGCCCTCTAAAGCCTCACCCCTCCCTCCTTTACCCTGCTCAGTGCACCTATTCAGTTGAAACCTTCCGTGGGGGTCCCTGAATGGATGCCCACTGCCTCCTCCATGGTTGGCCCATCCGCCTTTAGGTGCCAGTCGGCTGGAAGCCATTAACGGCCGTGGCATTTCTTGACTCGATCTTTCAATTTGTGCCCATTGAGGGGGCCGTGCGGGCCGACAGTGGCCGTGGCCCACCCGCCTGCCGCCCCCGTAAGTAGGCTGCCCGCTGTGCTAATGCCCTCCTGCCCGACACAAATTATGACGCCCGGCCCCTCCTCACATGCTGCAGTCTACAGTCTACCAAGGTAGCAGTCCCTGTCTGCCCACAGCCCTGGGTACTACTACTACTACACTCTACTTACACCCCCACCCACCCCCATACACCATCCTCACACACTCCCTGCCCTCACCCTATCCTCCACCACGGGGAGAAACCCAAATACCAACTGTAGATGTTGATAATATACATATATACATTGCACAGTTTCATGGTATAATATGGTTAATTGCACTTGGGTTAGCATCCATTGTATATACTTTTTTGATCCGGGGTCAAGGCCATCACGACCCCTTAGGTTGAGCATATAATATTGTATTTGGTCATGTGGCATACTTACTAGATGAATATTGAATAAAACAGCAATGTTATAAATAAAAACTGTTATATTCCAAGGGCTCTACTATAGGCCAGACACTTTGGCATCAGAACTCAGTGCGTATACATAGATCTAGTAGGTTTAGTTACATCATCATGATCCCCTGATCACCCCCACCCACCCACCCACCCACCCACCCACCTACTCACTCGATGCCTCTCCATATTGAATACATATTTGAGAATTCCAATATCCAGTCTAAAACTAAGGCACTAGAGGCATTGAATCCAGCCAAACGAAAGCAGATACACCAACAGCTCTCATCATGTAGGGCTGAGCAGCAGGCGGGAGGCAAGGGGTGGAGATATAATATGAGCGTCTTATTCATCTCAGATTGGAGACTTTCCAAGTGAAATCTGAGTAACACGCACAATAACTGCAGAGGAAACCCGAGTCGAAGCTCGCCATATCCATTACATGACAGTACGAATGACGTCCAAGGAGTACATGTTGGGATTTGGCCGAAGGTATTCCTTGAAGTTACTATAGGGAAGCCATTGTATACATCTGAATACGAATAGGAAGAAGCCACTGCCCGTGTGGCTTCCATTGTATAGTGCACTAAAAGCTTTTGTTACGGTTGGCGAATAAACCTGATCCCATGGCCCGACCAGTGCAAAATGTCATTATGACATGGTGGAGAAATATATTTACACGTACTAGCCATAAATATAAATGTAAATTAATCACTTTACAGACATACAAAAGGGAACCTATTACTCTTTTGTCATCTATGCTAAAACTGTATACATTCCCCATACAGTTATCATACTACTAGAAATACGTATTTGGCTGTTCACAAGGACGCACCTTTAACACTAGCAACCTTTAAGGCGAGCCTAAGAAGAGCATTTCTTCCACCAAGATTCAATGGAACATGCAAGAACAGAAAATACATAGGAGCTTCTAATCTACAGAATGATATCAATATAATATTATTATGGAACTTTTGTTTTCTCGATTTTTATAATCTACTAGACATACGTTGATTTTAATGAGGTCATATATTCTGACATCTGATGAGAAATAAAACTACTATATTATAATCCTTACAAACGCACCACAATATGCCATACCATACTTAATAACGTGATCAGGGTCTGTACCTACTGCAAGGGCACCACCTGAATAATGCTAGAGATGATTAAAATTAAATTGTGGTCGAGACGGGTCATCATTATAGAACTGTCATGCTGCTGATGGGTGAGCACCTGCTTTATTTTTATTTCTTTTACCATTTCCATTTACCTATATTCGTTAAAATTGTTTTTGTCGGCTGTTACCAGCGAGATACGCTGACGCGGCCACATCGCGTGAGGGAACCAGCCCCCCCCCCCTCCATGGCTGGTTACCACCGTGGAGGAGCACATGTTGGTTCCCACTAATTAGCGTCGTCGATGAGGCTGCGAGGGTGGGCTGTCACTGAGGCTCATTTTCACCTGGAGGAGGGGAAGGCGAGCAGCTCAGCCGAGTGAGTGAGCAGCTCTGTTTTGGTCGAGACAATCGATAGGAGCAGCTCACAAGGAACAATCACAACCCAAACACCCCCACACACCCCGATTCTAACACAAGGCCCCATCCCGTCCAGTAGAGTACTATTGTGCGTGTTGGGGTATCTAGTATGGGCACGGCCAGGCAGGGTATTGTCATGGCAATGGCACGGATACGGAGTTATCCTATCTAGTAGGACTGGTATCTGAGGGTGTAGGGGAGGGAAGGGAGTAGCAGAGGGGGGGGGGGCTCATTAATTCTGTGCCCTGTCACTGCGTATCCCCTCCAAGGCCTGGCAGTGCTTCAAGGAAATAATGGTTCCGTCCAACCCAGTCAGCCAGCACCCCCTATTTAGAGTTGGCCACTTGGTAGGTTCCACACGTCCGCCCCATGCCCTAGCGGCCACCCCTCCTGCAGGGTTGGCAATGGTAGCGCCCAGTCCATTACAAATTACTTCCTCATCCCACCTGCTCCCCTGCCGGCCGGTTCCTGCGTGCGCCGCTAGGGGACCGGAATGCCATTACCCTTTAACATCAAAATCTAAAACATGGAAGAGTGGCTGAGGCAATCGCTGTACGCTGCCGATTAAAATATGTATGCGTCGCCCCCGTGAAAGATAACCCAGCAGATTATGAATATATGTATTGCACACAAATAGCCTCGGCACCCTTTATTGCTATACCCACGCCAGCTGGAAATAAACATTAAAAGGGGGTTAAAATGAACTAATTTGAACCCATTTTAATTAGACGGTGGTGGGCTTCAGGGAGTCTTTTTTAATGTGGAGAACAGCAATGAGATGCCCTTTAGCGGCGGCGGACTATGGCAGTGGGTTATAGTATACATGGGCTGGTGTGAGATGGGCCTACAGTATAGGATTGGGCTAGGCTGGGACAGGAGGGCCGGACAGGCAGGTATACAGGCAGGCTGCACGATCGATGGACCAGACAAGCCCTAGACGGGCGGGCATGGATCTTCCTCAAGCGCAGCTGGCCTATAAACACTCTTCCCGCGCACATGTCACGGATCCAGACGCGGTTAGACGATTAAAACAACTCCATCGGGCTTTATGTAGCCGTGATCAAGTGTGGGGTAGGGGCTGGGAGAGGTGGGGAGGTGGGGAGAGGGGCAGTGGGGGAGTAGTATAGGTCTATGGCAGCCCGACGCAGGGAGTCCCCCCCCCCCCCGATCAGTAATGCCCCAGCAATAGAAGCCTCCACCACGACCCACAATGCCCTTCACCGGAAGCAGCCCGCTGCCGACATCCGGCTAGGGTTAACTAACTTACCATGGGGCTAACTAATCTATGGCTCCCCGCCACTCCCTAGCACTATCGGGAGTGAGTCGGTCGGCAACGGCAGAAAGATAAGATCATATACATTCCCGGCTTGGAATGCTTATCAATCGGGCCGCGGAGCTGTGAATAAACGAATAGAGAATTACCCCAGTGAAGAATGAGGAAAATATTCATGGGTCTAGTAGGGAATAATTGTAAGCGATAATTACGTATACAGTTATGACAGAAGCATTACATCAGCAAGAAACGAGCACAGCAAAGTTAACACTTTTATGTCTCTAATTACGTATTATTTTAAGATTATTTTTCAATATGGTTACCTGTGCGGGGATTTCCTCTTGAGGAAATATGATGTATGTACATACAAGTTTTATATGTATACACGTCTCACACACCTGTCATATGGGATCATATGACAAGGGCTATACAGCCCAGAGCAAACCTATTTCTAAAGTGGCTTTACATTTGTGTTTTTGTGTGCCACATGATACGATACACTCAATAAGGATGTGGTAAACAGCAAGATAATGCCCTGAAGAGACAACCGACATTGGTTGTTGCTGATTTCTTTTAGGATAATGTGGTACGGAACTGCATACAATAATGTGGACGTGTGTAGCTTTGGGAATCAAGATGGGCGGTGACACAGATATACAGAAAATGTTGCCCCAGGGGGTTCAGAATTCAGTTGGACGTTGAACCAATGTTAAACAAGAACACCAATGTTAAGATTAGGATTATGATTAGGGTATAGGAATAGAGTACAATAGAACTTGGAGATAGTCTAAAGATGACGATATAATGCTTAGATATAGTTAATTTAAAGTAACTTTGTTGTAACGTCTCATTTAAATTTGAAATTGATTTATTCACCACACCTTAGGTGTGAATATTGGATATGTGTCTATCTCTGTAACCGCAGTCAGTCAGTTATATGGGGATTCATTGTTTATTGCCCACTGGGTATGTCACCAAAACGAACACCTCGGAAAATCAGCCACAAAGGTGCTCGTTTGGCGACATTGACTCTCACATTTTTCTTTGTAAACTACTCCTTTCTAATTATTTTTTTCTGGAAATTCAAATGTATATTTGTCATTACTTGCCATCTCCCACAACATCTTGGTTTCCAACTACGATATATTCGCAATCTCTCTTCATGTGATGTCTTCTGCCTCGAGCCTTTTCGATTCCTGCTTTTACACAATTACCAACGGTCTGCCCCGTTCAAATCCAACCTCTCTCCAATCGTATTTGATAACAAGGAGTGGGGTGGACTTCTTCACTCATCCTACATGTATCCGATTCATAGGTATTGGTCTTAAAATCGATAGCGCGAAACGCACATTTGTGGGGCTTTGTGATATGACGAATAAGATCATAGTGACATTAACATTTCTTAAAACCGAACATTAGGATGACATGGAAATTTCCTCAAATCTACAGCTAGACATCCATGGGCATTCCTTAAAATCGATATAAGTAATGCACAGAATGGCAGGTATGCCTAGCTGACCTGAAATATGACGTCACGTTGCTACATGTATACACTACGTCATGTGGTACGTCATGTACAATAGTGTGGAGGAGCCCCTGGAGAGGGCGCAGTGCAGTACAGCCAGCCCTACTATACCGTCACCCACAGGTGCAGGGGGTCAGGTTTCAGTGCTGTGGGATTAAGGGCAATGTGATCCAGGTAACAAAGGCCTCCTCCTAACCACGTAATCACAGGCTCCTCCTGCAGCTGCTGCTGCACAGGAGGACACATGTAAAGACACGGCTATAGATACATCACATTCCCTCTATGACTACCTTATATGCTTATGGAAGGGATTTATATATAATTATCCTGATTGATCTTTCCATTACTATTGGTTTTATTGTGCAATTTTATTATATATTTCTCTCTTAACTTATCCTACCGATACACAATTTAGTGTGGGGAAAATTCAAAAGGCTGTCAGATTTGGGTAAAGTGGTAAAGCGGTAAGAAATTCCCTATTTATCTAGTCCAGGGTATATTATGCTCATTAATCAAAGACAAACACATTGTATGTACCTTGATTATTGCACACGACCTCTACGCTAGGGGTCATCTATGACTACCACAGTTTAACACCCATCGCTCACTCAGGGAGCAATCATGGATACTGCGCTGGCGTATAGGAAAGCGGGGGTGGTGGCGGCTTCCTGTGTCCCTGTTACTACTAAGACGTCGTATCTCCTTTGTGGTCTAGTCTATGCCATATATGTCACCTGCAGTTCTCACATGTCAGCTAATCACTGACAGGAGTACCAGTGATCCCTCCATCACATCAGAATCACTTGACCCATTACACTCTAAGAACAGTGTGTTGTGGGAACATGCTTTAAGAGTAACACACATAAATTTGCAACACACTTTGAGATTTTACACACTTATAAATTGTAACACACTTTTTGTCAACTCACTTACCTGCTTACACACTTGAGGTCATAGAGGTGTGTATCATATACAAAAGGGGGCAGCAGCAGTAAAGGTCTATCAGGTACCTATGCTACATTCTTACAGCCATATAGTAGCTGTCGCAGTGGCTCAGTGGACTAGTCTTTGGACTGAGAACTTGAAGATCCCCGGCTCGATTCCCAATGGGGCTGACCGTCAAATGGAAATGTTTATTTTCTAAGAAGGACCATAATATTTTAGCCCCCCCCTCAAGAAGTGTCAAATTTCTCTTCCCCTCAGGAGGGGTTGAACTGTTTTACAACCCCCTCCCCAACCAATCCCCTCTACTACAATGAAAGATATGACACCTATTTACTTTGCAGTGAGATACATACAAAAACTGTATTATTTGAATCTCATTGAATGAGCAAACTCACTCGATCCATATTGGAAATAGATGGGAAGTTTATTCTCTTCAACTATACACACATGTTCTTTGCATGAATCAAATAACCATCCCATATAAGACCTCATTAGAGGTTCTGCAAGGCTGTAAAAGCATGGCATATCAATAGCTGATTAACTATTGTCTTTATAATAGATATAAAGCCCTGCAAATTATTAGTCAGTGCATTGGCATCCCTCAATAAGGGCGGTCTTTGTATTGTCTAAGAGCCACTTCCTGTCATAACATATCAATACCCAAGGGTAAGTTATATAGCTTACTGGTAACTGGTAAGAAGTTGTGTGATCTTTGAGAATACTTTGGGTCTCCTCACTGTTGTGTGTTCTGGTACCTATTTGAGTGGGGAGTACACCATGATTGTACAAGGAGATTTGGTGGCCTACTGAGCAAGTGGCTGGACAAGTGTGTGAGAGGTCCTGGGTTCGATCCCCAGAGAAGACCTGGCACCAAATCTTCCCAAGTGAAACAAGTTGTCCTGACAGGAGTCGCGTCTGTAAGTGTCGGTAGACAGACTGCGGTGAACCTTCGGTGTCCTGGTCTCCCATGAGACTTGCACCGATCCGCTTCAACCCGTAGAAGCATAATACACTTGCGACTGGTAAAGATATAGCAGATATCAGTGTTGACGAAGGTGGTCCTAGCCGGGAGGGGAAAAGGCTACAATGGACCACTGGAGACTCTGAGAAAAGGTTGTGAGAGCAGCCATCCCACGCTATCTGACAGTGGTACGGTCATGGCACATTGCGCCACAGTCACCAGCAGTTGGTTATCAGGTGTGTCAGTTTCGCCAGGGTCATGAGCTAGGATGTGTTCAAAGTGGTTGACTATGATTTGTTCACTGTCAATACAAAGTCAGTTTTGATATAATACTTCTATTCCCACTTTTCTATATATTATGAGCGGTTCAATAAACACTTTTCCTAGATATAAGAAGCATTTAAAAGTGATACGCACAGTATATACACAGTATGAACATGAATAGACCTGACAAGAAATTAAATAAATCTATACTAATTTAATTCTTAACCATATAGAAAGTAATCATACTTGATATTGAAAAAACAATAATTGTCAAGGGATTCGAACCTGCATGGATAGGACTCATGTGCCAGCCCCTAGACCACTCAGCCACGGCACCTGACACACTCTGTAAGGTGTAGAACAGCTATTTTAACCCCCACCTCCTCAATACCATGGCTTTGTACACCAACACACTTTTTAGATTCAACACACTTTTGTCAAAAGTGTGTAGTGTGTTACCACAAAAAAGTGTGTTAAAAGTGGCTTCAGAAAAGTGTGTTGAAAAGTGTGTAAACGTAACACACTGTTTTTAGAGTGTAGGTAGGGGCCCATCATGGAAGAGAGCGTTCGGTCATGGTATATACCGTCTCGCTGTGACGAGTACAACATCAGCCTTATTTGTAATTACATTCCCACAAACGCCCCTCCCTCCCTCTTACTTTTTTGAGAAAATTCAACCTAATGTTAGAATCAACTCTAACCTAGTTTTAGTATAATTGTTGTGTTGTCTCACAATTGTGTAAAGTGGGCGAATCAACTCAATTCGCTTTAAATACGTATTGCCATTATTCTAAAATCATACCAGTCTGTATTTTATCGAGGATGATTTGGGAATGGGAGTATAGTGAAAGCAATGCCTAAGTACTAGGTATGCACATGATCAAATAATGTAGATTACGCAGCTAACTAATATTGTAGCGGATAGGACTCAAACCCACCCCTCTACATTTAGGCCTACTAAGAAAGCCAAGTAGAATGACAACTTATTACTTAACATGCCCAGGTCCTTTAGAATGTGTATTTTTTTCTAGAAGGGGGTGACTGCCATACCGTACACAAAGAAACCCATTTTCTGTCTTCTGTGTATGGACTTCTATTTAAGATACATGGTTATGGCCAACCATATGTATATATGCACACCATATCAAGCCTTGCTCTTTCCATCAGCCATAACATCCACCGCTCTTTTTATGAATGTGCCATCGTCCAAGCTTAGTAATATTATTTCCTACACACCTGTTCTCCATAGCCCTTTGCCCTCACCGCCCCTGCACCCATGTATGATCGATCTTAACGTCAAGCTACCCTACACTGGACTACCAATGCACAATGCCCTTTTACACACCGTCCACCAAATCATGCAACCTGTGGTACAGTCATCCCTCCCACCAAACCTATCCATCCTTTTAGTACCATCTACATCATACCCTCCCACCCAGCCATCCTCTCTGCCCTGCCCGCCCTCCCCTCCTCCAGCCAGAAGACCCACCCCCAATCCCACCCCACCTACCCATCCACCAACCCCATCGCCGCTGGGGCCGACAAAGACTAATTAGGCCGTGCCCTTACCTCCCTGGAGCCCCCCTCCCTCCCTACCCCTTCCTCCAGGCAGGCCGCTGCATCCACTCATCATTACTACGCCCAGCAAGCCCAACATTAATTTCGGTCAATGAGATAACTAGGCGTGCGTCTCCAAGCTGGTTCAGGATAGTATAGTTCTTATACCTTCTGCCATATGGCTCCAGTGTATACTAAGTGGCGTACTAATCTTCAGACCAAGTCTGGATGCATATAATATACATGTGTTTTGATATATATGACATTTCCAGATCACATAGGCTTAAATTGAACAATGCCATTCCCAGACAATGCCATTCTTTATAAGTATTATTTGCCCAAACCTGTAATTTCGTGAAGGGTCAGGAGCCAGAGCTTCCTTTAGATATCTAGGTATCTATTATTGTAACAAGAATAGTTTAACATTTAAATTTATCCTCGATATTCTACCTATGTAACTTGAAACATTATATTTCTCAGGCCAAGATATGTCTGATACTTCCAGACATTGACATAATCTCCTCTATTGTGAGTGATGACCTGTTACACACGATGTCCATAGACAGAACGTAATCGTAAATGCGCACATGTATCAACCTATAGAGTGAGATGTGTTCCTTTAACCATTTTCGCAAACTCTGCCCCTGCCTTCTTGTCTTATTCTTATCAATATAATCAGCGACCCCTTCCCCCTCCAATAATTCCAAAGTTATCATTTAACTACCCCTGTCTCCTTGAAATGCTTTTTGCTCTGCTCCTCCTCCCTCCCACCACTTCTTTCTGTCTCGCTTTCTCTGTTTCCTTGTTTCCTCCCTTCTCTTCCCCTCCCCTCCCAACCTGGCCGTAATCCATACAAGCATCTCTCCTCCAGTGGCTACCTCCAGAGGCTGGCTCCAGGCGCCTGTAGGTCCCCTTTAACAGGGGCGTGGGCCGGCAGGGACCTTCATGAATATTCGACATCGTCATGCGGGGATAATCTTACCAGATCTCAACACGGCGACATGTTCGCCATCCATATACACGTTCCCAGGCGGGGGCCTCGATCTACGCCTGCCTCCACCACTGGCCTTTATAGTCATAATTTAATATGAGTACGTTTCTGTTGTTGAATGAGATACTACAGCTGGTCACAAACATGCATACATCTCTTATATGGATGACCTTATCTGTCACTCATCGATATCTATACATGTGTACTTATATTCATCTCCAAATAATTGTTCTTTATTCAACTTGTCAAATAATACAAAGTTATGCTTCGTTTTGAATATTCACAGAGACCTGACCATACTAATTATACATACGTATACGTCGTATATATGTGTGCATCCACGGTATTTTCGTACTGTCGGCCCATACATCCACAGCGGAGGATGATTGTTGTATTTTATTGTAATATGTGTGTTTTATCTGTGTTTTCAACTGCTGTGCACCGATGGCCTAGTAGTAGAACGTCTGTCTCCACATTAGTCGTGGTTGGACCAGAGGGCATGACTTATAAAACATCTTATCGATATGCCATGCATCCAATATAAGGCCATGGAGTCTGGGCATCCCGGTATGAGGTTATTTTAATAAGACAGGAGAAGACAACGTAGACTAGGACTAGATACACATGGAGCTTCACTGTAAACAGTTGGTTGTCCTTTTGTAGATATACAGTAGAATGCACTGTAGGTGTACATTGCAGTGTAGCTGAACAGTAGAATCTACTGTAAAGTTATACTATAAAACTACAGTAGCTTTTACTCTGTACCTACATTTACTCTCTCCAGTGTTAGCCCTCGAAAATATTGCATCGGATTTTAACCATTAGCATTGACATATTCAAATGTCCTTAAACCGCATTCTAGTATTCCACATCATCAGATCATCACATTTAGAATGTAAGTGAACGGGACAGATCATTCACATCCATGTTAAAACCATGTCAGATTGGGGGCAGTGAAACCAAGTAAGTCCTGCTGGTGGGGATGCCATAGGAAACCTTATAGACCCTGTCCTGTTTTTATAGTGCCTCCATTATTGAGTTTAATATGGGTGTAACCCAATCATAACCCTCATGACTAAGGGACTGGAGATCATAATACCTTTATGATATAGATAGGAGACGGAGGGAACTGCAACAGGTATGGCACTGGTATGAATAACTGTATGGGAATTAATCCTTTACCGGCCGCATGATGCTTTAATGAGTTTGAGTTTAACAATTCTTTATTGTCTGAAATCCTATACAAGTATAGTCCTTAGACTGGAGCCAAGTGTTGTCGATGCATGCATCTCGTGTTCTATATCGTCATGATGCATGCATTTAGCCTTGGTGAGTAGCTTACCAGGGCAAAATTAAAACATGCCGATATGGGCTTGATACATGCCTGAAGGGTCGGCATGGTACATGGATGCATCTCTGGCAATAAGACTCATGAATGCATTTTGACGAAGAAGGACATGTAATTATACTGCATTAACTACTAGTATGCGGCCCTTAAAAGGTTAAAGGGCCACATTGGTGAAGAATACGAAAAGGTGAATAGATAGTTATGAGACAATTGAAATAGGCTAATTTATGTACTATAACCACGGATATATACCAAGTTAAGTACATGTATTTCAATAGGACTGTAATTTATAGCATTTGATATTGGTACACACTCAGTAGCTGTACTGTACATGTGGTATACGGTAGTGGTGGATTGGTGCATCAGCTGTGGTAACTCCAGAAGGCAGCACCTAGAACTGACCTTTCACAACCAATATGGAGACTCAACATGCTCCTATGTGACACGATGTGCGAAAAAGTGCACTGTGGTCCCTTTAAATCTATCACTACCATCTACTCCAAGTAAGTGCTTTTCTTTGGGGGGGGGGGGGGGGGGCGTGTTGTATGAAACTGTGACAACCAACTGACCCCTGGATGTACATGAAGAATTCAGTTAAGTGGTGATTGATGATTCTGGGAAATGGGAGTTTATCAAACAGGGACCCCGCAAACAGATGGCAACATATGACGACGTCCCTTTCATACATTTCATAGTGGTTTAAAATGAGTATTGTCATGGGTAATTACTCGTGCATCATAAATTGTATCATAATACAAATGGATTTCACATACAATGTATATGTACCATTGAAATATATATACTGCATGTTTTTTTTCTAAACTCAAACATTGAAAATGGATGGCTAGTGGCCGCTTTTTCAGAAGATAATGTGGGAAGTTTGTTATAACAACACATGGGAGAATAATGGGAAGTAGGGCACTTAACTACACAACAGAATATTAATTAGTTACTATATAAGCGTATTCACTGTGCATAGATGACCAAAAACTAGCACTACAATGATAAAAGCAATGCTACCTGTAGTCTCCATAGATAGACAGGAAATACAGTAATTGGTTTCTTGATGTCAGTGCATTGTGTAGGGAAAAGGGGTCGACCCCCCCCCCCCCCATCCCCTATATAGTGAGAGGGTCCCCTATCCAACCCCAAACAAAATCCCATAGGACCCCAACAGAGACCCTTGGGTCCCTCCAATAAAATGTGCTTCCTACGCCACCGCTGTGTAGCACAGGCTAATAGCAAGGTCTGTAGCCATACTGTTTTAGGTTGGGATTCTAAAGCAGATTTATCACTTGATCTATATCATATCATCTATTATTTTAGTTGAGTAGAATATTAATTAATGCCTATTGATATGATCATGAGTAGCATTTATAGTAACACATATTACGCTATGATATCATGGGAGAGAAAAGCTCGTACTGTGATACTAGCTGAGGTGTTGTATGTGCAGTACAGTAGTAGTAGCACTAGTAGTGTCACATATACTAGTAATAGGGTTTGTAGTAGTAACAGAATAGTAGTAACAGTAAGAGCAATGAGACCAGGACTTATAGTAAGGGAGACCACCCTACTGGAGAAGTAGACCCCATAGCAGATAGGGAAGGCTACAAAGCCTCCCCCTTACTGTCAGATAGGAGGGGTGGGGAGGGGGGCCTCTTTGATGGTGCGTGATTCTCCTGCAGACATGACTCCACCGTAGATAAAACGATCTGCGTGCCGTGCCGTGCCCAACCCTGCCGACCTGTACCCTGCCGTGCAGAGGCGGGTGTACTCGGCCACCAGCCTCAGGAGGCCTCCAGTGCCTCCTCTACTACAACACCCCACCCTGTCTCCACTCACCCACACCCTCCAGGGTTGCAGCAGTGGTGTGTAACGTATTCGTTTAGTATCTCATCGGTGCACAGATAATTATGTGCAGATTTATATATTATGTGTACTCTGTATCGACGTGTAGGGTCTATACAATATTATCCCCTTTCATGCAGCTTAATGAGTTTGGGCATTAGTTCAAATTGCTCCAGGGTTATCGTTAAATATTCAACTTTAGATTTAAGATGTTTAATGTACCCCCTCCGAATTCCCAGGCCTGACATAACCCCGAGGGAGGCATATGGTGAGGGGGTGCTAATGGATATAACTGCTCTTCGACAATTGCAGTGTTATTTATGTTTAGCGTGTATTTAAGTGCAATATGCTATAGCTTTATAACTATAAGAATTGGAATGGGAATGAATCATGTGTGTTACACTACATCCCGTCTGATAAAATCCCACAGTACATAGGACTATAACTGTTACTGTGTCTCATGTCCCAAAGGTGTTAGGTATACAATACACACTCTGAGTCCCTATAAAGACTGGTTCCGTAATGGGAGCTATAAGTCATAGTATACCCCATTCATAAAAAATAAAGACACCATTGTCTGCTATAGGGTGAGCTGTGGAGATAGGGATAGCCAAACACTGCAACTCCACCAAGACCCATCCCCCAGTGGAGAAGTACCACCATGGCATTGATAAGACCTCCCTATTTTGATAAACCACAGATAATAAGGGCTAACTCTGAATGGTAGGAGGAGGCCTCCCATTATAATACAGAGATGGTGTGTAGAGTGGGATGGTGGTGATGGTGGGGGTTGCATAGCTGGCTCCAGCTGTGTGATGGCTGTGGGATTGGGTGGGGTATTTCACTGTGTAGGGCCTAGAGCTCCAGGGCCCCTTTATCAGTGGGTGTCTGCCAGCCCAGAACTATCGGCCTCTCCACAATGCTGCCCCCTGGCGAACACGGCCTGCACGTCACCCAGCCCCCTCCAGGTGGAGCCTGTGCCACCAGCCCTACGTGGGCGGACTAACCCTTTAAGAGCCGCATAGTGCAGCACTGCAGTAAACCCTTTTATCACTATGATGCGTGAATGCAGCCCTGGCGAATTACTCGCCATAGCTGCATTCAAGCACCATGCGGACCCAATAGGTTTGATACATTCCCGAGGGGGCGGCATGATGCTTGACAGCAGCCTTGGAGAGTTACTTACCAGGGCTACAATCATACATCATAACGATCAAGTGCATACTGGATTAAAGCACTATGTGGCCTTTACAGGGTTCTAACGGATGGTGGGGAGGGAAGGTGGTAGAGGGGGCTGACTTATTATCAACATGAGAGACAGGCACAGAAAGGCGGCAGCTCTAGCATTACGTGTAAGCAGTGGTCCTGCCATTGGATACCAATGGAGCTCCTCAAAATGCCCTTCTCACATTCACTAGATAGGCTTATGCTGATTATGATTCATCCAATGTCAAATAATTATAGACAGGAAAATGGTCAAAATTGGATGTCTCGATGAAATTTAGGAACATGTTTATAGTTGGCAATGGTTTAAATATCTTAATGGGATGATTTTCAGTGTGGTATATTATGTTTAGAGACAGCATCATAAAAACCCTTGCAACATACAAGTATGTGCCATGCACTCCTCCCACTTTCCATATACTACTCACAGTAGTAGACTACTGGGCCCTTGTTGAATGCCTAGACCGACGCTCTTAAGTAAGGCTACTTTTCATATACTACTAATAGAAATGTACTACATGTTCTTGCATTCTCGAATATGGCCACAGGCATTGCATATGGTCACAGAACCCTCCCCTATAGACTCTGTAGGCATACAACTGTTATTTTGTTACTGACGGAGATAAACTGTATGTTAGGGTAAAACGTAACATCTATAAATCATCTATTCTTAAAGTACTTATAGATTGTATGGAAAAGTAGTATTTGAGCCTCTTTAAGGTCTGATTTGGGGGGCCGGCCCCATCTGCCCCCACTTTTCCCTATGCGGGAGAGTTGAGGATTGAAAATTGTGTGTATTATATTACAGGTCTTGACTGCCCCCCCCCCTTTTCCTACGCCACTGCCCCAGTTCATCATGTGTCACACATTCAAAGCGATATCTCTTTGGAGTTAGGCTGACACCAAAGCATAAACGATTGAACGTTAACCAAAGCACACAGAAAGGGGGACAGTGTCTACTTAAAGAGTGTGGTCATAAGTCACTAACCCCAACCATGCTCGGCACTGATCAATTCATACCTGGTGTTCCTATTGACATGTGGATATAATCTGACATTACATCAATACACTGTGTCAATAACACCAATGTAATATGAAGTAGATATTACTGATACACATAATATTATACAGTAGTTATCCCCACGGCTGGTATTGTATGCAGTTACTGTACCTAGTCCTACTCAAGCTCAATTGATGATTGAGTGTCTGGGGAGTACACAATGGCTACAGTACGGCCCTTGCTGGTGGTATTCAAATGGGTGCTTAGCCCTTCTAAGGCTGCAGAGTGCATAATTGCAGTATGCCCCTTTTTCGTCATGATGCATGAATGCAGCACTGGCGAATGTACCAGGGTTGCATGAATGCATCATGTGGATCCTTTGGGAGTATATCAACCCAGTAGGGTCGGCATGATGCATGAATGTAGTACCGGCGAGTTACTCTACAAGGCTGAATTCATACATCATGACGACAAATGGCATAACACATTCAAGCACTAGGGCTACTATGCATCCCTTAAAAGCTGCCTATAGGGGCCAAGGCTGGCCGAGTAGTCCAGTAGCCCCAGGCTTACATAATGTAACGCGGTATTAACATTGGCAGGGGCTGTCAAGGACAAAGTGACTGGCTTGGGTTGCCTTTGTTGAGGGGTGTGTAGTACATATTGTGTGCAACATAGGGTACCAGTGCTTAGGTGTGATCACTGTGTATGTAAACAGGACCAACGCTAATTGCAATATCAATAAGATCTATAAGGGAGTGGTCATTTCTGAGAGAGAGGGGGGGGGGGGGGTCGCGGATTTATCTCTTTTTCAAGACCCCACGTCTTCAACAAGAGTCCGCATATTTGACCCCATGGCCCCTCCCCCTGTTGTTGACCACTCCCTAAGAAAAAGTGCGTCATACGTTTGTGTTAGTACACGACATATAACGATCATACACCGCATTCTTAATACAGCAAAGGTGGCGTAAATACAATGAAAGCTAAGGCCAAAAAAAGCCAGGTTTGTTTCAGGTAACCCGACCGACCCTATCAAAACAGGGCCGACCCTACGTTTTTTATGCAATTTTGAAGAAATTTTAGCTTTTCTACCAATATTTGGTCAATTCTAGGGGTTTCAAAAAAATTGCCTAGAACATTTATGTTCAAAAAAAGAAATTAAAAAAAAGAAAAATCCGACCTACCGACCCTACACTTTCCTCCCATGTTACCTGAAACAAACCTTCTTTTTTTTGGCCTAAGGAAGAGTTTAGGGTAAGCTCACCTATTTCCGACCACATACCATAAGGCTACACCTACAGCACCCTATTGTGAACACAATAAGCTAAATAGGGGTGTAATTTGTATTGGAAGTAAATGTTGAAGTGTTAATGTCACACACCAGCCTTGAAAAGGTTTTAGCTGTTATCTAGGGCATTACACAACCTGGACAACCAATCAAACAATATATTTCCCTATGTCTTTAATATGTCTTGTTTATTGGTAAACATAGCGAAATTAGACAAATGTGAGCATATTTGGTATCAAATCAAAGCTTACAGTGCAGGAAATGTAATGGGGTGGAGAAAACATGCATGTTTACAACTTTCGCACATCAGTGATCTCTTTCCAAACGCCGCACATGATACACACAGTACAGTTGAACATCAAACACAGTCCGTGTAGAAACTGACCTTTTTGCCCCTGGACCTTGCTACAGCTGCTGGAGGAACGGGTTGCGGAGGGGTTTTAGCCGGAGATGCCTTGTGCGCGTTTCGCCTTCCCTGGGCGGCCGGGACCTTCCGCCAGGTCAGCCCATCCGCATTCATAACTACAAAGGCACAGGAGTAAGGTGTCAAATAACGGCAATTACACGCCATAGATAAAGGTCATATTGATTTCCAATTAAAATACGCATTCATACTTCTAGGTATGATTGCGAATAAAACATTGCTTCATGTCGAAATCCGAAAGGGCGATAAGAATTGTGAAGTCACTGGCACAATGGCATAGACATACTCTCCCACAAGGGCGAAGGCCAAGGGTGAATGGATAATTTATTGTATTAGTGTGCATTGACGTATGGATAATTACGTTTGGGAAATTCTCAAGTTATCAGATTTATCGCAGGTTTGTTATCACATATTAAATCGTCTCTCTTCTTTTTTGGTTATGTAAACTTATGTTTTCACGTTTAACTCTTATGTCCTAGGAGTTTGGCTCGAGTCATAACATAATTTCATGGTTTTCAGCCTTAGTGCATCAATCACCCCAAAGTCGCATATGCCCTATAATGTTATATCCATGGCTACATCAATTGTTCACTGGTATATCGTCGATGCGTTGGATCAGATGTAAGTGGTTCTGTTACTATAATATGCTATCTTTGGTATACATAAATGACTGTATGCTATTAGGAATTTTTGACGTGAAACATTATGGATAGTTATGGATAGCAGTACAGGTACAAGCATTGACCCTTGGGTGACACTAACTAGCTATTACAATGGCATGGTTATATTATAGTGCTCTTGTTCGGTGCAAGTTATCTAATCGTCTAATACCGACCTGCTGTAACGTAATACATGTTCCTAACATTCAAATTACCAAATGCAGTTGTATATTAAAGCTGGCAATAGATTGATATATTTATTGGCTGAGAAATCTACAATAACACAGTGAGTTTTTCATTAATTAGCCAAGTCGCCTCCCGATTTTTCTTTATGTGTAAAGTGACACATTCTGTTCTAAACCGAAACCACAAACCAAATCTGTATCTTATAAATATGTAGAAGTTCAACGTGTATGTGGTAAAACAACTAAATAAAAGCACTTTGTCCTCAGGACCACATCAGCATGCACATAAAAGTAGAGGCATTCATTTAGTATGATGGCGAGGACTCGAAAGTGGCGTTACGACAGAATAAGCAATGTCTCCTTCAATTGAGTTGTTCACAGAAAAACAAACTAATATAGGTTTGCATAATTATTTCCGGCACGTATGTTCATTGCAGTTAATTAGATTGCTGATAACATTTAATACATCGCTCTGTCTATCTATCTGTCTGTTTCTGTCCCTCAATGTCTGTCCTTCCCTGTTTCTCTCTCCAGGGTGTGGATGCTGAGTATGATACAAGACTTTCATACTGGACGTCAGCAATCTTATAAACCAAGATTTCACACGGATCTGGGGGCTGAGATTGGTCTCAAGTTACCCAGAGAGAATCATACATGCACCGTCGGTTACTGAAACTTAAACTGCAACTCATTTATGCGCAACTGGATCTGACGCAGCGACAATTGAGAAATACTTCTCAGATTCACCCTAGGCTGAGTAGCTCAATCACCAATTGCTCACCTACGAGCAGCTCATCAAGTCCTGGTCATGGGCATTATTGTAGGCGAGTCATTCCGTTATATGATAAGACAACGTAGACATTTTAATTATCCCTTTGTGGTCAATGCATTCAACCTTCAAACTGTTTTTCTTGCAGTTATTTCTAATATCATATTCAGGTAATTTCAAAGCATATACCATGGTAAGGACATGCAACATTAGTATTTCTTCTTTCTATGCTGGTGACCAAATCTAGAATCATCCTCAAAATGGTAGATGGACGATTTATGTGACACTTACGTCTGTTGCAGCACAATTGTTCTGTTCAGGGTTGGTTCAGAAGACAATACGTACTATTGTTGATACTCATAAAGGGTCTGCTAAGGGACATGTCTGTATGCCCAAATCCACGACAAATCGAGGTTATAGTTACCAATACTGGTTATACACATGCCTATAATGAGAACACCACTGAATGCAGTTTCAAGCATGGCAGTCATGCTGTCTAGTTTATTGTATATTTTAACAGAATCTATAGCAGTTGTCTGGAGAGGGTGCATGCAGCGCCGACCCTGGAGCCGAGCAGCGTAATAAGTATGCTGCCTGGAGGGCCGTGATCTGTCGGGACACCCATCAGTCATTCCTCCAGCCCGACGTGTCTGTCGTACCATTAAGGCCCTTTGTTCACAGTTGACTAGCATCCATTCCGCCTGCCTGCCTGCCTCCCCGCCTGGCCATCCACCCACACACCCCAGCACCTCCAGTACCTCTCCCAGTACAACCCCCGCCCCTTCCCTTCCTCCATACCCTTGCTGGAGGACCAGCCTCATCACATACCCTCCGCCCCTCCTCATGTCTACATGGTCCAATTCCTCCAGCTCCCCCAGTTGCCTCAACCGTCCTCCAGCTACCCCTCCACATTTACTTCAGCTCCGTTTCCCTCAGTCAGGCTACATTTCCTATTATTACCCTCATCTACTCTATAAGCTTGGCCCCTTTTCCTGATTTTCTTTGAATTCTCATTTATCTTTTTCTTATTCCATTTTCAATCGCTCCCCTTATAGTACCTGCCTTATTCCTTCCCTAATTATATATGAAGCCTTTTTCACCATCAGTAGCTGCTCATCTGGCTCTGCTGTCACTGTACCCTTCATCATTTTGGGTATGTCGATCCTTGGTACCAGTCCATGTACATAATCATATATGGGCAATGTCATAGTGTTACCATTTCTAACCACTGCGGGTTTGGATAATCACCCCCCCCCCCCTTCCCAGTGAGATGAATACCACATCAGATGTAAATCACATCCGCTGTATATATAATATTCAACAGCCAACATCATTTTATACCAATTACTAAATGCAACTATTCACCATTCTCTGTATGTACGATTCTATCTTTTGACCATATAATTAAGTAGTTCACCTAACAATGCCATCCTTGTACCTTCATCTACCCACCCAATGCATCTCCACCAAGCCTCATCGGTGTCTTATACTGCTGCAGCCTCTATTCCCGTCTCTACTCCTATTCCTCTCACTCATGGATGCCCCAAGCACCTACCCCAGCCCCAAACAGATCCGCACACTCTATCCCCAACACCCCCCCCCCACCAACACCCCAGTCTCCCCCGGCTACAGTCATCCATCACTCCTCCAGTGCAGCCCCTGCCACCTCCAGACGCCACCATGCCGCCCTCTGCAGGGCTCCAACCACACTACTACTTACTGCTGTTTCAGCCATCAGGTGGCAGCACACGCTGGGGAGGAAGGCATTTAAAAGCAAGGAGGAGATAATAATAAGTCCTCATCTTGTAATACAGAGAGTTGTCTCCATAGTGTCTCTCGCACTGATGAGAGATTGGTGGCATATAACCTACCGCCCAAACCATGCGATTATTTCTAGTTCATTAAATGTGTGGGATGCTACGCCATACCATGCTTAAATAATCCTTAAATGATACATTAATCTAATTTTGTTGTATGATGACAATTGATGAGGTGAGATGAGTTATGGGAAGTATGTCGTTTATGAATAATAATCGACATTAATGAAGCAACATGGGCAATCCATCTTAGTGACTATTTTGGATTTCCAAATTGAGGGTCTCTATTGAAGTATAAATAATCATGTTTCAGTGTATATTCCATTTGAACGTGCCTCTGTACAACGCTCTTCTGAACACCATTTGTTTAATGAGATCTCTCCTCTTATCTATATATTTATCATCTAGTGAAAAGGAATATACGTAGAAAGTACACTCATTATCAATAGCATCTCTGTATTACACAGGATCTGGTCGACCTTTCCCCGAACAAAGTATCATCCGATATTAAAGGCACTCCAAATCTACGTTATGCACATCCATAGCCGTAATACTGTATTCAGTATTCACTTGGGGTACTTCATAATAGTTGCTTATTTAGACTATTTAAAGTGGTTAAAATTGGTATACGCCATCATTTATGTACCAAGAGAGACAGCCAAGTGATGTCCTCTCGGTCACGTTGACGCCATGTTTAACCACCGAGAGCTCATGTATGATAATCCGAGTCTGACCAAAAACTGTGCAAAGAGAATGATGTATCTGCTATTTGAAGCTCACAGAGATTATAATATTCCTCCATCGACCTCTGCCGCAGAATGGTCTGCCATGGGACTAGAGGCGCTCTCTGTGAGTAGTAATCGGAAGCTCTACCTCATATTGTCCTAGAGAAGTCTAAACGCTGTGAGGAGACTGATTGACTGGTAGGTTGCCTAGGTTGTTTTACGCCCCAGATAACAGCCAAGGTCATTTCAAGGGCGGCAATGGTAATACATGACGTGATTGAACATAGAAAGCACACCCTTCACTTTTCCCAAGGCAATAGTTATTTTACCTTTGACTCCTGTTTATCAATTAATATATAGTGTTATGTTATCATATTGTCTTCAATTTGATCTTATAATAAATAATATATGGATCAACAACGTATTAGCCACCTCCCCGAGGGTATTTTTTTAGTACAGTTTCACCCATGCGCGTGCAACATAAGTATGTGCAAAAAAAGGAACAATAAATCCAGTATACTTTTTGATGTAGATTACGATACATGTACCTTGTTTAGAAAAGTTCATTTGTGATGCAAAGCGTCCATATTTGGAACGCAAAAAGACAATTTGGGGGTCTAATTTAGTGTTCTCATACCCAGTGGTACCATGGCAACATAATTTTTATCCCGGTTCTATTATGAAACCCGTTCTACTCACCCTCACAACCTGGTCGTTCTGTTCCGTCTCTAATTCATCCCATGGCTACGTGTGTCTTTAGAATATATTTGCAAACTTTCGCTCATATCTATACATATCAAACAACGCCGATGGATGTAGTAGAAACAGGCACATAATCGTCTGCATTTTGAAATGCTCTAGTTAATTAGTTAGCTGATTGGTCTAGACAGTTATGATTACCCACTTGTTCATTTCAACGCACAGCACAACTTGCAGTAACTGAATACACAGTCGCTGTCTTAATTAGTCTAGACATACTTGAAACCATCCTCGATAAGTTGGTATAAACGAAACCAGGAGAAAACCGTGACTCTTAAACAGCCCAGGACCCAACTGAGCGATAAAGCTGTAAATTGCAAGGATTCCGTCCTGTGTTTTCTTCCAACTCGTCCCGCGCCATACCCAACCGAGTTAGCGTACAGTCGCAGTAAGTAGTATATGGCAAGTATCCCTTTTCACGGGTATCCCTGTTTTACTGATTAATATCACTGTCTAGTTTACAAGCCCCGTATTGGTGTTCATTTAGACTGGCATCACAATTTTATAGGTAAAGGGACTTCCTACGAGACTACCCCACCTACACCCCAACCGATCCCACCCAAAAGAGAATCATCACAGAAGAGGAAATGGTGGAATTGGGTAATGCAGATACCTCCTAAAATTTGTGTATGTGGTACAATGGACTGGCCTCTCTAGTCAGAACTCAGAGGGAAAGACGGGGATGCAATGGATATATTTCCATAATTGTACCATTAATTATGTTACTCATTGTTGTGCAACAATAGATAGCCCCCCCCCCCGTCCCACACACACACACACACACACATACAACCACATGCATTGTACGGCCTTGTCCAGCAGATGAGCCCTTTGTCATGATAAATCTGATATTGGACGTGATATGGAGAAGTGTGGGCCTACAATACAAAACGCTTGAGGCAATCTAAATCGAAAATAGCCAGGTAAAAAGAGGCGGTAGGCCTATTACAGAGCGGTATCATTCCAGTCTAAATACAATTAAGTCACTGCTCAGTATTGCTATTAGTTTAGGTAATCATAGAATGTATAAAACCGATGATCCGCAAACCACACGCAAATATATTCATATATGTAAATAAGGAGGGGAACAAGTTAGAAACAAATCTCTACCAACATAGGGTCCCTGCATGTTGCAAGGGTCATGAAACATCGGCCTGCATAATTATTCGGGGCTTAAAATTTAACATTTTGCACATGACATTTGCAGTACCCTTGCAGTGTGGCTAAATAATGTAGATCTTCATGCATTTAGCACTTGGCTTTTGTCATACACATCTGATATATGAGTGCTATTAGTTCTAGCCATTAGACATCCATGGGCGTGAACTTCACAACGTTCACTCTAATTTCTAAACAATACTAGAGCCTGATGGAGTCCATTGTATTCACTCATACAAGCATATGGACGATTTACCTATATGATTTATTGTCTCTGCAAAGTTGAGGTTTGATATGGAGAGTATTGATATTTTGCATTACAGTTATAGTATACAGCCTCTATCTACGGGCACTCATAGTGTCCAATATGAGATCATAATTATAATGGGCTAAATGAGCTCTTGATTACGATATAAACCGCTGACTATATCACGTTCTGTGCAATCATTCCCCACGTCCTGCATCGGCTTGCACGTATACTCCAAAGTCTGACAAAACTGGAACTATTTATGTACTGCGCATGGTAGGCTAAAGTTCCATGTGTCACCTTCCTATCTTTATCCTAGTTCTATACAGATGCAGTACGCTAAAATTACCATGGTTGCACAAAAAAATGGGACACTCTATTATAAACTGAGGTCCAAATAGCTAGCTAGGAGTCATTCGTGTATTCGCACACAGCAATATTTCTAGGTGGGCGTGACTGACTACATGAGTTAGTTGGGAACGAGTGAGTTAGGAGTGAGTTGGGGAGGATGAGGTCGGGGGGGGGGGGGGTGGCCTAGATACATGCAGCCCAGGGGATGAGGTGATCGATAGTAATGCAGTCTCGGGGAGGAGAGTGAAAGTGAGAGAAGTTTGCGAAGCATGGCTTCCCTCCCCCTCCTGCATGTCTCTCTCCCATTCTCTCCAGCTAGCCAAAGGCTCGTCTTTCCGGCTAACTCAGAAAACTCACAAAAACCACAGAGCCACTAGTACTACACTGGCAGCCAGAGGGAACCGGCCAGGCCTCGGGCTTCCGCGTGGGAGTAGGAAGTTGGAGCTGTCAGAATTTCTTTGCTTGTTCCTGTGTGATCAGCAGAGTTTTGATGGTGCAGGAGGGAGGGGGGAGAGTGTGAGTGGGAGAGTGAGTGAACGCTGGTTCAGAGGCGGCCGCGGCGGCACAGCTAGACCGCACCACCCGCCACCAGCCACCGCCCCCTCCCCCATCCGGACGACTCACTACTCACATTATGGAAGGCCACTGCAACATAAATGTGGCTAAATGGGAAATATTACTATTAGTATTGAATTGTAGAATGAGATATGAAGGGTGGTCAAATAGACATTTGATCTATTGAAGTAAGCAAGCTGGAACTTAATTTTTAAAAAGTGCATGGCTAATTGTTTTTTTGCTATGTATCTTTTAATGGTATATTGATATGATTTTCAATAATTCATGGGTAGTAGTTTATGCGTGTTGATTATAGTTGACTGAGGGGCATACATGTTTACCCCTACCACCTAGACCCCATCCCAATTCCAGCTCATCTAAAAGGCGGTAGAGCATATTTTATACGAACGCCAGTATTTCATAGTATCAATTTGAATGGCCCATCGGCTTGCCATACGCCCCCTCCCACAGCTCCCCACCATTGGCCTCAGCATCAGTAATGATGTTGTTGTCGGCGTACACTCGACTCAGCCAGCACTGCTGTCTCCGTGTCGGGCTTCTAATCTAGACTACACGGCAGCGGGTACATGACCCCAGTTAACTAGTCAAACCCGTGCCGCCATGCTCTAATAAACACAAAAACAAAACAACCCAGCCTCATGGCATCCACCCCCAACTCCCACTCCCCTCCACCACGAGTTTAGCCTACTTCTGAATGCTACTAAACTCTCTCGGGGAGAGAGAGAGCACAGGGGGTAAATCAGCATAGTTGATAGTAGATACACCTCCAGAACTCCAACTGTATATTATATCACTTTACGCTGCCCAGTGTGCACCAAAGGGCGGGAATGCTTGCAGCAGACGACATTTAAACTCGGCTTACCTTGACGGGTGATGGCTGGGATTGCTAGCTGTCCCCGCTCCTCTGTCAACACTAGATTTTGACAGAAGGAGTTGCCTCTCGCACGGCTCCAGCCTCCGATACACAGGCAAAAGTCCACTGAGCATGCTCAGCTACCCACAATGCTCTGAAAATCCTAAACATGGCGGCTGCTAGCGAGGTGTTTAAAGATTCAGAGAGTTGTAGTGCTGCGCCGGGTAGGGGACACACACAACTGTGTGTACGCTGACTCAAGGTGTATGTTGTGACATTGAATTGGAAACACAGAAATTGTGCATTTTCGGGAGGAGGGGGAGGAGGGATAACACCTTTTAAATAGGTGTAACATGTGCAGAATTGTCTTTTTGTAGTTGCAACATTTTACACAAAACTTCTAGAGAAGTTTGTAGGTAGACCTGGACCGCCATAACTATGTAGGTTGTCCAGAATAACATTGTTATAGCTTTCAGTCGGCCTTGTTATGTTGTCACTATGCTGCCTAGATCGATAAAACTTACACCATTACAGATGACTTGAATAATTGAATAAAACTTTCCCATGAGAGCTTTACACTGATCAAGGCCTAACGGTAGATCAGGTGTCTAATATTAACTAGACTTTAACTACCCTCAAATAGCCTGCAGCAAAAAGATGAGAAGGTGTCTATGTTTCGCCCAGTTTCAAACTCTCGCCTGAGCAGATTCCTACTTTCCGTATACTACTTACAGTGCCAACGCTTGGAGACTGAACCAACCTATAGACTTGTGGTTGGCTTCACACTACATTTAACCGACACCCGAGGTGCGGAGGCACGGTAGTCCTTGAGCTTACCATAAATTTAGGGTATATCGTCCTTTAGAAACTGTTCTCCTTTATACAGTGGGGAGGTGTGTCTCACGTATGGCTGTTAACTTGAGTACCTGTCCTGACTCTACTCCGACTGTAACTGTAAGGGTACCAACACCTGGGCCTCCAAGAACGGCATGAGCAAGTTTCATTCAGTCTTATGATGCGCCGATACAGTGCCGGTGAATTAGTGCATAATTCCGACCCTTGTTATATTCCATGTATGAGTCCAGTATATATGTCATTATGTAAAACAGTCCATTTGAATGTCGCCCCAGTATATTATCGCTTTGTTGGAACTCTCCCAAAATGATCTAAGTGAAACTTGTGACAGTGATTATACTTACATTGCAAATCTTACCAGAAGCAGTGATGCACTGGAGCTGTTGCTCTGACTACTAAAGTTACCCTAATGAAACTAATTAACCGCTGTTCTTAATGAGATGTATGATAGCCTACAACAATTAGCACAGAGCCGCATATCTACTTGTCATGTTTAATAAAAGTGTACAATCCAATTTAACATAATCATCATCTCCCTTTTTCATACAAAAATTGGACAAGGCCAAATTGTTACACTAGTTGGTGAGCACAAAACTTGTCGACTTGTGTAGAGGCCAATATTGTCACATAACTTAGTGAAACTAAATTAATGGACCTCATTAATGACGAGAAGTGTAAGAGAAGGGATCTGACAAACAACACGTCATGTGGAAGTTTCAACTTAAAAAAAGATATAAAAAAGTCAGATATAATGTTGTTACCCCCTTATTTGGAAAGCACTGCCAAACAAAGGATCGGCAAAAGTCGATATCTCAAGCTATACAGTTGGGTTATTACCTACATTGCCTTGACCTCATAACCTAGGAAAAGAAAAGTTATAGTATAGGGGCCAGTTAAATAAATGAGTGACAAATTCATTATAGCGATGTAGTACGATAGTGTAACTATACTACTGCTACAAGCTCCACTTTTTATATAAATCCTTAACCCACAGGTTTTTCTGCTTGTTCGTGTGTCATGGAACTGTATATATTTACTTTCTCTGCTATTTTCAATAGGTCAGCCCTCATTGGGAATAAAAAAGAACGTTTTCTAGGCCTAAACAGCATATTCCCAACTAAAAGAGCAAAACCAGACATTTTGCACCCTGAAGCCGCCCCACCCAATTCTTGTTTCTGGTTGTCTTGGTAACCTTAGTTACAGATTAATTAGGATTGTATCACTGCTCTATCTAGTACAATAGCGCAACTCGTAAGTTGACAGGTGATTCGGGGATTACTGCTGATATAGAAGTGTGGCCACAGCCCTCAGAAAACGGCCCTATATAATATATAGGCCTATGCATACCACTTCTGTTTGCTAAAAGTTCAAGGATATCCTTATTGAGTCAAGTTCACACGTATGCCTTGCACGCTATCTTTAGCAGGTTGGGGACATGACCACTATTCTAGTACGCCCTAAAAGAGCTGTACTTGTACTCACAAACTAGGGCGTACCAGTATAATGGCCTTGCTACCAGTAGCAGTGCATTTGGGCATTTTCATTATATTTCTCTTAAAGACACAATTTACTATACATCATGTTTGGTACCATTGTAAAGAGAAGATCTCAATCTTTACACTGGCGGTTTTACAAACTACAATATTTTAAAGTTAATCAAATATAATGCATTGAATAGGACACAGACATGAAATAATCTTGTATATAGACCCAGTAAAATCAATTTCCGAATTTTGTGTTACATCTGCTGATAAAAATAAAGATACAGGGTAGTAGAATAGATACTGATCTATCACTCTGCGTTTTGGTTTTATCCCCTAGTGAAATGGTAAGGTCATAAATAGGTAAAATCATGAGAAAAAATGGGATTCCCTTCCCCACCCATGGCCCCCAGTGTTGGTATAGGTAAGACCCATTGTTCTATGAGCACTGCAGACCCATAATAAGGGGTCAGTTACCTGGCATAGCTAGGCTGTCATGGTCTAATGATCACACCATATGTACCATTTAAATGGTATGCCCCAGAATTATGCACTGTACCAAAATACTGGTACGGTCTAATACACAGGACTGTACCACTGAAGTAGTGCGTACTAACAAGGCCTTCCTGTCCCCTACCTGTTTAGGCCCTATGGTCTTTCCCCCTTCATAGCATACGAACCACATTAGGCTACATATTATGTTCATATAAGAAGGGGTATTATCCATGTCCCTGGCTTTAATTTGCGTGTCATAGTATATATATGTTAAAATGGCTGATATTTACGATGCTTCATTGTCTTCGGAATAATAGTGACTCACCATTGAGGTTTACAGCTTAATCCCATCAAAAGTACATCTGTATTTTACAGTGTTATATAGCAATCAGAATCTGGAAAAGGCTGTATTTAGGTAATATGGCCAAACGGAAATAGAGATGTTTGCCCAGCATATGATTTCCAAATATTGAGCCGATGCAACAATCACCAATACTGATTGATGTACTGTTGTAATAACAATGTTGAAGTAGTAGTTAGTATAATTAACATATTATCTGTCGCAGGTTTGAAACAGCTTTACAGGTTGTATAATTGCATGATACCATACTCTACGTGGAATTAATTAAGATGGGTTAGGAGCTAATTAATTTTGGGGTCGATTTTTAATTTTCATTTCTTCATAAAGCTGGGCACTAACTGTGTGAGATGGTCTGTAGAATGTAGTGTGAGGCAGATATAACTTAGCCCTTTCACACAGGGGGAAGTGGTGGACATTACAACATGTCTTGTTATTGACCTGTCTTGGGCAATAACCTCACCTACTCACTTCTCTCACAGGCCTCACCTGGCCTGTCCACTAATTATATACAACTGTTGTCCCCACTCTCCCCTGGCATAAATACACAATCCATCTGACCTGCATGCACTCATGTATTTGTTTTGACTCCCCCTTTTTTGATGGGTCAACTGCTGTTGACTCTTCAGGAATGGAGAGTCAAACTCACTCGACTCTCCTCTACAGGTGTCACGTGGGAGACAAACTGTGACTCTGGCTGTCAGAGTTGTGGCGACCCCTTTACATTTCTGTGTGAACATATAAGATATAAACTTCTCTATAGGCCTACTCCTTCTCATTAGATAATCGATAATGATTATTATTCACGTCAGGGCTCTCTGTTGGCCCGCCATATCCGCTTTTAAGCCACAATCACGTTAGAGGGTGGAGTTATCTCAGAATGACTGAAAGCCAAGGTCAAGATCAAACATCAAACTTTATCTTCTGGTATTTTCAGTACACAATCAACACAATAACATGTTCATACCACTAGATACTGTTATCATAAGAGTGCTCTTATTATAGCAGTGATGGTGTACCATATGAGCGTTGGTGTCATTGGAGAGGCATCAGAGGTTCGTTCAATCTATCACTCACTCAGCCCTACACCTCAGGATAAATGATCAGGTGTGTGGTAGATGCCAGATACTGACTTTTAAGTGTGTTCTCTCAAAATTAAAGCTGCTTTGCCACCTCAGATATAGCGATGATTCTGGTTTCTCTGTAATGTTAGTTCTGTGCACGGAATTTCTCCTGAGACTTAGGCAATGACCACACAGAGGAAAAAATGAGAGTCACCTGGACTCACATGCTACAGTCAGGCATATGTCGCCAAAAGCACCCTCATGTGAAGGTCAGTTCTATCATGGTTGGCTGTGCATGTCCCATTGAAAACAGTGGCCCAACGTTCATGGTGTTGGTCAGAGGACCAACACCATGCTCTGACGTCATTAAAGTCATTAAAGTCATTAAGGCCGTTTTAAGGTCATTTAAACATGTTACCATCTGCAGGCAGGTATATATGTTATTAACTAATTGATTAAACAATGATAGAACCATGTTTACACATGTCTTTGTCGTGTTGGATCCCCTGACCAACCCATGCGGCCTTGACGGCTTCGCCATCTTGGCCTCATGGGTTGGTCAGGGGACCAATACTCCAAACCCATGTGTAAACACGTAGGCTGACTTTCACTGTAGGGAGGGTCAAGCACTGCTTGACGCAGGATGTCATGAGAGTCAGGCAGTGCTGGACTGTACCTAGAGCAAGAGTACAGCTATGCTAGACTTTGGCTATCGAGAGTCAAGCCAAGCTGGACTCACATGTGGATGTGAGTCTTGCAATACTGGACTTTGGCCTCAATGAAAGTCAGGCATAGCTGGAATCCCTTCTATACAGTAAGACTAGTTGCTATTTTGCATTGGGGGATCTCTCTCTCTCTCTCTCTCTCTCTCTCTCTCTCTCTCTCTCTCTCTCTCTCTCTCTCTCTCTCTCTCTCTCTCTCTTATATATATATATATATATATATATATATATATATATATATATATATATATATAATATATATATATATATGGCCTCCCTTACACTTGTAAAAAAATCCATAAAAGATAATTACGTTGTAGGAAAGGGCGTGCAAGCACAGACCACTATTCATTTAGCTATGTAACAACACGGAGATACATTTTTGGTTTGAAATATCTTTATTCGTCAGAATGTCAGTCTGACTCTGGTATGCAAATTTGTCTTGCCTGACTGTCATTCAAGGATCAGGCTGACTCTCAAAGGGGAGTAACTTTATGGGACTATCAAATGAGGCTCAGCCTGACTGTTGTGAAAGTCCAGCAGACTCTCTTACCTGAGTCAGGCAGTGTCTGACCCTGGGTAGAGTCCAGCTGACGCTCACTTTTTTCTCTGTGCACACTCACACACCATAGCTTGCAAGGAACATGCTAAAATTGCGAGAGCAGAACCTGAAGCGGAAATGCATGCCTATGTCAGCGTAAACACAGTGGTCACGGGAACAAGTCCACACCATTTAGAGGCCTATATAGATAGTTCATTTTCTGCATGTTTATACAGGGTCTCCTTAGTGCAGTGTACTGCTAAGATCTAATCTGATTCGCGACTTTTAACTGCTAATTTCAAAGATGTAGATCAGAAAAAATAGAATACTTCCAGCATTCTATTCAGCACTTGATTACATGGGTTCTACCATACTAGAGCACACATTAGAATATGAATACCTTGGTATAGTTGTAGATGCAGATTTCACCCTTGTAAAAACAATAAGTAAGTCGGTAAGCACAGCCTGCAACAGGAATCATATGCTAGGTAAAATGAGGAAAGCTGTAAGCAAACAAACAGCTATCCTTGTATATAAGCAAACTATCTTACCTGTACTAGAATATTGTGGATATTTATATAATGGGGTAATCAATGCCCAGCATAAAAGACTTCAGTTAACACAAAACCGCTGCCTTAGAAATTGCCTGAATGTAAGAATAAAATACTCTGTCCTCAACCTGCACATAAATACAGGAATAGACCAGCTATGTATCCGTTATGACATGCAGCTATTGCTACTACTGTATAAATATATGTTTGAAAATTCACACAACCACAGAGAGCTTGGTTTGGAGTTCCACCGACCAAACCCAAATGGCAGAGTAACAAGATCTGCCGGGTCAGGTATGTTAAAGTTCCCACCATCGATAAAGGGAGGCTATAAAGGAAGCCCCCTCTATCGTGGTGTGGATTTGTGGAATAAATTAAACAAGTCATGTAGATTGGCTGGTTCTAAGGACATGTTCAGAACCAAGGCCAAAATGAAGCTGCTGGAACTCTATGAGTTAAAGTTGAAACAATAAGTTCCATCACTCTTACTTATTTACGCCTTTCTTATATATTGACTGTAAACTATTACTTCATAAATGTTACCAAAATGTCTGTACCCAATATTGATGGTCTCCTGTTAACCTGTATGTTAATGGATGTTTGATAATCATATATCTGGGACATTAGATGAGACTGTATACAACATCATACAATCATTGTGATATTATTTCATATCGTAATGTTCTCATCATTTGAATTGTCTGTATGGTATTTTTGGAAAATCACCTTGTGAAAATAAAAATACTTTATAAATTCAAAAAAACAAGATAGTGTCATCTACAGGGATACACCGGGTACTAGTAGACTGTGTTTGTGAGTTGAGCAATGGAAAACTTCCAGGCTCCTCTCCACTCAGTACTGCCACCTGATGGCTTTTGTCAATACTAAATAACTAAGCCCCACCAGAATATAAATAATAGTTGGAATTGGAGCACATATTAAGAATCTCTTGCCAAAATAAATGGCAGATTATAAGGGGGAGAGGGTTACACAATCATATGAGATACAAATGAAGAAAATGTAGGTTTGAGTGTGCCAACTGGTATAGCAGCTTTAGCACCCAGGTGAGTGGGCAGCAGATGATATTATAGACTCACTGCTCCTTCTCCTGTTTCTCCCCCTTTTGATGTTTCTTCCATTATAAGGCAACATTTTCAAGATCTAGATCTACTTGTTATAAAAGTACAAATGAAGCATGAATGCATATGAGTATCGTCCGCTGCATGTAGACTACATGCCCCACCATCTCTTGTAATCAGTTGCCTACTGATATAACATCGGGCTCATCATTTGCGTGTTCTCATATTTTCTTTTTTAATGCAAATACCATTAATGACTTGAGTATACCAATGCTCTCCAAACGCTTCCACTTTATTAATCATGTTTATTAATACAGCCTTACTTGTTCTTCCATGAAAAGGGGGAGAGGTACTGGTTCTAACTGAAATGAGTCTGACACATACTTTTAGGACCATCTACTTGATGTTTTTGTAGAAGTGATTTAAGTGTAGATCAGGTTATAGGAGTCTGATTTAACTTGTTTTAATACAGTCATACTACAGTTATAGATGGAGTAATGCAGTTCTCCATCACACACTGTCGACCTTCTTGTCAAAATCAATCTTGGGGTCAAAATCAAAATTGGTGAAATCGGTTTCAAAGAATAATTGTTTTAGGGTAAAAATTGGTAAAAATCGGTTAGGAGTCAAAATCGGCAAAAGCGGATTTTGTGAAAAGCGGATTTTGAGTTAAAACCGGTAAAATCGGGTTTGTTGCTAATTTTAATCGGTAAAATCGGTTTTGTTACCAAAATTGGTTTGGAGTCAACCCAGTTTTGGAGTTGAAATCAGCAAAATCGGTTTGGGACTCAAAATCAGCAAAGTTTTTTGGACTTTGGAGTTCAAAGGTTCCAATGGTTAGGCCAAAAAAAGGTATGTTTCAGGTAACATGGCAAGAAAATGTAGGGTCGGTAGGTCGGATTTTCTTTTTCAACTCTTGTTTTTAACATGAAAGTACTAGCCAGCTAGGCCCTAAAATTGACCAAAAGAGGGTAAAAATACAAGAATTTCTTCAAAATTGCATAAAAACGTAAGTAAAGGTCGGCCCTGATTTGATAGGGTCGGTCGGCTGACATGAAACAAACCTTTCTTTTTCTTTTGGCCTTGTGATAGTTATGATAAGGAACTATCAATGAAAGACGAAATTCCCACTTTTGACAGTTTGGTGAAGGATTGTCAATAACAGAATAATTTACCACTGTTGACAATTTGAACTGTCAATAAGAAAGATATATCCCACTTTTAACTGTCTGAACTGTCAATAAGAGGAAAGTTTATCATCATGGCCAGTTAAAAACTGTGAATAGCAAGATCATGGTGGCTCAGTTTGAACTGTCAATACTAAAAATGAATATTCTTAAGGTTGATCGCTACTCATTGAAGATGGACTACTGCGTAGACAATTCTGAGAAAATCTGAGCATTTTATTGGGCTTTAAATATTTGATACATTTGGAGCCGGTGATATTTGTTATTTTTAACGTAAATTAGAATATTGGAATAATTTACAAATAAATCATTATTGAGATTGATATAGATGTGATCACTGTGCTTCAAACAACCAAGGGTATATAAAATATGGATCCATCCAATATGTGTTATACAGGATTGGCTGGGGTATTGACGGAAGAACTCGCCAGGTGGCCCCACTCTCACCTCCTACCTGGGTCACCTGGCCACCTACCCCAGCCAGTGCCTCATGTCCACCCACCTGGGTGCCAGGACAGACTCAGTTTTTTTGATGAAATGATGTGTGGGACCCCCTATCAAAATTATGTTTTTATGTTAGCAAATGATCTAAACAATTTATTGACAAAGTTAAAAAAAAGTCTGTGGAGTTTTTTTGCTATTTATAAGATTTTGTTGACAAATTTAGCACCAAATTTAATCAATCGTCCTAAAACCACCACATTTTTTTGCACAAAGGGTTGTTTTTGGATTTATATTTTCCCAATCAAGGACACAATATAGGATTACTCATTTAGAATATTATAACATTGATGTCAGCAGTGGTTCACCAAGAAAGAAATCCTGAAAACTTCATAATTTTTGTTATTTTTTGCCAAAAATAAAAAATACTTTTTTTTCAAAAATCTGTAAAAGTAGCTCGGGACCCGCCCTATTTTTTCCATTTTCCATTTCTTAATGATCTAAACGACCATGAGACAAAAAATTAAGAAATTCTATGGATGAAAAGTTAAGAGTAGCGATCAACCTGAATGACAGTTCGAACTGTCGCTAACAGAATAAATTTCCCTTACTGACAGTTCAAACTAGAACTACAACGAAAACTATCAAGGGTAACAAACGAGGTAAACACTTTCAGACAACATAGGCCTATTAAAATACAACAACATCTCAGTACTATCAGAGTCTGAGTGCTAAAATCTGGAAACGGTGGCACTTTGGTAAAAGTTATCCGATTCGACAGTAATTGGCAAAAAGTTGCCTTAGCACAATTGAGGTGTGTACACCGCTGGTCTGAATCAAATGCTAAATCTCATTGCATCAGGTTACTATCATGTTAATGATGAACTATTTTTCCTCATGGTTAGGAACCCACTCATCTGTAGGTAATTTAATTTCACTGCACGTAGCCTATACTGACAGACTGATTTAATCTATAGTCAGCGAAAATCGAATGTTATGTGGATGTGAAACTAATATTGTTAAAACCTTGGTTAAAAGTAACCAAAACTTGCACACACAAAGTAACATGCCATCACAATGTGTAATCTTTCTTTGTGTAAAGGTTTATTAATCTGTGCCAATGTATCTTACATGAAGCACAGTGCCATGGTGTGTCAGTCAGCCAGCCAGCACTTTTACCACAAGGTGCAACTTCCTCAAACTAGAATGCCTACAGTATGTTAACATTAATTACAGACTATAGCCCTACCCTCATAGTACCCTACCTAGACATAGGCCTGGGTATAGACGCAATCGATGATTAGGCTATGCCTATGCGTATTGGTCGCTCCATACACAATACCGATTGCAATTCTCCTAAAACTATATATCTAAAAGCACCATGGTTGAGCCTGACGCTGACTCCCATTTCCTGCGCTACTTACACTCCATCGTTCTGCCAGTCGCTCCCCGCCCTCTCCACCCCCACTCCCAACACTCACCCCCTGACCCTGAACCTGAACCTGAACCTGCTAAGTTAACAGAGTGCACTGCATTGACATACAGAGTTCATAAAGGGATAGTAGCGTTTTATAGTGGAGTGTTGGCACAAAGGATATGGTACCGATATCCAATGCCCCCTCCATGTGTTGGATCCCCACGGCTCATTAAGTGGCCCCGCTGTTCACTCTGTTGTCTGACAAGTCTAAAATCTGGTAGTTGTTTACTCTGTTAATACTTGTCTGTGGGCTGCATTCGCCTAGACTTACATGCCAACAAAAGCAGACGACAATAAAACTGAAAGGGTGTCACCTACCGCGGGGTGGACGCATCCTGTGTAGGGTAATGTATTCCAAATAAAATGTCGTCTGCGTACAACTTCATCAAGTCGTCAGTCGGAATCCATACGCCGCAGCCTCATCGACCCCCACACACAGACACACACATGCTGCAGACAAAGATAACACAACTTAAACATCCCATAATAGTCGCCAAAAGTTTGCCGCGCATGCGTGCTGGGGTGCAAAAAGTTTGGCGGGCGGCACTGAGGCGTTTCAAAGTGAACAATAAGTTGACAGGGCAGCTGGAATGGACGGGCTATACAAGAACAGCTGCAAGTGTCTCACTTGGATTTATAGCCCCTCTTCATAGACTCTATAGACACAACAAGGTCTAGCAGAAACTACCTGACCTAGATGTGTGTAGGGTGCAATAAGTGGAATGGAGCTCTATAGACTGACGCAGGGTTATAAAATATCCATTATTATAGATGCATATTCATTATATGCACCTTGTTCACATAGTCTAATTAGTATGTACTTTTTGAAGGAGGTCAAATAATGCTAGAGAAAAGTTTTAAACTTTTAAACTTACTTCCTGTCTTTAAAAGGAAAGTTATCCTACTTTATAAAAGTTGGTCGGCCTAAAGTCTCTGTTTATCAGTCAATTAGTTTTTCTTTCTTCCTAACAATAACAATATCAACACTGGCAAACACACTTAAAGGCCCAGCGCCCCTATATATAGAGCTAAGTACCACTGACTATTACTGGACGTGCAGTAAGGGGACAGTAAGATCTGCGAGTTTAAGCACGGATCTTGGCTTCTACGTTGATGCTTTAAAAGTTTGCACACGTCATTGTTTCCTTTAACGAGTTAACATGGGGTTCACATAGACTGGTAGTGCCTTGTTTGGAATTGGTTTATGCCTCAGTGACCTTAAGTTGACCTGGGTTAGTTTCCTAGGGCTGGTTAACTGGTGCATGACCTGTACGCCCCGACCTTTAACTATCCGAAATGAGGTGCGTTTTGATATTCAAGTCATAAAACGGTGCTGAATTAGACATTCGCTAAATCTATCCCAACAAATAAGTCCCAGTTTCTCTCTTGAACCTTATGCCACTTCCATCCCATGTAAGCCTGGCATGTAAGTGATTGCCACACCATGACACTGGTCTATGGCATATGTATTGACACAATTTAACATAGATTGGCGCAGATTTTATTCATACACCTTAATGACAAGAGCCTTGGCACAAAAAAAGCTTTGGATCAGGTTGTTTTACCTTTAACACGTTGTGCTAAGATATGGAGAGTGTGTCATGTTTGTAATACTCATCATACAAATCAGGTTTGAAATACTTTAAAATATTGAGATACTTATATCTATATATTATGCTTTCTTTACCAATGAAAATAGCAAAAACTACTTTTTTTAACTTCTTTTCTTCTTTGTACTAATTTTCAACAATGAAAGCTCCTATCATCGCATCAACAAACATTGTGCTGGAATCTTTTTGGATTAAATGTTCAATGTATTGTGAGCCAGACAATGGACCCCTCCCTCTATTGAGAATACTAAGTGCACATAATTAGGCCGTATTGAGATATTTGCCGATGTCTAGTCCCGTCATTTGATATATATTACGCCAGGGACACGATACTCTCCTGAAACCACGGTGTCAATATTTGTAACTTGAGATAAACTTTTTATAATATCTACCAACTACTATTAAATCCATTAAATAGAGAGGACTTTGTTTGTCATTCTGATGAGGGATGAGATGAGGATGAGGTAATATACATAGCAATTATATAGTCTATTATACAGGTATATCACGTAAGAATCTATATGAGAAGCAATATGTCTACCACTATAATACATATCATGTGACAATGACTAAACGATAAACACAGTGGCGGATCCCGGATTTTCCAGAAGGGGGGACCCAAACCTGGCCAACCATGGAGTGACTGTCTGTTCCCACGTGCAGCGCAAGCAAAGCGCAGCGGCCACACTAGGGGGGGTTGGGGGCATGCCCTCCCCTAAGAAAATACTGATGGTCTAGACATAAAATGGTGCCTTCTCACACATTTTGGGACACAATATTTTACGACTCAGGTCTGTGTCTATATGGTATTGTCCCCTTCTCTCTCTTTTCTGCTCGCTTCTTCTCCTCTTTTTTTCTTTTTTATTGTTTCCCCTTTTTTTGGGGGGGGGGGGCAAGGCCCGTCGGGCCACCCCCTGGATCCGCCAATGAAAATATATATAAGAAATGAACAATGAAAGGAGTGTTGCGAGCTATAAGGTACAAAAAAAATCAGGATAACATACAGCAGTTCCAATGGTCATACTCAAACTATGACCATATACTGGTCATTAATAAAGCATCTGGGGTAGTCCTTTTTGACCTTTTCTTTGAATAAGACGTTTTTTCAATGAGAGTATACTCCTTTTTAATTTTTTTTTAGCTTATTCCATCTTCTGATGGCTTCTCTATAGAAGCTGTGCTGAACAATGGGATTTTTTTGATTTTTTTGGATATAACGTAGCCTATTAGCCAATATGGTTTGTCTGGGTCTGACGTCCATATAGAGAGGATTTTGTCTTATGTCAAATGCATATGTTAGTAGATGTACGTCCCTTCTATATGTCAGGGGGATACATTTACTCATGTTCTGCATTTGTACCGTTGGGGGTTGTCTTCTAATTTTACCTTATAAATAATTCTTATGGCTTTATTTTGGATATTTTGGATATCTTTTTCAAAACTGACTTTACGATTGTCCCAAATGATATCAGCATTGTCGAAAATGGGTATTACTTTACTTTTGAATAATTTCAGGGCACCATGCACATCAAGATATTTCCTAATTTTGCCATTTGTACAACTCTGAAATTAGCATTATTTCTCGTAATTTTTCTCTGTTTATCAAAGGACAATTTATCATCAATGTATATACCCAGATAACTAAACTCCTCTACCTTCTCTAAAGCTTGACCATCGAGATGGATGTTATCATTTCCTTGTAGTATAGTATTTTTTAGCCCAAATCTCATCCATTTAGTCTCTACTCACTTCTCCTGCATGGCCTTAAGCATGCTGTGTACATTCCGTGTGCAAGGCTTCTATACCAATGGTTCTTACCATACTCAAGAACAGGGAGAATCATGGTTTTGTACATGATTGTTGACAAGTCCTTGTCCATATACTTACATAACTTTCTCAAATTACAGAGCTTAAGGTTACCAGAGGAGATCATCCTTTTGCACTGTGGCTTAAAGTTGAGGGTTGCATCAATCAATACTCCTAGGTAATAAAAAAAACGACTAGGTAGGTTTCGGAATACTTCATGAATACTCTTTGTGTTATTGGAGCAAATCAAACAGACAAAGACACACTTGATACTGTAAAACGGCACATTAGTAGATAGAATACATAATAGCGCTGGGTTATGATTACCTGTGATTATAGTATAATAGACAAACGACCAGCAGAGACGTCACACCTTGTTTTCATTTTTTTCTGTTTTGTGTTTGTTTTAACTATTTTTTGATAGGAAAAGAGGCGTTCTAATACACATCATCTTGCATAGAATCGCTTCCAGGTGTCCCACAAGAGAGAGCCACTTATGCATTAAACACTACCCTTTTACATAGTTCAGAAATATAACTGTAGGTGGTGGCAGTAGGTGGTGGCACCGAAACGCCCCCTAGTATGTGACACCGTAGTTCTAACTAGGTAGGACAACGTAAGTTTAGAAAAATTCAATAGTCGGAATTCATCATATCATATCTCAGAATGACGGTGAGATTTCGAATATTGAACTCATATTAAACTGCCATTGATAGATCATTTTTAATGATCTCTTAAAAAAGAAAAGTTGACATAATCAACCTGTTAGTCTCTCCCACTGTTACTCCTTTTTGGAGTAGTCCTGGGCTCCTTCCCTGCTCTACACTCAAGGCAGGGCTGTGCATGCCCCAACTTTGAATAGGCCTTGAGCATTTCCTTTTAAAGATATCATATATTCTGTGTGTTTTTTTAAAATATTGGACTAGCAAAAGTCTTTTCTGTTTGATCACACTAGCTAAATACAATATGAGGTGCTTGAATAATTAAACAACAACAGGGAAATCGAGAGCTTACCCAAGAATGCATTTCGTTTGCTCACTCTCCATCCTACTCTCTGCGTTCAAGTATAGGAAACTACAGTCCTAACATCTGCTGGGAGAATAATTTTTCACGACACTACCAAGTCTATTTTCGATAGGCTAAGGCATTCCCACAGTGCAGTGTACTAGGTCAGACGAACGCTGTCTGCACGAATTTCCCGCGTCACTATCGCTAGCAGCGGAGCTGCTGGTGTTATATAAGACATTCTTCTGAAAGTGGTAATTCTAGGGTAATTACCCAATTCCAGGAGAACCCCTGTCACCAATTTTCGCCGGTAAATTTCTACACCAAATTAAAAGAATATCACTCACAAACCTATATTCTACCTACTGGTGGGGATTTAGGGTGGTTTTAAGGGGTACCTGACCATATGAATTGCCTAGAAAAGTGATGTAACTTGATCAGGGATATTTTACATAGTATTTATTGTGACACAAAGTAGAATAAGATACCTATAAAATCTGCTCAGACTCTGTCAGGAGAGTCCACATGTTTAAGGTCCCACAAACACAAAAAGAAAATGTAATGCGTGGGTGTCCAAGTGATACAAGGCTATGCACATGATGTTATCCGTCCACAGGCACATTCTGCTCTTCCCTCTGGTATAAACAGGTACGCAGTGAACACGTTCTCCATCATATACAGCTATCTTAAATGTTCTTCCCTGCGATGTTCTTGGTCAGGTTGATTCATGAAACCTTCCCTAGGTGGCACCAAGAGCCACACAGAGTAGACGTTTAGCTTTAGTTCTGAAACAGCCCACTGATGGCGCAGCCGGAGCGCAGTGGTGACGATTGGAATTTTGGCATGGTCACTCCAGATCTGCGGCTCTAGCTGTAACACTGGATCCTGACGGGCTTTTGAGTAGCTTGTGTGTTACTGGGGTTGCAGAGGGTTTCCTGAAGGTATGGAAAACGTTTGAAAAAAAACTGAAATATAACGTTATTCAATACAAATTCGTTGACTCCAATTAACGTATATTAACGTTATAACAAAACGTTTGAATATGCAACCTTATTATAACGTTATTTTATACGTTTTTCATAATGGATTTTGACTGATAATTAACGTATTTTTACATTATAAAACTGTGATGGAAACGCTTACAAAGCTGTAGCATTTGGATGCTAATTGGAGTTGGGAAAACAGCTACTATTGTGAGATTCGATACATGCACCAGTGCCTAGACCACACAGCCATGGCATGGCGTCTGTACAAGGAGTGGGGCCTCTGTAGTACTCATGTGCGATGCATCAACCCCATAGACTTATTATGATAAAATGTAAAATGGATTTTATCATTGGAACAAGAGAGACCTTCAGTTTTTCCGAAATGACATCGGCTTTTGCCAATGTATAATCGTAATGGCTGATGTGAGGCCATCAGACATCGGCCACAATGGCCGGCCACCACCTTAGCTTTTCAACAGTGAAAGATCTTTTCAGATAGACTTTGTAGAAGCGAAGGTATGTCCATGTAACCATTATTCATTGGATTTACACAATTCCCGGTACATTTTGACAGTTCTCATGAAAATGTCACCTGTATTCATCAGTATGAATGGATCACTCAATCCCAATATGGTACAACTATAGCTTTCAGCAGACAAGGCGAAAATGGGGGAAAATAGGGGATTTTGGCCATTTTTCATGAAAAATCATCAATTTTCAAGTAACTATGCTACTTTGAACAGCTCTGTAGAGCTTAATAATTGAGATATAGCTAAAAGAAAGAAAAGGTCCCCAGGGAATGACCCCTAGATTAATCTCCAATTATCAAAAATTATAAAAGTATTCTTTTTCCATCCCATAATGCTGTTTTAAGAAAAAAGAACGTTTTTGTTCCATTTGCACTCCATAGCCTCTGAAACCTTCCAAAATGGAACTAATCTGATAGAAACATTAAATATGATCAATTTAGTGTACAATGTGTATAGTCTCAACATATCTGTGTCAAATAATGCATGCATATGTGTAAATTTGTACAAACCTGTTGAGAGCCCTTAAAGTGGCATTCTCACCGAGCATTTCCCACTCACAATTGTAGTACTGTTCTAGTCTGCTATGTGGTAAGTGCGAGTGGTGAGAATGCCCCTTTAATGTTTAAACTCCTAAACACTTCATCAAGTGTTCATCACGTGTTTAAACACTTGCCAGTTAAATACCTAAATACTAAATGTTTAAGTGTCTAGCTTTTAAACACATGTTAAACACTTGTAAATTAAACACAGGTCTAAACACCTGCAGTTTAAACATTGTTAAACTTTAAACATAACATGTTAAAAGAGTTTAACCAAAAAAGTGTTAAAAGCTTGGGACAATAACAGGGGAAAACATATTTCTTTTAGATTTCATCGAAAATAAAAACGAGCCTACCAATAGAGTGCCTCTATATTAGAAATCTGGAACAACAATACACTCTGTATTTGTGACATAATGAACTGTTGTGGACACATGTACTCTGAGGAATCATTCGGACAGAAGCTACTGTTCAATAAAAATTCAATTCAATTCAATTCACTTGTGCATGACATGAACAAATTAAAATGACATGTAGCAGTGTTATTTTTTCCACAAAAAAATGTTATCCAAAGTAGAGATTATTCTGAGAAAGGGGTAAGTTTAAGGGGTCGATTTAGATAAGAACTCCTTCTTTAGAAAAGAATAACCTGACTTTATTTGAGATGCATAATGACATTGACATTGTATACAATGCGACAGCAAACTAACCCGGCGCACAAATGCTAGAAATTGGCTTACCGGTACTCGATTCATTGGATGATACAGTATAACCTCATGTGATCCTGTTGAAAATATAGCTCTACATGATATGTAACATACATGTACTCATGGAAATAACTTGTATTAATGCTTGAATAACTAGTGAAGCTAAGGAGGACGATATAGTACCTTCTTAAATTGCGTTGGTAATTAAGGAGTCACTATTTCCTCAATGGGGAGAAATCTCCAAGTAGGTGGTACTAGTTACCCATACCTACTAAACTTGACTGTATGTATAATATGTATGTATGGGTTGGATAACCTAGGGCACACCATTGTTCTATCGCTTCTGTAGATAATAATTTTGTAAAATGTAGCAAAAATATATTTACTCTAAGTCACTTAAATACAAGGAGCCTCAAATCAAAAATTGAGACGCTTAGGATCCATATGAGTAATGTACAGGATGTAGTATTGGGCATATCTGAAACATGGCTGGAGGAGTTCAACCCGACGCACACTGTTAACATCTCAGGTTATAACTTTGAGAGACTGGACAGATCTTGGACTAAACCCGATGGGAGTGAAAAGGGGGGGGGGGGTTGGTATATACGTCAGAAATGATTTTTCCTATTCGATGGAAAATTATAAGCATTTAAATGTTAGCTCTAACGACATTGAAATGTTATGGACAGAAATTATGAGAAATGGCAAGAAAAATGTTGTGGTCATAAACCTGTATAGGCCGCCTGATGGTAACAAAGCTGCTTTTATTGAATCATTTAATGCTAAATTGTCAATTGCCAAACTAAGGCGTAAGGATGTGGTGATCATGGGGGATTTTAACCTGGACTACCTAAATGTAACTAAGGTCTCTACTAAATTAATGAAGATATGTATAAATTTGTTAGGAATGAAACAGGTGATCTCGGTTCCTACTAGAAGCAATGAGGAATCAGCAACATGTCTTGATTGGGTGATAACCAATACCTTGAAAAAGTATGAATCAGTTACAAGATATTGGAATATTAGCGATCATATTTTGGTAGGTCTGTCATTTATTGATCAATATTATACACATGAACGTATTCAATTTGAGGGTCGCACATATAAGAAATATGATGCAGAATTGTTTAAGAGATGCATACAAAATGCAGACTGGGGGCCGTATGATGACTGTGAATGCATCAATGCTCGTTGGAAATTTATTGTTAAGTTGTTATCAAAGGAACTTGATAAAATGTGTCCGATAAAGAAATTCAAAGTCAATAAGGCGCGTGCACCCTGGGTTACGGATCACCATCTAGAATTGATACATGACAAGGATTCAGCGTTAATTAAAGCCAAAAGGACAAAAAAAAGGGAGGATTGGGACATAGCTAAACGGTTGAGAAATTCTACAAATAAAGCCTTAAAGAAAGCCAAATCAAAATTTATTCGGGATACTTTGGAAGAAAATAAAAATGACAGTAAAAAATTCTGGAAAATCATCAACAGTTTTTTGAGGGGAGAGAAAACAAATCCAAATCTAAATTTACGTGATAAAATAAATGACTTGCCAGTATCTTTTAATGACACACCAGACTTCATAAATGACTACTTTATAAATATAGGGCCAAATTTAGCGAGGGATTATGATGAAGTATGGTCATATGATGGTGACACGTTGCCTGAAGGGATTGGTAATATTACGACAAACAATGAAGAGGTAATAGCACTGGTGAAGGACATTGACATTGGCAAATCATCAAGCATTGACGGAGTCTCCGCTAAGGCATTGAAGGATTGCTTGATGGCCATTCCGGATAAAATTGTGGATTTATTTAATATGTCATTAAGTGATGCTACTGTTCCCCAAGCTTGGAAGTTAGGCACTGTCATCCCCCTTCAAAAAGAAGGAGACAAGACTGACGTGGCTAATCTCAGACCAGTAACCTTACTCCCTGTGATAGGCAAGTTGCTTGAAAAGGTGGTAAATAAGAGGCTAATGTCATATTTGGAAACGAACAATCTACTCGACAAAAACCAAGGCGGGTTCAGACAGGGGCACTCCACTATAGAAACAGTAGTATATTTCACAGACCAAATTTATAAGGGACTAAATAAAAGGAACTATACACTATCTACACTAATCGATTTAAAAAAAGCTTTTGATACCGTAAATCACTTAATATTAATAGAAAAATTACGAAAATTAGGGGTGGGAGGAAATTTATTAAAATGGATTCAAAATTATCTTACAAATAGAAAACAAAGAACGTTTGCAAATGGGAAATATTCACAAGAGGGTAATGTTCTGTGTGGAGTGCCTCAAGGGAGTATTTTGGGCCCTACATTGTTCCTAGTCTATATAAATGACCTAAAAAATGTGCTCAAAAAATGTGATTCTTATTTATACGCTGATGATACAGTTGTCACCATTACCGGTAATAATCTAGCTCAACTAACAACATTAATGGAGGAGGACCTTGCACTGCTCAATACCTGGTTCAGAAAAAATAAGTTAACGTTAAATACTAAGAAAACAAATTATATTATTTTTGGCCTCAGGAGTAAATTAAAGGAAATAGTAAATCATAGACTCATGCTAGCAGGTACCCAAATCGAGCGCTGTCTAAGTGTTAAATATCTGGGTATTATGCTAGACCAGGTACTAAATTTCAACATGCAAGCAGAAATAGCGTTCAAGAAAATAGTATACAAATCTTATATGACTGCCAGGTTGAGAGATGTATTGGATAATGTCACAATGCTTAACATTTATAAGACAATGGTCCTCCCCCATGCAGATTATGGGGATATACTTTACGATGTGGCTAATAAAACAACCCTGAACAAATTGCAGATTGTCCAAAACAAATCCCTGAGGAAATGTCTCGGTTTGGATTATATGTACCCGACTGTTCTCACTCATCAAGAAGCCAAAATATCCAAGTTACATCCACGTAGGATAATGCATTTATGTAACTTCATGTTCAAGCAAAAGGAAAATGTTGAAATTGTGAATGCTAGAAATGTTAGAACCCGAGCCCATGATGCCTTGTTATTTACTACGGTAAAGCCAAAAAATGAAACATGTAAGAAAAGTGTATTATATAGAGGCGCCATGATATGGAATAACCTCAGTGTAGAGGTCCGAGCCATTGAAGATTATGAAGAATTTAAATTAAATAGGAAAAAATGGTTGGGAAGCACAAATTACATGTTCTAGTCAACGTCAACCCTCCCCTTACCCCCCTATATAATTCTCCCTGAAGGGTCACTGTGTTACTATTTGTCCATTTTACAAAGTAAATTCAAACTCCAGTAATACATATTGGAAGAAATTGAAATGTAATATTGCAATACATTGATGATAACGGTAGTTAGTCCATGAGTTATGCTACTAAAATGTATTTAATGTAAGCAAAAAGAAATGCTGAAATTGTGATAATAAGTTAAAAACTTACCGGTACACGGGGTGCCCGCCCCATACTATCCAACCCTACATTATTAGAGATTGGGTCTCGTATAATGAGGAATAGCAGAGTTAATTTAAATATGTGACTTTTGAAACACTTTATTTATGATATGATGTTATTACAATAACTGGTTATTACATGTGCCAAATATGTAATTATTGAAGTTGCGTCGTATGACAATCGTATTATACATTTTATAAGATGTGAAACTATTTAAAATCATATTCAGATGACTGTAAAGGAATACTCATCGAGCTGTATAAGTTCTCTTCCTTACAGTATAAATAAACGGGATAGTATATTTATACTTTCTCATACTCAAAAAAAAAACCATATATAACAACATGTTCCTAATTTACACAATATCATTTCAAGTATTTCTCACTTTGAGTCACTGCACCACTACCACTGCCTGCCTGCCTGCCTGTATAGTAAGCACAGGTGGCCAGTGTATGTGCTCCCCTATATACCTAGGCTACAGGCTGCGTGGAGTTGGTGTATGTGGGAAAGACCATTGAACCGCTTTAAACCAAAAATTATGAGCATAGCAGTTTTCTTAGTAATTGGGGCTCTTTAGGTATCCAAAATAACATTCAAAAAAATGTCACTGTACTGGTCTGGACCAAGTTTGTTTTGGAGTGTACATGTATATCATTGCCGATGATATAGCCTACGGGTGTTGGCTATCGGGATGTCTCTGACAACGATGAGACATAATTGGGTGTCCAGTACATGGTGAATATATAATTTTGCAAAACTATGGCTTTTATTTTGGGGAAACATAAGGCTGCCAGTAATACCCTCACCAATGCCAATAATACCAACAAAATCCTGAGTCATTCCACCATTAATATCTAGCATAGGCCTATAGATTATTATATAATCATATTAATATGACAATATAATTATATCATTTGGCTTAATTAAAAGAAAAGCCCACCGCTTTTTCATCTTGTCTTCTATTGATTATACATATTCTGAGAATCACCTGCTAAATTACATAGTGTTGAAATATGTAGCATGTGGCAGTAAGTAAAAGGAGAAAATCTCAAGCAGGGAGTGACGTCACAAGTGATTCAAAACCCGCCCAACACACTGCACTTATGCTAAAATGCATTATTTTACCCTGACTTATAGTCCACCACACAGTCATGGTATGGTTGATAAATTACCCATTAGCTTTATAAAGTATTTATAAACCTGTTCTCTCCTCCCAATTAATATAGGTCGTTAGCAGGAAGGCAGCAAAAGCCAACAAAATAAAAGAAATTATATACACAAAATCTTCTGCACTTAGAGTACCCTATTATTGGCCCTTGATGGGTCATTAATTGCCTGTCTAAGGGTACTCAAGCTGGTGTACATTACCGAGCAACCAATCAAAAAGTCGTTCACACCAATCAGTGAGCATAGACTTTCTGTCTAGACGAATCAATGGGCATGCACTCTGTGTTTTGAGGCAGGTTATGAATCACTTGTGACGTCACTCTCTTCATGAGAGTTTCTTCTTTTACTCCCTTATACTACATCTTTTGACATAATGTAATTTAGCAGACAACTTCTTATAATGTGTGTAAACTCAACATAAAAAAGCGGTGGGCTTTTCTTTTAAGTTATATTGAACTGATGGTTCCGAAGTGTGATTAAGACCCTACTGGGATGGGTAAAGGAAACTACTCAAATAGGCTAAGTCATTGCATAGAAATCACACCAGGAGGAAAACTCCATAGGGTGCCAGTAATATCCCCAGTAGCAGTTGGCCTCCCTACTCTAGTACCGCAGCCCTAATAGGCTAATGTAAAACGCGCCCCCTGGGTACCATACCTGGGATGCTCATTGGCTTGGCCTAACAGCATAGCAGGAGCAGTGCCAGCAGAGGTGTGTGGCTGCGGCGGCGCGGGGCGGGGAGCCACGCGGCGGGCGGGCGGCGCGCTGGTGGCGGGCGGCGACCGGTGGCGCACAGCTGATGAGCAGCACTACTCCCGAGTCAGAGCACACCACGCGGCCCCACTGACACACTGACGCCGCCGGCTCAGCTGGACCATTTACCATTCCGTTTGACGACTGAGAGCCGACACAACTCACTTCTGGGCCTCTACGACACGTGTGTCATCTGGCAACCCTTCAAGGTGTTACCACATCATTCTGCTGTTGTTGCGAGTAGGCTAGAGTGTTAGAGTTTGCTGCACAGAAGTAGCGGAGGTTTTCCCCTGCTCTCCCGACTCGGCAAGGTGATACTGATACTGCCTCGCTCAGTGCTGTGAATCATCCTCCAGGCTGTCAGTTTGCCACGACCGCTTCTCTCACCACAAAGCCGGTAGGTTATCACCATCTTCCTGCCCACCGTATATTTCATTCAGTAGTATAGACCCCAGGCACATGGCTAAATGCATGATTAGTCCTACCGCTAGGCTATTTTGGTGGCCACCTATTTCTTCGGCTGCTGCAAGTGTTAGGCTTTCCCTCTGCATGCGATCATGTTATATTAATGCTGTGTCAACTGCAGCTGAGTTGGCCTATTGTGCCACGCCCTTTGTGTAGGGCCCGGTGTAGGGTTGACAGGGCTGGGGGTGGGTAGGGGGTGTAGATCTAGGAGAATGGATCGATGTACCTGGTACATGTATTTACATCATGTCCATCAGTGTGTGTATGGGGGCACGGTGGGAGGGGGTGGGTGGGGGTGGTTATGTGGATTTATGTAACTAGATCTATTCTTAGCCAAGCAATATTGTCCTACTTGAGCTTCAAGTTGAGGGCAGCATGGTTTGTAGCCTTAGTATCATATCCTAGACCTGGTTAGACTACTAGAGAGATGATTGCATGCACCAGGGTGCTCCCCAGTGTCCGAGCCTCACTGTACTAGACATATAACCTGGTAAATATATTAACATTATAGTCCAGAAATTGATAATAGACTCCCGAATAGTCTCTCCATTCCTTAAATCCCCTGTAGTCCATTGTCAGTCTATTGTCTTTGTATGTAAACCCAGGCCACACCCCTATGTAGTAGTGGGTAGTAGTGCCCAGAGACACTACTAGATGCATCCAGTAGCGGGATATGTTTGTTTATATAGAGTAGCTCGGTAGAGGTCAATGGGTCATTATAGGAGCTGCTCCCAGTAGCCGCGTCTGGGATATATGATACGATAACGCCCACTGCTGGTAGTATAGTCCCTCACAGTAGTCTCCTCACAGTGGCACATGGCCCAGTTGTTGTAACATGCTTTGGCACCACAACAGATGGACGCCAGCTGGTCCCAGTCTAATTAGTATTGTCGACGGACCTCTATATATCGTAGCAGTACACATAGGCTACGACTGGTCTAGAATTCATAATTATAGTATACATATGTGAGCTTATCCAGGCCATATGTGCCAGCGTCCATTAAAATGCCATATGGATAGCTGTGAATGGTCCGGTGTACGTGTGGTCGATTTAACCTTTAATGTGGCAAGACACTGTTGGTGGTCTATACAATGACATGTGATGTATACATTGTGAGTGCTTTGGCATTTATGGTGCTATTTGACGCACCTCCACCATGTGATCGATTTAATACACTGTAGTACCAATGAGTATAATGAGTATACTCATTGGTAGTGCTACATGCTGAAAACGCCCAGCAATGTATAACATCCATCACATTGTACTGGTCTGGAGCATATTAGTTATAGACATAATTTATGAGTAATTTATGGTGATAATAATATCACATGCCGTTTTCTGACACACAGATGTGGGAAGATACATACTCATGCTTTTGCATGTTTCCCAGATTGTATAATTTAAAACTGATGGACGTAATTTGCAAATTTTTTTGTGAGCGCCTTCAACCCAGTATGCTTGTTTGGAACCATTACAGGGTAATGTAGCCTACGTTAATGCGTTGAAAGTCAAGCTGACATTACCTCCTCGCCGGGCCTCCTCGTAGTTTACAGATTGAGACAAAGTTGGATAGTAGGGTAAGGCATGCACAGCGGCATCACTTTTAAGACTAACGGAATAGCGGAGGTTGTATTAACCATGCCTCAGGATATGTCAAGAGTTAATTGGTGATATTTGACCTACACCGGAGGGGGGGGGGTGAAAGGGATAATTAAAAACGAAGAGGACATCAATAGGTATCCCCCGGTTTTATAATATCCCACCACTTCTAAAGCATCTAGATCTAAGCCTGTCCATTAGAGACAGAAGGGAAGTTGATATGGGTGAGTGGAGAGGAGGAGTGGGTGAATGACTATATCAAATACCTGAAGATCCTAAAGACCTGGCCTCTGCGACCCCCCCCCCCCCGACCTGCCCACACTCACACACACACACGCTCCTTTGGATGTCAGGTATATTAGACTGGCTCACTTCTAATGACGTCCCCGTGGAGAGGAGGCAGTCTGGGTATATACAATAGGCATTAGAGACCGGAGCAAGTCTAAAAGTGTATTAATGGTTTTAGAAAAAGAAAGACGTGTACAGGTTTATTGAAGGCGCTGCCGCCTCCACCTGTACACCACCGTCACTTAACAGAGCTCCCTTTTAAGTTAACCCTTTAAGGGCCGCATAGTGCTTTAATGATGTATGCCCTTTATCGTCATTCTGCTTGAATGCAGCTCTGAAGAGTAACTCGCCAATGCTGTGCCCCATATTGACACTATATGACACTCGCCAGAGGGGTCGGCATGATGCATGAATGCAGGCCTGGCGAGCAGACTCGGCGGGTCTACATGCATGCATCACGTCGACAAAAGTCAGAGAATAATAAAGCACTATATATGCGGCCCTTAAAGGGTTAGTACACTTTTACCTCCCCTGCCTCCAGGGAGGTTATACCTGTTAGCTGCCGCCAGGGTCTCACCGCAAACCACCTTTAGTACCTGTAACACCTTTCTATATGTGCAATTTTCGGTGGATTAAAACTCAATCCTGGGTGTAGATTACACTTACATGGAGGGTAGATTCACCTGAAGTCGACCACATAACTTGAGATATACACAGGTCTCCGTATTTAGTTATCAATGTATACTAAACCATACGCATTATGTGTTACTCTTCCAAAAAAGGATAAATAGAAAACTCACCATTCATTTAAAAAAACTTTTAAATTGAGGTGGACATCTCAAAGTATGTGGTTGCCTGTAGGTGAATCGACCCTATTGTAACGGTCGCGGAAAAATCGTCTGGAGAAAGCGGGACTCGAACGCACGACCCCCTGGCTCCGGAGCCAAGTGCTCTACCACTGAGCTACTTCCCCGTCTGACAATCTAACAGCGCCGTACATTACTGGGTCGGTTCGGTAACCACTGCCCTTACACAGCTCCCCCAGCCTCTATCATGCCCCGTAGCAGCCAATGATAGAAGCTCACAGTGCCAAACCGATCCAGCCAATTTGTTGACTTGACTCCATGCTGAACTCCAACTGCCCGTACTGGGAACCAACTCTTCGCTACCTGCTCATCCAACTACCAACCGCCAGCAGGTGGCCAATCCCCAGTAAGTTGGGATGCTCCAACCGTCTAAGTCAACCGTACCAGCGAGTGCGCTCGCTTTCTCCACCAGTGTAACGGTCGCGGAAAAATCGTCTGGAGAAAGCGGGACTCGAACCCACGACCCCCTGACTCCGGAGCCAAGTGCTCTACCACTGAGCTACTTCCCCGTCTGACAATCTAACAGCGCCGTACGTTACTGGGTCGGTTCGGTAACCACTGCCCTTACACTATGGAAATTGTTGGGTTAAACCCGCAGATCTTACTGCACGTCCAGTAACAGTCAGAGTGCAGTCGGGACAGGTACTCAGCCCTATATATAGGGGCGCTGGGGGTTTAAGTTGTTCTTCCAATCCTAGTGCTGGTAGGCCTGCTAGGAAATGATGCCCTAAAGCCATGTTAAACCCCCAGCGCCCTATATATAGGGCTGAATGCCTGTCCCGGCTCCAGTCTGACTGTCGCTGGAGGGGTACCGAGATCTGCGCCTTTAAGAAAATAGGAGTTCGAAGAGTTCATGGTGATGTTATGTTCTCTCGCCCACATATCCAACACTGGGTTTCAAAGAAAATTCTGTACCAAATTATAAGCACATACATAAACATATAAAAAGAAACAATAATAAAGTTCGCATGGTACACCTGTCAAATGGCAGACACAGAATCCGGTCAAATCGTTCTCCCCTAGTTCTAAATTCAATTACCGGGTACCGTATCAGTATAAGCTAGGATAATACTATTATTAATAGACATGGGTTAATTATCTGTACTATATCCCATGATTAGAGGATCGTAGTACGTTTCTCGCTGAGCTAGGCCTATACATAAACCACGGGATAAATATACACGGGACGTCTCACTTTAGAAGCATGAGCTATTAATGTCAGGGTAGTGAACTGGCGGCAGTCATGCTAATCTTGGACGTGTCAGACATAAATTTATAACGTCGGGTCCCGTGAAAAGTAACCCAGCCGACCGTGGACGGCCCCCGCACCCCCCCCCCCCCCCCCACACACACACACACTCTAAACTCCCTCCTACACTATCCACGCTCAATACCTTTCCCTCTAGTTCATGCCTTGCAGTCAACCAATGAGTATCACAACTCAAAAGTTAAAGTAGTTCTTCCCTCTTGCCAAACTACAGCCACTTGAGCGTTCATTAGCGCGCGGTACGATCGAATTCAAAAGTCGTCTGCTCTATTAATTCTCAAGTGGAATTGTCGTCTGCCCTGTGAGAGGATTGTGTATGTTGGAGCTCACTGTACTTGGGTTACACAAGTGTCCTTGCTGCTTAGATGCCGGTGGATGTATACTGTCAACCAGATAGTTTAAAGGTAGGTGCGGAAAGATAGGAGTTCTTTCTGGCAGGTGTATAAGGATAAAACGGAATGCAACGGGTGCCTAGGATCCGCACCTGTATCCTGGCACAAGCAGTAATCGTGAGATGTTGGTTCTGTTCTTGGAACGTAGCTTGTTCCTGACATATCATGGTATGTGTGAGTCTGGTACCGGGCCAAATCTCGCAGGATATTCCGAGGACAGAACTAACATGGCCGCCTTATGGATCCACCAGAATTGGCTTTAAGAGAGAGACAGTGAGAATTGGTTTGTGTTTGTGAGGGGCGCGGGTGGGGGGGGGGGGGGGGGAGTTGTCTGTCTACATACATGTACATGTAACACCAACCCTCAGACTCCTGTCTATTTCTGCTGGGAAAACATTGCAACTGGACCATGCTGGAGGGATATTTGTTTGCTGAGTTGAGTTGAGAGGAGTGCTTTCATGCAGCTGCTTTGCTGTGACGTTTTTCTACTTAAAAAGGCAGTGAACTTAAGATGGTGCATGTATATGTGTAGGGGGAGAGGGGGATTGGCAGTTAGAGCCTCAACAGGGAGGGATCACCCACTCTCGGCACCGACCCTGCTTCAAGTTGTGTTCACTATACACAGTTCTACATGTAGGCCTACTGTACTGTACTGTAAAAAAAACAAATGTTTCATAAAAGCAATTTCCCCTGGCGTGTCTTAAAAGGGCAGTCTCACCACTTTCCCCGCCTTTTTTTCTACTACAGACCATTTTGTCGACCAGGGCATCTCTTCTTTGACACCATCATACGTTGCTCTTTTATCCCTGTACTGACCGTTAATTGACTAATTTTGTCAAATATCATGCATTTATGCTTTTTATGCTTTATATGATCATTCCTTTCCTGGGATTATTCAAGTCAACATTAGAAAGACCAACATACCGTATATAAACCACAATAGATTCCAAGCAGTCCTACATAGACTTGTTGACGTGTCTATATTTATCTCCATTGTATAACAAATGGTGTGCTATAGGGTAAATTCACCTACAGTCAACCACATACATTGAGTCGGACATTAACATTTATATTCATCCAATCATGCTAAAACCTTTCTGTGTATGATATCACACTTTAATTGATAATTAATAAGCGTATCAACAAAGGAGAATTAGAGAACTTAATGCATGAATAACTACAAATTCAGGTGTCCGCCTCATGGTATGTGGTCGACGCAAGGTGAATGTACCCTATCGGTGAGGGACGTGGAGGAGGTTTCCTGCTGATGGGTGTCTGATCCTAGCCTCAAGTCCAACAATGTATAGTATATATAGGATGAGATTTGACCCCTGGGTATCACTCTATAGCGGCGGTTAGACCGAAATAGAACTGTAGGCCGTGGGGGAATAGTTCACCTTTATGTAAGTACCACATATAATAGTGTCATAATTATGTAGCAAGACCCAAGAGTAGCATTATGTCAGATATTTCCCATTCTTACTACTTATTTGCTAGCTCTCAGATCAACTTCTGCTCTGAGTCGATCTCGAAGGACTATAGTTATTCATACAACGCCCGTGTACATACATTTTGTACATGGGTGTGTTAAATTATATATGTACCGGTATTTCTTTTCTACTATAGACCTGTACATGAAAGAAATATACGCCAGTGTAACACCATATTTTCTTAGTCTAGGCAGCATGGTACTGCAATAGTGTAGATTGTATCATTACATGCATATATGATAACCGATATAACAGCAGACTTGTTACAGCATAGGAGAGTAGGACACGTCCTTTAGTCTCATGGTACAGTACAGAGCAGTAGTTGACAGGGACACATGGTAGTGGTTACCACCATCATGTCACTGCATGGTATTTATACAAGGATCAGTCAGAGCTTGCTGTCCCTGACAGTTCGCCCAGTGTGGGGATATTGTAGGATGCAGAGGGATCCACCCGTATTATAGGTTTGTGTATATATGCACCATGTGTGTATGCTGATGTATAAAACACAGATATGGCCTAACCTTGTGCGGGTGTATATAACCAATGAGTATATAGAGATTGATATAACTCATGGGAAGAGCAGTTCTGTGAACACACTAGTCCTAGACCTAGTTGCTTAGGACGAAGAGGAAAATAATGCTAAATAAAAATGGGAAAATGGAGACAATGATATGAAGACGACAATACATATACTGGTGTAGTAACATAACCTGCATATGATTGAGAGTCGTTTTGTTTCATAAAGGTTACATGCAATGTAAGCCCATAGGAAAATAGGCGTGGCCCCCTAGCATTTAAATTTGACCGCACTCAAGCCATATACAGTAAAATTCCGTTATAACGAAGTGCTTGGGATCAGCAATAAAATTCGTTATAAACGAATTTCGTAGTATCCAAACAGAGTACTTTATAAACATTAAAAGTGTTAAAAACATAGGAAATCTGTCTCTAGCCTCCTACTAATATACACAGGGGTAGACCTATTGTATTCATGGTTAAATTCCTTTCGATTCTGATCATAATTATAGAAATACTGCTATTATGTAAGAAAGACTAATGTAGATGACGGATTGTGAAAGAGGGGTATAACTGGGGACAGAGGGGCCAAAGTCATACACCTGCAAAGGCGAGAGTGTGTGTGGGGGGTGGGGGGCTGAGCTCAGACTTTACAGGGTTGCCCTGGGACTTCATCCACCAGGGCATCATGGAATGGGCAGAAGCCGTCCTAACACCTCTACATAATGCCCCACACGTCCTCCAGCCACCAGGGCTTCATGGGGGCGCACATGTACAGGTGGGTGGGTGGATGGGTGGGGGGGGGGGGGTTAACTGGTGGGGAGGGGCTTCATAGAGAGGTGAGTTGTCGGCCTGGGGAGGGGTAGGGCCGGCACAGTAGTGTGAGGGGAGGGGTTACCTAGGGGTGTGGAGGGGCATCATGGACAGTGAGTTGTCAGCCTGGGGAGGGGTAGGGGCGGCAGGGGTAATCAAAGAGAAGTCCCCTGGCTCTGTACCCGGCCCTACTGCCTGTGTACCCGGCCCTACTGCCTCTGTACCCCGCCCCAGGTGAGTGGATATCAAAGGCAGAAGTCCTCTGGCTCTATACCCGGTCCTACTGCCTGTGTACCCGGCCCTACTGCCTCTGTACCCCGCCCCAGGTGAGTGGATATCAAAGGCAGAAGTCTCATGGCTCTGTACCCGGCCCTACTGCCTGTGTACCCGGCCCTACTGCCTCTGTACCCCGCCCCAGGTGAGTGGATATCAAAGGCAGAAGTCTCATGGCTCTGTACCCGGCCCTACTGCCTGTGTACCCGGCCCTACTGCCTCTGTACCCCGCCCCAGGTGAGTGGATATCAAAGGCAGAAGTCCTCTGGCTCTATACCCGGTCCTACTGCCTGTGTACCCGGCCCTACTGCCTCTGTACCCCGCCCCAGGTGAGTGGATATCAAAGGCAGAAGTCTCATGGCTCTGTACCCGGCCCTGATGCCTCTGTACTTCCCCCGAGGTGAGGGAAAATTTGAAGAAAATTCATGACTAGGCCAGAGAAAAATTCGTTATAACAGAATTTGAATGAAAGAAAATTCGTTATAACGGGACTCTTTTACTATAGAAATGTATGGGAAAGAATTTGGGCACAGTAATATGTTTGTTATATCCGAAAATTCGTTATATCCGAATTCTGTTGGGTAGACGGATTATTGAGGGTCGTGGGCCTAGGCCTAGATTAGTCTAGTAAATTTAACCCATTCGGTGTGATGCTACAGAGGCGGTGCATCCACCGTCGTTCCTCCACATTTAGTTCCGTGATTCCGGCAGGGGATCTCGGTGGGCTTTTTATGAAACTCAAAACTGTAATTTCTAACCCGTTCCATCTAGATGGTTGTTGTGGGGGAGGGGGGCATAGGTTATAATGTCTTCCAACCGGTTTGTCGCGGTTGTGGTCTATGTCCCCATGGTGACCCTGGAATCGGTCCATTATCCGTTCCAAGGTCTGGCCAACATATTGTATGCCACAGGATTTACAAGTTATGGCATAGATTATGTTGGCGGTTTGACAGTTGACAGAAGTCAAGGTCCTGAACTTTCTGCCGGTTGTGGTCGACTGAATGAAGCCGCGCTTGTTAATTTTTGGGCAGTATCTACAGTTCAGAGGTGTGTTACACGGGTACTTTCTAATGTGTGGGACCTTAGTTATGGGGGTCTTTTGGCTGGTGGAGGCTCTCACGAGTTCGTCACCCAGGCTTTTGTTTCGCCTGTTGCCAAAGACCAATTTGTGCTCGTGGAACTCGCGGGTTGTTTTTGTCTTTTTCATTTGGTCCCAATTTTCTGTGAGAATTTGTTTTATAGGGGGGTTGTGGGGGTTGTGGGTAGTAATACAATAAAATGCTTTCGGTCTACCCGTAGTGGTTGGTTTTTGTTTGGGTTTGATTAGTTCCGCCCGGGGTTGTAGTTTAGCCCTCGTCAGTGAATCTATGAGGAGATTCCGAGGGTATTTCCGACATCACACATCAGCATAGTGAGCCTTGTCAACAAGGCATTCAGTGGTTGTGCAAAGTAGGGACAAGAAGTCTTTTCCCGTTTTACCCTGTTATATCCGAATTCGTAGTAGCGGAATTTTACTGTACTTTACATGTAGTGGCATTAGGGAGTTATCACTTAATTGCACCAGAATCAGGCCAAGTTCACATAAATGTACAAGCCATAGCCAAGTCTACATATTAGATGCACGGTAGCTTCTCTGTGTCTCTAGGTCTAGGGATCAAAAGCCATTAAAATACAGTTCATGCATGTAATGTAATAATTGTAGTCCATGGCTATAAGCCAAGTCTAGCCATGAAGCCGCATATGTGTCTCCGGAAGAGTCTGCTTAAATAAGGAAGAGGGAATAGACAAATAGTGAAGATAATAACGCGTTGACTGCAGGGTTAAGACTATTTCCAGTCCATGTATACCATGTGTATCTATCTATTGTGCAGGGCATCGGGAAGGGTTCGTTGGGGAATAGCCCTATACTATAGTCCCCTCTAGTCCTAAAGTTTTAGATGCACAAATGTATCTGATCTCGCTCAAGCCTCAACCAAGTCATAAACATACGTCTAGATTATCTGTCTGACCATGAAGTCAATGTGGGATCAAAGTCATTACATGTAAATGATTTATACCGGTATGTATCTTAATTTAGTCAATGACTCAACCAAGTCTGAAGATGGAAGACGCGACTGTCTCTTGATGATCTAGTGGAGTTGATGCTAAAAGGGAGAATGGCAAGCTTCAGAAGTTCAGAGCAAATTTATTCAGTTATATTACTCTCCCACCTGACCAAGTGTTACACCTTTGTCCTCCAATCTAGTGTCTGCGCGTCTCGCCGGGGGCGCTCCGCAGGGCAGACGACATTTTCGGCACACATGTTAATTACACGACCGTAACGCCGAGATAGGGCCGCCTTGTGTGAAGAGGTGAAGGCTGGGGGTGGAGGTGGAGGCAACATCTTGATGGAGGGGGGGGGGGTGTTGGGGTGTTGTAGAGTTCATCCCTGATTGCTTGTTGAGTCAAAAACAGTCCCCTTATAAGAGGTTTCTTGAAATGTCTGCCACGTCCCTGAAATCTTCTTGAGCGTCGGGCTTTAAAAAAGCCTAAATTTGGCCTGATGGCTTTTTGAGTTAGCCTGTATTCGATTTGGGTTCACTTAGAGAGTGGTCATCTCACGGATGACGCTCAATTTAGAGGGGACTGAGTGGCGACCCACCATTCAAAAGCCATACATAATAGCAAAATAGGTTTGACTGAGTCAACATAACTACATGGTGCAGCCAACTATTGCCAGTTCCTCTTGTATAGACTATACCTTTTTTATCTCCTGTAGAAGTCTAACTGTGTGAGTTTAGATGGAGAATGCTGTAATAGGTGTCTACTGTGTGCATATATACTGAAGTGGCCGGTAGATGACTCACACGTAACATAACCTGACGCCTTTGTCGTGGCAGCAGAGTCTATTCTACATCACAGGAGTCTACATTATACAAGTATAGTAAACAACAAGTGCATCTGACACGGGGCTATATTGATGTAACCCATGCTGTAAGACATAGATGTATATGCCAGACCTACGTCAAGCGTTTATGGCTAAATAACTATACTACTATTACATTATATAGAGTGCATGTCTCGTGTTTGATAGTGTATATCATGTTTACATGACCTATGTCCATGATGCACTATAGCGACCAAGTACACAGCTATACAGCCAGCTGTTACGGTGGTGTTTGCTCATAGCATGGTATACATGGATTTGTATAATAATCAATAGTGTGTGAAAAGTCCATGAATGAAGGTATTTAAGGGTTATTTAACAACTAGATACGACAATGGACGTTAATTGAAACAAGCACACTCCAATTAAGCCAAGAAACACGTACGTATCAATGATAGAGACGACGTTTCTGATGGTTATGAATGCAGTTCAATCTGATACTATCCTGTCATGTGACGCACGTGGCCCAACACGTGAGGCACGTGCAGGTCGGTATACTCCCTCTCAAAGGCTGTTATGTAAGTGTCACATGCTGCCACACGTGACACAACCCTCTCAGGCCGTCACGGGCGCCCCAGCGCCGTCACAGGCCGCTGCACAAGCCCCAGGGCCGTCACAGGCCGCTGCACAAGCCCCAGGACCGTCACAGGCCGCTGCACAAGCCCCAGCGCCGTCACAGGCCGCTGCACAAGCCTCAGGACCGTCACAGGCCGCTGCACAAGCCTCAGGTCCGTCACAGGCCGCTGCACACGGTCACATAGGGGCTTGTTGCACCTTTTGGCCAATCACTGTCAACTGACACTAACACTCAAGATGCCATGCTGGTAGCCTGGCCCCCTTAAATAGGGTCAGGTCCCAGCACTGGGCATCTCCATCCTCACTATACACTTGGACACCACTGAGCAAGGACCTCTCCACTGACTGAGAACAAGGCTATAGGCTATGCCCTACTAGGCCCAACTATCAGACATGGTGTAGGACCCCCTTGGCTCTAGTCCAGTACTAACCTCAGGGTTATTAGGTATATTTACCAAGACCTATATTATTGTGTGGATAGGTGTAACTGAGTGGAACCTACATTGTACTTACTGTACTGTTGCTGTCAACTTGTAATAAATACCAACTATACTACAAGACCTCAAGACTTAGTCAACTTCCTCATATTAAAGGGATCTCCCAACTAAGGGGATTCCTTGTATGACAAAGTGGTGGAGAAGTCTCAACAAGATCCCACAAGGTGGCAGCACAGACACCTCCACAGCCAAGGACCAGTAACACCCACCACACCTTCACACTCACCACAGTTGCAGGAAAAGACTCACCAGACCGTCACGGGTGTCACCAGACCGTCACGGACATCTCCAGACCGTCACGGACGTCTCCAGACTGTCACGGGCGTCACCAGACCGTCAATGACGTCACCAGACCGTCAATGACGTCACCAGACCGTCAATGACGTCACCAGACCGTCAATGACGTCACCAGACCGTCAATGACGTCACCAGACCGTCAATGACGTCACCAGACCGTCACCAGACCGTCAATGACGTCACCAGACTGTCACAGAAGTCTAGAACACCTACAACAAGTCTGCATTACCCTAGCAAGTATACAATGTACCTACTAGTACTACATTATTAGTATACCACAAGCATGGAGATACAAATAGAAGAGGCCATGCAGCAACAGCTGAAACAGCTGACAGAGGCTATGCAGAAACAGCTAGCAGAGACTGTGAAATTGCAAGTAGCAGAGGGACTAAAGTCTATACAGCCCCACACTACACCCCAAACCAGTGCTCCAGACATAGAGGCTGCACTTATAGGTATTACTGCAACACTTAAGTCTCTACAGGAGGGACAAGTAGCAGAAAGGCTAGCAAGAGAAAAATCTGTCAAAGCATTGGATGAGAAGATAGAAAGGGAGAGAGAGGAAACACATAATGACATTCTGAAACCAGATAAATTCTCACAACCCTCCCAAAATCAATCCGCCAGGAGACATTGCACAGACTATGAGCAATACATTTACTCCAAATATGGGAAACATCCCTCATATAGGATTAAACACTTCTCAAATTTCCTAGAAGGAAAGTCAAAGATATGGTTTAAGGCCTACATGACTGCACACCCAGACACAGACTATGACACAATGAAGGAAGCCTTCCTAAAGTATTTCAAAAAGGAAGATGACCGCCTTGATGCAAAGGCATTAAGAGGTCAAAATCCAGATGAATCTGTCTCAGACTATGCCATGGCCTTACAAAATATGGCCACAGCACACAACAAATCAGAGGAGAGAACAAAGGAAGCCCTTCTACAAGGTCTAAGGGAAGATATCAGTGCAGTTGTCATACACAAAGGAGCCTCAACATGGTCAGAAATCCTTGAAATAGCAGAGGAATATGAGAACCAACAAACAGTCTCCACCAATAACATTAAAGCGGAAATAAAAGCAGAAATAGACTCAGAACTACAGGAAACATTAGAATCCATGCAGGCTCAACTGAAATCTGTGACACACATAAACTCTATGCTTGCAAAGGAAACAAAGTCACAGAAATCTGGAAACCCCCCAAAGAAGGCCAAATCAGACCCAAAGACAGTTCAAATGGATCACTCATCAGAAGATGAGGACCAAAGCCTGAACCTCATGTCAAATGAACATGTGAGGAGGCAAGAACAAAGGGCACTGAAGGACCAAGGTAAACCGAACAACAGCCAACAAAGACACTCTGGTAAAAACAGAGGAGGCTACCAAGGTAAAAACTTTGATCCAAACTTCAAAAGAGGCAGAGGAGGATACAGCCAAAATAACAGCCGAGATCACCAAAGCAACAGTCAGGACACTAGCCGTAGAGATAACAGCAGAAGTCGTGACAACAGCAGACACCGTGATAGTAGCAGAAATCGCGACTACAATCGCCGTGATAACAGCAGAGACCGTGATTACCACCGTCGTGACCAAAGCAGAGATCGTGACTACAACAGAGGTCGTGATCAAAACCGTCGTGACTACAGCAATAGTCGTGACAGACAGCATGACTACAACCGCAGTCGTGACAACAGCAGAGGTCGAGACAGCTACAATGGCTACAGATCCAACACACAAGGCTACAACCCCCAACAGCAGCCCCAACAGCCACCTCAAGCTATCCAGCCTGACGTGCTTCAACAGATCAAGCAGCTACTAGGATCTTCAAACTCGGGAAACTAGAGACCCACAGCGCCGCTGGGCCAGTGCGTTGTGAGCCTCTCCAACCCCCCATCAAGATCCAAGACCAACAACCCCTAGGACAACCAAAGACAATTGCTAGTATAGCAGAGACAATCCCCCAGTTACATACTGGGAAATCAAGCCGACCATCAGTGATTCATATCACACCTCAACAAGATGCATCGCAAAAGGAAATGGGTGAGAGTACCAAAATTTCTGTTGAACTTCTTAAAAATGGCTGTTTAAATGCAAGATTCTATGAACACACTGAAATACCTTGTTTAGTTGACACCGGTGCCACTATCACCTGTGTCAGGGATACTTTTCTTAGGGAAATTCAGAAATCTCGAGATGTCGAAATTAAAAAGAGAAAGTTCAATGTACACTTAGCAGACGGATCCATATGCCATGTAAGACAAGCAGCAGTATTGAAATTCAAAATTCATGGTACCAGATTCGAATTCCCATTTTCAATTATTCCAAATCTCACAAAGCCAGTTGTCCTAGGCACAGATTTCTTAAAAGCAACACGATCACAGATCGAATTCAATGTAGACCCAGAGCTACAAGTCAAGCCAGTCCGAGCTGTTAGGGAGGCTACCATCCTTCCTTTCACAGAACTAGCAGTTCTAGGACAAGTCACATCCCTCAAATGTTTAGAAGGATGTGTAGGCACATTAGACAATTTGCAGAGGAACAACAGAGTTCCATACCTAGTTCAAAAGGGAGTTGTAACACCCTCAGAAATGAACAGGCACCCAATCATACTGCTCAATACAAGCCACCGACCATACAAGGTGAGGAAGGGTGATATAATAGCCCTATTCACAGAGGTAGATCCCTCTGAGTTACATCAACCTGATACTGACATCCCTACTGAGGAACCCACACTACAGGTGCTAGACACTGAAGAGAATTGTAGTGACACAGAGTCAGACTGTGCCTCAGTATATGCAGATCCAGATACAAACCGTGGAAATGACACTGATGATGAATTGGCCACAATTCACAGTGAGGCTCATGACATTATGCCAGACATAATAGAAAATGTGCCACCCAAATGTGTACTAACAGATATTGGACAAGATAGACTCCAAAAATTACTCCACAAGTATCAAGATGTATTTGTAGGTAAAGACAATGACATAGGTACAACCCACCTATACACACATTCAATTCACATCAAACCAGATGCAGTACCATGTCACTACCTACCATACAGGCAGACGCCTGAGAAGCAAGCTAAGATGGGAGAAGTCTGTGAAGACCTGGTCAGACAGGGCATCCTCAGAGAATGTGCAGAGGGACCCTGGGCATCCAGATCATTCTTAGTACAGAAAGCATCTGGAGGTCAACGTCTAGTCACAGACCTACGCCACGTCAATGCTAATATGATAAACCAAGCTTTATCAACGCCACGTGCAGACGACACACTAGACATGATAGGGTCACTCAAACCTACTGTTTTCAGTAAACTAGATGCGCAACAAGGGTTTTTCCAAATTCCCATAAGAAGGGAGGATCAACACAAAACTGCTTTCATAGCAAATGACAAAAAGTATGTCTATCAAAAGATGCCGATGGGTTTGGCTACCGCGCCGGCAGGATTTTGCCATCTAGTAACTCTAATTCTCAACAAACTGAAATACAAATGTGCCCTACCATACTTAGACGACATTCTAGTCCTATCACCAGATGTAGAACGACATTTTTCAGACCTTGAAGATGTCTTCAAAAGCCTGAGAATTGGGAAACTCAAGCTAAAGAAATCAAAATGTGAATACTTCACAGATAGGATAGATTTTCTAGGAATGCGTGTCACACCAGATGGTTTACAACCATCCCCAGAAAAGGTGGAAAGTGTCAAAACTTTTCCCACCCCAAAATCTGTGAAACAAGTCAGATCATTCACAGGACTATGCCAATACTTCAAAAAGTTCATCAAAGACTATGCCAATATTGCTAGGCCACTGTACGACCTACAAACAAACCTAAAGGTTTTCAAATGGAATGAGGATGCAGACAATGCTTTCAAAACATTGAAACATGCACTCTGTACCCATGCACTATTGAGATACCCAGACTATGACAAAGAATTCAGTCTAGCAACAGATGCTTCAAATGTGAGCCTAGGAGCTGTTCTATCACAACGCAGTAGTGAAGGAGTACTGAGACCAGTAGCCTTCGCAGGTAGAACACTATCAAAGCATGAAAGAAACTACAACACAACAGAAAGAGAGCTACTAGGTGTAGTATATGGGATACTACATTTTAGGCACTACTTAGAGAGTAGGCACTTTCATTTGTACACAGATCATGCAGCCCTGATACCACTCCTCACAAACACAGGTTTGACCCACAGGTGTTGAATGTTTTTGTTTTTCCTGGCTGTCTCTGGGAGTGGTCCCACAGCATCTAAGTTTAGGTGCTTCATGGGAGTTGGCATATAGTCCCTTACAGTCATTGGTGTTTTGTGGGTGTGCACTGCCCTTTTTGCTTTTAGGCAAGTGTCACATGTTGACACATACTGATTGACAATACATTGTACTTACTGTACTGTTGCTGTCAACTTGTAATAAATACCAACTATACTACAAGACCTCAAGACTTAGTCAACTTCCTCATATTAAAGGGATCTCCCAACTAAGGGGATTCCTTGTATGACAATACCATTGGGATGGAGGTTATATATATATATCCCCTTACATTCCTTTAGTATTACGATACGTACGTCGGCTGGCAGAGCATTAGCAAAACAACCGTTAATATAAAATCATTATCCGATATGATATAATGTCCCGGTAATTATCCGGCAAGGGTCACTTGCACCTGGTAATAATCAATCAGCCACAACACTATATTAGATTTTCGTTGGTGCAATATTTACCCAAACCCCACGTATTTTATAGCGTGGTTAACCAGCAACATTTGTCCCATATCCTCATATATTCTTTGTCTCCAACGGTCGCACTGGCTATACCATTGCCATCATGTATTAGGCACTAGCGAGATACTGGTGGTGACACCATGTGCACCAATTGTATCCCCTTGGTCACCAGACCAAGCACCAGCCCAGCCAAATCTTATGTCCGAGATTAGGGTACAAACATGGGGTAATACATTACGGGTACCGTAGCTGGCACTAAAATGCAACTGTTCAAACACCAGATCTGCACACCAGACTGGTAACTGGTGTGCAATGTATGTATAAAATATAACCCTGTGTCAATAGTTGCTGTGGGTAGCATAATTTGTATTAACCCTTTAAGGACTACATGATGCCTCAAGGCTTCATGTACGTCATTTGTCCGCATGATGCACCGTACATGCACAGCGATGACAAAAGGGGCATCCTAGTATTTCATTCGTTAATATGCTGCATGCCCTTAAAGGGTTAAAGGTCTCTGATTGCCCTGCAGTCTGGTGTAAGGTCTGGTACCTAAGTAGTCTATACCAAACAAGTACTAAGTAGTAAGTAAGTAAGTAGCTGATTGATACAAGCACCTCCTTATTGTACAGGGGGTCGTTAAGTACTCACCCTTATCTCTGCCATCATGTCAGGCTCGTCAGATAGGTATCAGACCGGAGACATACCAACACACTCATACACGCCAGACTCAACTCATCTGACAGCTTAATATAGCCACTGTTTTATTGCCTACCGGTGCATAATCATGGGAATTATACAATTACATGGGGGAGTATATGTGGGATTGCCGATCTTCAGCTTACAGGTGACAAGAAGTAACTGAGTAATAACATAAAAATGTACCAGTTATTAAGACATATCCGTATCCCTTTAAGGGCCGCATTTTGCTTTGATGTGATAAGCCCTTTGCCGTCATGATGCATGCATACAACCCTGGCGAGCCTACTCTCCATAGCGTCAATTTATACATCATGCCTACCCTTTGGAAATGTACCAACCCCATTAGCTCGCCATGCATGATTCATGCAGCCCTGGCGAGTTACTCACCAGGGCTGCATTCATGCATCATGCATCAAAGGGGCATAATGCATGAAATCACTATACGGCCGTCAAATGGATAACTTATGAGAATCAGCCGCTTATATCTTGCTTTTATGAACACATGCACATATATCACTTGGTAATTGGGCATATATCACTATTAAGGTGTTGTATCTCCCTTGGCTTTCTGCTTGAAGAGGGGCTTACCCATCTTATTTTGCTCATCAGAGGCGGAGGAAACCGTTTTTAGAGGGTGTTTGGCGGAGTATTTATCTAGCCTTTGGCATCGCCTACCGGGTTCGACGGGTACACCATATGTTCAAATACAATTATGCTGTTTTACATGATGTATTTCTACATGTAACCGAGAGCTCGACTGCATGGTTATACCTTTTATGTCAGGCCGTCTAGTATTCACAAGTCAGCGTTATTTTCCATCACGCAAGGGGTACATTCACCTAGAGTTGACTACATACCTTGAAATGTCCGCCTCAATTTATAGCTATTCATACATGATAAGCTCGCTATATATCCATTGTTGGTAAGAGTCACACTTTAACTGCACTATTATACACAAACAGAGGGCTTATCATGCAAGCATAAATATTAATTGAGGTGGACATCTCAAAGTATGTGGTAAACTCTAGATGAATCTATCATTGGGGCTTCCATAACGTATGTACGCACGAAGGGGGGGTCTATTTTCTAAAAATATTTGCGTACATATAAAACCCTTTATTTTAATGTGTACAAGAACTTTAGGGGAATTTCTGGAGAAAATGTGCGTACATACTTTATGGAATCCCCCCCCCCCCTACATGTTGCCATTGAAGGGCCATGTCCCCAGGCCCTGAATCATGGCCTGTTCACATCAAGGTTGTTTATAGGGTGGCGGATACAGGTCAGTGAGTTAGCATGTTACAGATGGTTATTTATATCATTAGATTCTAAAACACGAATGACCCAGGAACACCTACAAAGGTGGTAGTGTATGGGGCTGGGGAATGCCATACATGTATCAGCTGCATGCATGGAGTGAGACGGGCATTTAAAGGTAATAGATCTAATAAATTAAGGAGTATAACAAGGGACACCTGTGAGTGAGGGGACCATTGGTGTACATTAGATAGATACCCGCTAGGGTAAACCGCCCCTAAGTGGCCCCCCTACAGGACAAGTACCTATAGTGGCCCATCTATACCTCTATACACCCGTCTTTATGGTCATATTTTCCTGATTTGTTAATATAGGTATGAAAGAATAGACACTTATGTACCAATATCACAGTTTATATTCTCCATAGAGTAGCCACAGTGTTTTCTACAGAGTGCCAAACATGACATGTTTGTGTGACATGTAGCCCTCTTTTCATTGAGAGGTTTCAAGAAAAAGACATTTTATACCTCAACAGTGTGCCTATAGTTTTCCAGTAAGATCCAAACTTTCATCTTGTTTTCCACACATATTATCTTTACATTAACATGCCATCTTCATTTGGTGAAAATCCTATATTAATTAGGTAGTTTTTACTGATTGATTGTCGCCACTACAGGAGTACCTAGAGTGGCCCAGGGGCTCAACCATGAGTGGCCCACCAACAGTATAGGTTATAATATGCTAGGTGTAGGGTGAGATCTATTCTAAGATCCAAAGTAAATGGATGCCCCCCCTATGACCCAATAAACAAAAAGATGTCATATAATGTGGGAAAAATGTCTTTTTCATTATTTTTGACTACAGAATTACATGGAAATCAACTTGATTTATGGTCAGAGAAAAACTGGTCCATTAAGTTTCGAACCCAGGATCTTCTGTGTGCTAGGCTGATACTGTACCTCTACCCTATTCTGGATACATGGTGTTCGAACTGCTGAAAGCTATACTTCTATGACATTGAGACTGTGTGAGTATGTACCTTGGGAATTCAGATCCACGCCTTCTGTAATAAGGAACCTTATGTCCATGTTTTATGAGCTATGTCAGGATTGCTAAAGGTCCCTATGAATATAGGTTATACAGCTTAGTGCTGAGTGAACAAAAAATGGGGGTACTTCTACACTCCCCACACTTGTCCAGCCCCTGTGGCTACATAGGCAGGGCTTAGAACTTTAGTGTGAGAGGTCCCTGGTTCAGGTCTCCCCACAGTTGAGACCTTTGTTTTTTGGTGAACCATATCATAAGAACATAAAATAATGTTATACATGGAAAAGTTCCTAAATGTGTTTTTTTTGTTCAGTGGTACACTATGCCCCCAGAAGCAGTAATGGGTATAATTATGCCCAGAGCTTAACAGAACAGAAGCCAGCCCCCAAGAAGGCAAGATAGATGAGTAGGCTTAAAGCATATTCATAGGCTTGCTATTGGAACTAACAATGTGCATGAGGCTATATTTCATCATGTTCTAATGGAACATAACATTGTAACCACATTTACCAAGTTACATATGCATAAACAGTGTTTCATTGGAGTGGGCCACTCAAGGTACAAGGTGGGCCAGTCATGGTACCAATTCAATGTCCAAAAGGTACCTTACTTTAATCAGCATTTTCACAGTATATTACATAGAAATCAACATTTTTGACTTGTCTATAGCATTCCAAACAGTGTCCCAATGAAAAGTGCTGCATACTTCATGAGGATTGGATCACTCTTTCTACATGTAATCTTGTATCAAAGTCAGTCTTGTGGGTTTCAGCTCCTCAACAGGGCCACATATGGGCGGTTTACCCTATAAGGCGGCTACAGTAAAGGATCCACTACCCCTGCCACCACCGCCATCACAATGTTATATCCCACACCGACTCTCAGCCTCCAGGACCCCATACCGTCACCTATTATTGTCTAATCCGCTAATCCCATATCCCACTCTGTCTCACACATATAGGCCCCTGGGATAGCTCGGCCATTACCATGAGATCCCACCATGTGGTCCCATTATAGACACTCTAGTACGTACGTTATACAACTCTCCACAGCCCTGGTGGTACCGACCCAACGGTTGATTAATTCATACAGCACCTAAATTAGATTAAATACCGGACCTAAATGCCTCTTTCCAGATTCTATTTACATCTAGGGGTACAGATGTCCATCCCTGTTGTATAAATGCACGGTTTTATAAGTCTACGGCTGGTTCAGACCGGGTCCAGGCCATGCAGTGAGAGCGTGGGTGGGTGCATCAAGGGGTGAGGGGCGGGGGTTGGGGGTCATGAATGCAGATTGAACTTGAAGGCACCCAGTATGATATGATATGATCATAGATAACACCTCTTTAGCTATCCAATAACCACACCATTAGGCATATCGCATTTGTATATCTATTGGGATTTAGCCCAGGTTTAGCACCGTGCACCTATATCCCAATATTCTTCTTCTAATTTGGCTAGAGTATATATCTCTGGTGGAAGGAGTTATGAGGACCTACAGCTGTTATCAGTATCTGTTCGTCCCAGTACCTGGTACCAGGTATGGGTATTTTTGACCTGTTATCAGAGATGCACCACAATTATGTAACCCCTACCTGACACGTGTGATGTCAAAGGTAGTGTCTAAGGTATGCACTATAGTCACACCATGTGGCCTCATGTCCCTCCTGTCTCTCACGCCATGGGCTCAGCCGTGAGTTCATATTGTCTGTCTGTAGGCCTACTATACTGTATCTGGGGCCTGCTGGCAAGCCCCTGATTGTAGGGTCACCATAGGCCATATTGGTAATATCAATGCTAGGGCCTAGACGTATGAACAGTATTCAGGTAACCCGACATATCATTTTTTTCAGGGGGCAGGGGGCATTTACCAAATCATTCTTATTTTATCTATGTTTAAATACCAGAACACAACTATTAAATTTTGTTTTCTTGGCCTAGGAGACTAAAATGTCCTGTACAATCCCTGGACTCGTTGATATGACATATTATAGACTTGCAGACCAAGCTAAAGGAATTCAGGATACACCGGTATATGATATGATGATATGCCAATCACATATATATGCGTATCATTTCGTGGTACTTTGGATTCCAGTGGAAGGGCTAATTAGACATACCTAATCAAACTAATATACCATCTATTTCATGAATAGACATTTACATTCCTCTAAGGGTATTATCTCACAGAAGGATTGGACAAATACGTAGACTGTGTTGCAGAGAATACTAAAAAATACAACACCCTTATAAATGGATGCATCATTTAGATTTCCTTTCGCAGAACTATAAATCAATCCCATCAATATATATCCCATTGAGAATCGATTTCCAAAGGCTAGCTTGCTACCTGCACTAATAGGCCTAGAGTAATAGTTATAAAACCTATAGCACTATAGACGGATTAAATATGCACGATCTGCAATCACTTTTTCTTCGCTCTGGAATTGGACCCCTGCCACCTTTTCACCTTTTGATCCTTTCAAAGTTCACGCGGTGGACGGTTATGGATTGGGGCTTTGGTGGTGGTGTTATCAATACTGGACCCTGGGCAAAGATATGGCACGGGTAGGGGGGGGGGGTGGAGGCTATGACCATGTCAAGACAAGGGGTGGGCAGGAGTCTTACCATTGCAGTCTTATCAATTTTAGACCCTGCTTCTACACCATTGTTGTTACATGCAGTACATTGGTACCAGTATGATATAATATATGTTTCATGAATGCCTTTCTATATGTACCATAATAGTTCTGGGATATCATATACCCTGACCCGACCTCCCCTCGCCCCCACCCGACCCCATACCGACCCCCCAGCGCACCCTATGGCTGTGTACTGTGGGTGGTGTGATGCTGGTACATGGGGAGGGAGTGTGGTGGGGGTCGTGGGGTCAGCTGCTCCATGTGTATTATCTAAGCATTCAGCCTGTTATAACTGTGTGCTGGTGGTGGGGTAGACTGACACTAGCTGCCGGGGCGTCCTCCGTGTCAGTAAGTACACATGTGTTATATTTTACAGAACTGACAGTGAGTCTCATCATTAACACAGTATATACTGCACTTATATTACTATGGGCCTGGTATAGGCTCTAGCTATACTATGGGGGTGGATGGCTGAATTCGAAATGGCGACATGGCCTTTTTTCAAATGGACATGAAACATGGAGCTTAGTGACATGAGGGGAAAAGTAAGTGACATGACATAGGTTTTTCTTTTAAAATCGACATGGGACATGAGGATTTTAAGTGAAAAGGGTGGGGGGGGGGGGCACTACCCTCCACTCTCACCCCCCACTGCCCTCATCTAGACCCTGGAGTAGTGCACACCGCTCGCCCTCACATGGACTATAGTTACAGAACGAAACCCTGGAGCACTGAGGTTGTCTGAGGTTGGTGGTAGGTGGTAGTAGGTACTAGTACTGCCTGAGGTCCACACCACCTACAGAAACCCAAGGTATCTTCCATTCTTGATACAAAATCATGATCCCGTTTTACATTTATTGTATGTGAGATATCAACTATTGAATATTTTTAACATTAAATATGACCATACCAGAGTGGAGATGCTCTGAGAGTCAACACGGGAAAGAGGTGGCATAGTGAGGATTGTGGAGCTCCCGCCATTCCAGGGCCATGCGCTTCTGAAGGTATAGGACTGTCAATGTGCCCATCATATATATAGTATTCAGTTCATTTCCACTTGGACTTTCGTAGAAAGTAATATGTCCTACAAATCAGTTCTAAGGTGGATTTACGATAACAGTGTTTACAGTTTGAATTGTTTACATATTACTATTACATATATTTGCTGTTATCAACCAATACTATAAACATATCCATAGCCTAAATGGGTCTTATGTTTTCTTATCAAGAGATAGTCATGATTTAAAGTCCATCACATTCTGCCATTCTTGATACAAGGACAGTCTGTGGTTAACCCCGCGGGTTCTAACATGCTCTAATCAGCTTAGGCCAAAAAAGGTATGTTTTAGGTAACATGGAAAAGAAAAATGTAGGGTGGGTAGGTCGGATTTTTTTTTAACCTTTTAAAAAAAATGAAAGTACTAGCCAGCCTCTCCGAAGACCTTAAAATTGACCAAAAAGGGGTAAAAATACGGAAATTTGAAAATTGCATTAAAAAAATAGGGTCGACCCTGTTTTGATAGAGTCGGTGGGGTGACCTGAAACAAACCTTCTCTCTTTTGGCCTTATCGCTGGTAATAATACCACTCTCATTGCACTGAACATGCCTCCTCAACGGATGATGTCAGTCAGTCAATTATCGAAGACTTTAGCAAGTTTACCTTAGTAGAATGTATACATTTGAATTATCTGGAGTATTGAGGTTATCGCGGACACCTCTGCCATCAAGTACATATATCTATCATGTATGAGGCACTTTGAGTGCTATCAACAGATCAATAGCCTACTCATTGTCCTGTCAATAAATAGATACATATGTACGTGAAAAAAATATACATCAGTGGGCTGATACCTATATAACTATGTATAGTGTACATAGTGATTTAGTATGGCGTAGGGTTAAATATAAGTGTTATTTGTAAAATTAGGGCAACACTAATAGTTTCAGCCCGCTCCTGCAATGTAGGGGCGGAGACTGGAATTTAAAATGGGGAGGCGGTCTACTAAGCACCAAAAGGTGTTGTGAGCAGGTTACAGCAGATCGAAATAGCATTAGAAATATGTTGAAGAGGGGAGGGTTCAGACCCTCTGTACCCCCCCCCCCCTCCTTCACGACCATTGAAAATTAAATGCATTGAATATAAAACAACAAGATACAACTTCGAATATATCGATCGTCTGATAAGCGTCCGATGGTAGATTTTCTGGTGGTGGAATGCCCCCTTATTAAGTGCAGACCAGATAGCACTTGTAGCGCCCATGTTGGCTAAATGTCCTCTTCCCTATCTCACCGATTCCCTCACTCCCCACCCACATAATACGTATACCTGTCTCCATTAAAACATATATCGTGTATATATACATAACGTTTCCTGATCAAGGTAGATTTGGGATCACATGGTGGCCCCAGCTTGGTGGACCGTATACATGCACTTTCATTTCCTACTTTTCCCACTACTAGTCCCACATGACACATGTACCAAGGCTTTAAATTGAATATAAGAAGGCACTTGCTAACCACAAAGTGTAACCTCCCTGACTAGCTAGACTCAAAAGGCCTTGATCAGACAGGCATGTAACAAAAAAAGTAGGTCGTAAGGTTGCCAAAGTAACCCAACGCCTAAGGCACTTTTCATAGGTGACTACCGTTTTGCCGTTTAAAGTTGACCTTGTTCAAGTTATATTTTTAAGATGTCCTCCTCTCATTTAGACATGGGAACCCTCATTGGGCATGAGGATGACATGAGAACCATAATGCCATGCCCATGGTGGCTATCAGCTGAAAACTCTTTAAGGGCCGCATACTGATTTAATGGAGCATGCCCTTTGTCGTTATTAGGCATGAATGCAGCCCTGGCGAGTAATTTGCCAACGCTGCATTCAAGCTTCATGCCGACTCTACATGGTTGATACACTCCCATGGTCGGCATACATCTATCATGGCAACAAAGGGCATAATGCGTTAAGACACTAAGCGGCCCTTAAAGGGTTAATCCAACCCATCTGACTGTGCTGGCGTCTGACTGAAGTCAATCTGGTTAGAACTCGGATCAGACATGAACACGATATATTATAATGGTAGTGAATGACAAGAGGTACCACATTCAACATCACTTCTGACCTCCAACCCCGATCCATACTCTACCATATTATTTTCATTGGGCCAAAAAAAAGAGAAGAAGAAATGTGTGTTTCCGGTAACATACTGAAAGGTACATGTTATAGGAAGAATCGGACACACTTTCTTCTCTTTTGGGATTTGCTTTAGTTGAATTCCTATTTACAATTATCCAGACAGACACATCCAAGTCCTGCCTTAGGCTGCCTAGACCTCCAACAAATCAGGTATGTGTCAGGTTCAGCCCTATTAATATGCCCCCAACCTAGACGTTGTTTTCGTGTTCAGAATAGTTTTTATCATGTTGTCACCTACAGACTGCCGTGCCACGAACAGTGAAAACTGCCACCAGTTTAAATAAAGTTTACACTATACCCTACATGCACCCTCAGAAAAGTGAGAGGCATTGTCGCTAAAACTACCCTCACCTGAGAGTCGGCCAGTGCCTGACCCTCAGGTGAGGGTAGTTTTGGCGACAATGACTCTCACTTTTCTGTGTGTGTGGTTGTTTCCCTATCCTGACCTGCAGCTGAGACACGCCTGTAATATTGTTGGCCGAATGCTCACTAAATGTCTCAGGTCGTGACCTCCATGCTAGGAGCTGTACATGTATAACATAGTAGGATGAAAGGAGGGAGTTTGTTGGGTGAATGGACGGGCTATAGATATCGATAGCACACATGTCCCAGACTGCCCTTGAGACTTATTAGCATGGTGTACACCCGTCGGAATTAACCCTTTAAGGGCCACAGGGTGCTTTAATGTGCTTATACATGCCCACTCTCGTCATGATGTATGAATGCAGCCTAGGCGAGTCTGCTCGCCATGTTTTGCATTCATGCATCATATATGCCTGCCGATATGTCAGCCCCGTAGAGTCGGCGTGCTGTTTGAATGAGTATTATGACAGAGGTCAAAGTGCTTTTAGACATTATTCCATGCTTAAAAGTTTAACATAAGTGACCTCAGACGTGCTTAAACGAAAACGCCCATACTCTACCTTCAGAACACTGAGGTATACACGCGCCAAGTGCCTGATACCAAGGCTTTCCGACTGGAGTTCACCTAAACCCTATAAGGGCCGCATAATGTTTAGTGCATTATGCCCTTTGGTCTTAATGATGCCTGAATGCAGCCCTGGGGAGTAACTCGTCTGTGCTGCATTTAAGCATCATGCCGCCCTAATGGGTTGCTCCTGAGTGTATCATAAATAGTACCCTGGCGATCGGGTTAGTCAATTGGGTTGCATTCATGCATTATGAAGACCAAGGACTTAAAGGACGTTATATCGCAATGTATTACATGTAAGCATAATGTCCTCGTCTCACCGCAGCTGAAATCCTTCTTGACGTGTTGAGTTAGCAAACGAAACCGACGATGAGGTGCCAAAGTAAAGATTGCCTTACACTTGACCTCGGTCCAATTATCAAACACACACACATACATATATGTACATATATAGAGCCATTTCATTTTATACTCTACCACTCTACGCTGTTGGAGGTAGGAGTTTTGCAGTAGGTCCTTGTCCAGGAATGAACACAGAGAATGCCTAATTCTTCCTTTTACGCTTTAGTAACTGCTTTATGCGTTGGAATAGTTATACATACTTGCTTTACAGGCCATGTACACCCTCAGAAAAGTGAGCGTCATTGTCGCCGAAATCACTCTCACCTGAAAGCCAAGCAGTGCCTGACTTTCAGGCGAGGGTGCTTTTGGCGACAGCACTTGACACTCACTTTTCTGAGGGTGTAAACGATAGAGTGCTGCAAAAGAAACTAGACGGTCGCTATGCTTGTTTTAGATTTAGCTCTAACCCTAACCCCTAACCCTTAACCCTACCCCTAACCCCATCTTGACACAATATAATCCTAAGTGTCTTTTCATGTATCATAATAATTTACCAAATTATAATACTCTCCTGTTCTGTTTCGGCCATAGATACCACTTGAACCATGGAGCAACAGCGACGACGCAGTGCTCGGCTCAGCAAGGGGCTCTCTAGTAATGGGGCCTCTTCCAATGGCCACCATGCGGGCCCTGGAGGAGCAGCTAAGAAGCAGGGGTTCCTCTACAACCACTTCAACTTCACGCTGGTACCTGCCTTCCTCATCAGTACCTGCCCTAATGCAGTCATCCTCCTGTGGTATACGGCTGTACACTGTGACGGCAGCTTCCTAGCCTTAGGCCAGGAACTCTTAAGGAAGGGCATCTTCTCTGGGCTCGTCCATATCTGGGCTCAGGTGAATTTCTTCTCTCCACTGGCTCTGGCCGTGCTTGGGGCTTATTGCCTGTTCGCCGTTATCCTCCAGGTGTGTCTCCCAGGCCCTGTAGCATATGGGCCTCTCACCTCTAAGGGCAACACACCTGTGTATAAGGACAATGGGTTCTTCTGCTATGTGGTCACCATGGTGTCCTTTGGAGTGCTCACCTACGTGTTGAAGCAGCATGGTATGACGCCGACCATCGTGTATGACCATTTTGAGGAGTTCCTTGGCACCCTGACTGTAGTAAGCATGGTGGGCTGTGTAGGGCTCTACTTTAAAGGACTGGTAGCCCCCTCCAGCACCGACTCTGGCTCCTCAGGTAACCCCATCTTCGACTACTACTGGGGCACTGAGCTGTACCCACGTATCTTTGGTGTGGACGTTAAGGTGTTCACCAACTGCCGCTTTGGGATGACCGTGTGGCCCCTCCTGGTCCTCATCTTCAGCATTAAGAGTTATGAGATGTACGGCTTCGTGGACAGTGCCTGGGTCTCGTGTGTTCTTCACTTTGTCTACTTCACCAAGTTCTTCTGGTGGGAGAATGGCTACATGGGCACCATTGACATCATGGTGGACAGGGCTGGGTACTATATCTGCTGGGGGTGCATGGTGTTCATACCTGGTATGTATGCCGTCACCAGTCTCTACCTCGTCAACCACCCAGTACACCTAGGCCTCCCCCTCAGCGTCCTCATCCTGGTGCTGGGCTCGGCCGCCACCTGGATCAACTACTGGGCAGACCAACAGAAACAAGAGGTGGGTCAATGTCTTGGTTGTTACTTGATTGGATATATTTAGGCTTACTGCTATTAAAAGTCACATTCATTGTTATAGATAGATGCTATCCATGCAGTAGGTCCTATATTACTATCAGGTAGATATCTGATGTCCTGCTGTACTAGGCCACACTACTATTTAGGAGTACACTTATATGTGTGAGGCCTATAAGTAGCAAATCAATTACAGACTGGTGCAATTCTGTATATGGTAATACATACAACGTAGCATGATTACAGCCTATACCTGCAGTAGAATATAATGCTTTATCATGACTGTGGACTGCCTTTATAAAATCGATACTGAACTGCTTTTACAGATGTTTGTCTCCCGTGCGCTTGAACCACTAAAATAATCAAATTATTTATTTATTGCAGGTCCGTCTGACGAAGGGTAAATGCACCATCTGGGGGCGTAAGCCGGAGGTGATCCGCGCCCGTTACCGGCTGGACACAGGGGAGGAGCGTGAGTCGCTGCTGCTGCTCTCAGGGTGGTGGGGAGTAGCTCGCCACTTCCACTACATCCCTGAGCTGGCACTGGCCTTCTTCTGGTGCCTCCCCGGGCTGTTTGAGAACGTGATGGCCTATACTTACTTCCTCTGGCTAGTCATCTTACTCACACACCGCACGTTTAGAGACGATGAGAAATGCAGCACTAAGTATGGGAAATACTGGAAGGAGTATTGCTCTAAGGTGCCCTACAAGATGATACCCTATGTGTTCTAAGTCAACAAATTATCTATTATTACTAACACTGTAACAGCTGCCGACAGGCATTACTTGTGGCATTATTTTGGAAACAATATTATAAGATTCTGCCAGGGTTTAGTACATCTCAGGTTCTTGTGCTAATGGGAGGAACACTCTGAATGTATAAAGCAAGGAACAGAGCTGTGGAAGGTCATGGTAAATTTCTAGAGATAGGACCTGCCAGTCCCCAGAAATAAAGGATATTACATGTATATTCGTATTCAGGTGCAATACGCAGCACTACGAAAGAAATGGCCAGTATTTTTCCACATAATCTAATCTAATTGGACCTTAGAACAGTGATTATGAACATATGAAGTAGACTTAGCAGTAAAGCATTTACTCAGTGGCACAGGCTATACTTTCCTAATAAATAACGTATGAATTAAGCATTTCATGCACTAAGATATTTATAGTTATTTTCCATTCATTAATATTACCGCTATTGTAGTATCTATGAAAAGTATTACAGATAGGATGGGAGGTGTATGTATTGGTATTATTGCTAAGTCACCCATTACCAATACCAAAATACCTGAGTATACCTGTATAACCCTTGTAACAGGTAAGGTTAGAAGTACCTGCAAGTTATTACATTCTAGCTGTATTTGATCATTACCATCTTCGTGAATCACCACACCTGTTAAATTGTAGTATCATTACTGGCTACAGCCAATTAAGGCAGTCACAAAATACCTCCAGTTAACTGGACGTTTCTGTTCTATTATGCAATGGTGGTTACTGCCAGGGGAAGCGATGCAGTAACCGCACATGTATAGACGAATATATCGGTAGTTGATTTGTGGACTCACGAGAAGCAGATATATTGTGCTTATTACCCCATTATGTTTACACAGGATTCAAGGTTAAAAACAGTCATATTTTCCATATTTTAGAACGACCCATCGTAGATAGAAATGTTAGAATACATTACTGACAGTCGGACCATGTCTCTTCTTAAGCTCAACTCCCAAGCTTGACAATCATGCAGTGGTTTACTCCTATTTCAGACATATGCAATATTTGGCTGTTTTGTTGTTTTACCCAGTCAACCTCTATTTATTTAGTTGGTATCAATGTTTTCACCCGTCTAAAAAATGTGGTCAGCTACTAACTTTCCATATGTTTATAACATAACAATTACTGTATACAGTGCCAATATAATTGTATAGATTAGCGGCTTCTTCTTTGCCATGAATGTATTGTAAAGAGCAGGTATGCCGTAGTAGATTCTGTTAGTCCTAGACCAATGTGGGATATAGATATGGCATGTAAAATACCCTTGGAGAAGTGTATGCTTGTAAATATCTTCATGCAATTGCATTATTGGCATCAGTATTATGTCAGACACTGTGCTTGACAATAATGTAATATAATGTACTGGCAAACAGATATGCTTCAATTGTAGCATTATATACCGTTTAAGTCGTGCATTGTTCTTTTCTGTTGTGTTGATATTCTACTGATCATGTCCCTCCCGGGCAATCTCTGCTCTATAAATAAGAGAATATGAGCTACGTTCTGAAGTCAACTAAGAAAGAACAAAATGCATGAACGTAATATTGAATACTCTACAGAAGCAGAAGCATTATTTTCCATAAAATATATTTCCTTGAGAATGTGATAAAAATGTGCTCTCCTTGTGGAATTGTATATTTACTACGGAATATAAAAATACTATTCTGAAAAGGTCATAGTCTATGAGAATACTCTCCCTAGAATGGTGAAAATTACAGAGTATTATATTCTAACTCTGTCAGAGACATTTCTGAATGCCTATAAATAGTGTATTTGTTCTTGTACCTCTACCAGGCAAAATTTCCACATTTGTGATGTGGAAGCTTGCATATAGAAACTATGAGAGCTATCCTGTTGTGTTGTCTCACGACTGTTGGCTTAGTCGGAGTCTTATCGTTGAGGTTACTTGCCATTCAATACAGCAGCTTAGAATTGATGGTGATATTTTGTTTTTCTTGTGAAATTGAAATGAATAAATTGATAAAAATATGTAATTTTACTTACTTAAATGTATATAGGAATAGGAATATTTGATAGGAATAGGAATATTTAATAGGCAGCAAAAAGAGTGTGTTTCAGGTTGGCCGACCCTACCTAGAAAAACGGGTCAGACCTAAACCCCTTTTTTTCATTCAATTTTGAATTTATCTGAATTTTGATCCCATTTTGGGGCTATTTTCGAGGCGATTTGATGGTCCACAAGTCAATTCCTTGGTACTTCTAAGGCCGAAGTAGAAGAAGACCCAGCCTACCTACCCAGATATTCACACCATGTAACCTGAAACACACATTTTCTTTGGCCTTAGTTCACATGTTGATAGTTATTACAAAGTAGATACTTCATCAAGAGAAGAATAAGGACAAATTGAACAAAGGCTCATTCAACTACTCGATATATTTTGAGTTTATTGCAGCGGATAAGTAACACATGTACCAGCTTCTTGTTCTTGAAATCTTCTCTACTACGTTGCTTATTGCAGTATGAGTGCATCTTTAAGTAGTATAATGTCCTCAACTCTTGAACTATTTTATCAATATTGTTACATTACAGTGTGATAAGTAACAAATTAAAGAGCACACCCATTTAGAGACTAATCCCCTCAATATACATTGAGCTTTTTACATTTGCAGTGTCACGAATTGAATTGCTCTCTAGGAGTATTTGACTCAAGGAGTATTACGGTTGTCTTTGCAAAGCACATCTAATGCTCAATATACATTTCAGGATAGCATTTCCCTTGGGGTCCATTACCTAACTCTTAGCAGACTACGATACATCATGGTTTCAGAAGTAACATAGTCAATTCTGTATTGCATCATCCATATAGTTAAACAAGTCATACAGGGCAATTCAATCATGAAATGCCATCTGAGAAACATATCGTCAACGTAGGATATGTTCACACTCTCTTCCTTCAACTAAACCTACACATAATACCCTAGATCCTAGTGCACAGCAAGATCTAGGAAAGTTAAATTTGGATTTTTCTACTGTTTAACTTAGATAGTAACTTCAATTCCGTACACATCACAACTTTCTGGTCAATAATACAACGAACAAGCCTCGATAACAGTAATAAGGTCTTTGTGAACATACAACTGGCCATGTAACTAGGAACAGGGCACTGACTCTTCCCACCACCGCTTTCACCTCTCACAATTCAATAATGTGTCCTTGACTAACTGAATCTTGTTTTTGGCATGCATATATTTAATACGTCTCCGATAATGTGTATCACAGTAACTACAAACTACCCACGACTTGGCAACTATCTCTAGGTTATCCAACTACCGGACGACTCTATTAGTCCATGTTATCATCGTACTTTACATGGATTTACTCTACATCCATACGCATTATTTATATATATATATTTATATTAATATGAATTAATTGTCAGACACCACTTTACTTAATTAGTCCCAACTCATTCACTCAATCTCAGAACCATTAGTACATAAGAGATGAAACATGTAATAGTCTCAGTATGCTGTGTACCTTTACAACAATTAAGACAACTAGTCATCACGGTTACACACTGGCCAAGGCCCGAGGCTAGATAGAGGCACTTCTACAACTAGAGGACAATACTAGACTTATAGGGGGGAGCTAGGAGATTGGGGGTAAAAGGGGGAAAGGGGACAATATCCTATTATATTAGAACCACCAGACACCAACATTACTGTTGTTAATGTCCTCATGTCACAGACTGTACAATGCAGCGCCATAAATTGAAATATTAACCGATTATTGAATATATAATTATCTTCATTCGTCTAAACCGCTGCTGCCATAACCTCTTACAGTAGTAAGCAAGGGAACATTGCCTGCAGTGTGTTTACACTGCAAACCATGCCCGCCAACTAGACAGCACACTCAACTCACAACATTGTAAGAAGATATTATTGCAACTTGACAATCAACACTTAATATACTTCTCCATAAGTACAACTTGCGTACACTTATACGCTTGACAAAAATAACAAACATAGAGCAAGCGAGGGAGGAAAAAGTTAACAACAGTCATCGTTGCAGTGAAATCATTCGCTTTCTTTTCTCACACACAGAAATGATAAGTTTAGATCTTCTCCATTCTCTTTTTAGGCAGGTAATATTTAGTTGTATTGCTTTTGCATGGACCATCATGGTGATGGTGCATGGAATGCATATAACATCTCTCACAGAATTGGTCTCATTCATAGTTAGTCTTCGTAACGATTGTAGTTTTGGTACTCATCCCGATTCCGCATCTGCATTTCGTCAGGCCTGGCATTGTTACTGTAGCCCCCCATAAGGGGGTCCCCCCGGCCCCCGGGCCTGGTACCAGAGCTGTACACAGGCTGGGTAGCGTCTCCAAACGGATTCAGGGGGCTTTCTTCGGTCGGTCTCCGCGCCAGGTTGGGTTTGGGCGGCCGCTGCGGCGGTCCCGTCTTGGTCTTTTCAGTTGCGGCGTCGGAGATGGTACCTGCGGCATTGGTCATCATGTTGCCATCGGCTGCGTCTCCGTTGGCGAGACTGGATCCGGACACGGATTTGCCGATACGGAAGGTTTGTGTCTGCTGGCCCGGCTGTTGACCACCCACAGTGGCGCCGGGGATGTCCGCGTAGCTCAGTTTGCCGGTCTTTTCGCGGTATTTTCCTACGAGAGGGATGGCGGCAAAGATAAAGGCATCCAGAACGTAGAGAGCCCCGACCACGTAGAACACGTCGTCGTAAGACTTTCTGAAGTCGTAGATGAATCCTGCAAGCACACCGATGCATGGGTTATAGACACACAGAAAAAAAGATGTTTTCAATACTCTTCAGAGAAATAACCAAGCATCTGAAGAACACCATTTAATTCAAATTTTGTGTATTTCTTTTATGGCTATTGGTAATATCTAGTAACGATAGACTATCAAGATATAAAATAGGCTACTCCACGAGACATCACTCGTGTGCAAGGGGTACCCCGATGAGTAGGTGCGAGCAGGTATCGACTAATAATGGACTGTACTGTGATGTCCGGGAGCCATTGCCCTCGAAATGTACGCAATGGCACCGGAGCTGAGGAGGCGAGTAGTATATAGATAGGGGCATTGGGAGCAGGCACCGAACTGACAAAAGAAGTAAACCGACCAATCGACTCACTAGAAATTAATAGTCGTTCGACTCGCTCGCTATGTTATGTTCAACCTGCTAGAGAATTAGTCATGTTAAAGGGGTAGCTCTCACTTTAACTAGAAAATAATACCAATGTCACAGTGATGGCCTCTGTGATATGGCCATACTAGCAAGACAAAGTAGATCACTGGAGAAATGAAGAAATTATGAATTAACCCAAAATATTCATCATTTCTCAATTATCGGATCCAATATTTACACTGAGGTACATAATCATCATAGACATAATGACTGGATAGGTAGATGTTGGTAGATCGGTGCATGTCGAAATGAGCCTATAACTAACAGAATACGTTTGGGAACTGTTCAAATCTCTAGCAGATGCTTCATTCTCAAATGGTGGATGGAATGGGCAAACGACGCTCGCATCCACTAGGTGGCGCCCAAGTTACAAGTATAGACCCTTGTGTGTTTTAGTGTGTGTGCCCGCCACACGGTGTCGCGTCTGAGCAGTACAACTAGTACCACTAGTATAGGCAACATGGGCACTTCACATCTCTTTGCAAAACAGTAATAATGAGCAATTGGAAAATAGTTTTTTTTAAGTTAACTCAGTCGAAATTCTACACATTTTCGTTCCTAATTGTAATGCGTATGCACAAACATGGCAACAACCCCTGACATTTTATAAACCACATTCAATTTGGAACCACTAGAATATAACATATAACCCTTCAACCTACCTGAGAAGAATGGGCCGATTAGAATTCCCATACCAGACCACAGATTGGTGAATGACCAGGCGATGTCAATCGGGAGTTGTGTTACTTCTCCCGATGCAGCATATGTGTACACGATCGTCAGGCCAAGGAAACCGCCCATAACTGCAGGTGGGTATAACATTGACATTTAATTATCAACCAACAAATAGCTGACAGAACGTTCGTTTTCGTGGGTGTTAGTAAGTACATAATTCATATAGTCATTAAATCCGGCTAGATTAATTTATTACCGTCGGGGTAGGCCTAATCCATATACATGTAAACTAATATTTGCTACCCTTTTATGAACGGCCTATACGCATGAGGGTGTTTCATCCCATTCGTGAATTTGTGGACGTGTTAAATCTCCGCCCGTAAATGCGTTATAGATGCCGCAAATGGTTGCACAAAGAAAAGAAACAGAGGCAAAAAGGAGTCCAGGTTGCCTCCAGAATGACTCCCTGTTTAGGGGAGCCCAGGCCGATTAAGGGAGCCTAGATGACTCCCTGACTGACCTACGTGAGTCACCTGAGGGAGTCACATAGCTGCCTGGCTCACCTAAGGGAGTCACATAAGGACATGGGCTCCCCTAAACAGAGGAGTCATGCTGGAGGCAACTTGGACTACCTTTTGTCTCTGTTTCTATTTTTGGGTATACTGTCCGTTAAGGTTGATCGCTACTCTTAACTTTTCATCCATAATTTCCTAATTTTTTGCCTAATGGTAGTTTTAATCATTAAGAAATGGAAAATGTAAAAAATAGGGGGGGTCCCGAGCTACTTCTTTTATTACAGATTTTTGAAGAAAAAAAAGTATTTTCTATTTTTGGCAAAAAATACCAAAAATTGTGAAATCTTCACGATTTTTTTTCTTAATGAATCACTGACCACATCAATGTTATATTTGAAGTGAATAATCCTATATTGTGTCCTTAAATGCGAAAAATAAAATTATGGTCCAAACAAAACCCTTTTGTGAAAAAAAAGTGGTCGTTCTAGGACAATTGATTAAATTTGATGTTAAATTTTTTAACAAAACCTTAAAAAATAGCAAAAAGAATCCATAGACTTTTTTTTTTACTTTCTCAAAAATTGTTTACATCATTTGCTAGCATAAAAAAGTAATTTTGATAGGGGGTCCCGCGCATATTTTTAGGGTTTTGGGCCTTTAAGGATAAAAAATAGGACAAAAACTGTCTAAATCTCATATTTAAAGGCCAAAATAATGGGTTAAAAGCCAAGGATCGGGGTAAAAAATGCATATATTTTATACTCTTGGTTGTTTGAAGCACAGTGATGAGATCTATATCAATCTCGATAATGATTTATTGGTAAATAATTCCAATATTCTAATTTATGTTAAAAATAGCGAATATCAGTGGCTCCAAATATATCAAATATTCAAAGTGGAATAAAATGCTCAATTTTGCTCGTAATTGTCCAATTTTTGGATATGGCTTAGTGTTCATGTATATGGATCTAGTTCCCAAATATCATCCAATTTTAAGATATATGCACAGAGAGCTGCGCAGGAGTCCATATTCAATGAGTAGCGATCAACCTTAAGTATTTGCGTCACCCGTAACTCATTTGCAGGGAGGGTAGGGGTCCACTCATGTTTGTCATTTGAGGTGAAACAGCCACAATATTGATACACATGTAATACCAGAAACACAGAGAAATACTCACTAATAGACATCAGCATTATGACCCCATAGTTGACATCCATAAATGGCCAGCAGAGACAGACAATAGACAATGCGGCTGCGGCTACGATGTTGACGTATACTAAACGACCTTTCAACTTGTCACCCATGAACGAAGCTACCATGTACGTAATGCACTCGGCGAAACTAAGCAATGTTATTGCCCATGAGCTTCTCGAGGTGGGAATACCTTTAAGTTCCATATACATAGCCTGCAGAAAGAGAAAACAGGGTTAAGTATTTTGCAAGGACAACTTCTATTATATCCTACCATATTGGAGCTAGATTTAGCATAATATCCAAATGTTCAAAATGTTATCGACTCTTAATAGAAGTACACATGATATTGTGTAAAATAACTGAAAAAATATTCGATCTCCAATCTCAACATACTTAGAATTTAACCGAATCACTTCCAATGTAATCGCAGTAAAAAAAAGAAAACGTAGCACAACATTTCAGAACGTTTCTCTATGGCTCCTTATTATGACCAATAGTTGTATAACGTTTAAAACGGTATTTTGACGTAACATAACGTATTTTTTGTTAGCTCGGATAACTACACAATCGACATTTCGACATAGCTCATTTGTGTCAGAGCCTTCTATATTTACCACTTACCAGGTTGAGGAAAGGCATGTAAAACCCAAGGTAACTAAGGCAGTTTCCAAGGTACCAAAGGGCTATTTCTGGCCTGGCTCTGAGTTCTGCTAATGTACAACATCGCCTTGGCATATCTCGTAGTTCTTGTGCTGCGGTAGCTAGTGCTTGTTTCGGATCGCTGAAACCTTCAGCATCTATGTCTTCTCCTTCCTCGACTAATCGTTGCATGTTGGGAGAGTCCTGCAAATGCAATACACCTTGTAATATTGTATAGGGTTCTGCAGTATAATACCAGGGCGTGGCAAGCAGTTTCAAAGTAGGGGGGACTAAAGGGTTTGGACCTTTTTTGGTCCCTTTTTACTTGACCTTTTTGGTTTAACCTTTTTTGGGGTTGGTCAAAAGTGGGGGGGGGGGGGCATGTCCCCCCCCCCCCCCCCGTCCCCCGGCTGCCACGCCCCTGTAATATATCACTATATAGTAAGGAGTGTCGGCAAGGACTGACTCCATCATCAATGGTGAGAATACTTTGTGTATATGTATGTAATTCCTATTAATTGTAAGTAGTATATGAAAACAATGCGTTTCACAGGCTAATGCAGACCTGCAAATTATAAAGCATGGCGAGTACTTGTGTTTACAGCTCATTTCGACATGTATATATAGTCCTATCACTGTGCAATGGCATAAATGATCAAACAATTAGTGAGTGCTTTTTTTGGATTAGCCGTAGCAGTACCTGTACTACCTGAACAGGTCTGAGATCTGCCTAAGCAGAGCGGCCATATTCATCCAATTGGCTTATCGTGAGCCCGCCCATAATATAAATCCTTTTATAGGGGGATTTCCTTTTACATATTTAAAACCATTTCTTTTACATATCTAAAGTAAATTATTCTTTTTACATATTTCAAGCAGTTCTTCAGAGGAAATATATTATTTGACAAATTTTGGCATATTTGGTATCGGTTTAAAGATTATAGTGTGAATAATGCAGTGCACTCTAGACATAATACACACATAAACATAAAGGAGTCAACTGTGTCTCCCACATGGTTCTAGTAAACATGGAGGCTATTGAGTCTGCTTAAATCAAGGGTCAACTTGAGTTGACACTGATAGTACAGAGTCAACTCAAGTTGACTCTTCATATAAGAGGAGCGGCCATTAGTGGTTTAACTCTCTATTTTGCCAGAGCCACAGGGGGGGGGCACAGTGAACACCTTTACTTTTTCTCTGTATACCAACAAAGTCTTAACTACTAAAAATGCACATTTTATTCTGGAAAAAATCTATATTTTCCAACACATTTAAGCCCCCCACCCGTCAAATATTTTAGCGGTTAAGTGGCCCAATATCGTGTCTACTCCCAATTATTTCACCTACCCGGGAAGAAAAGTTCCAGCAGCAGGCCATGCCACTGAAAAAGATGAGTCCACTCATGACGCGGAAAGCTAGCCGCCAACCGAAATTGACAACGAGCCACGCGTTTATAGGGTTAAATATAAGGCTCCCTGAAAGACAAGGAAAAGAAATACATTATCATGGTTGTACAGTTTACAAACATAAGGCTCATTAATACAATAGCTATATGGGATGAATCTATGATTTCTGTTTAAAGCGGCTACATTATGGATGATACTACACACATCATATTAATTTTACAGTCATCACATGGTTTTTTACTATGATGGTTTCGCAGCTCCAACAGACTGAGAGTTCTGCACAGTAAAACTTGGAAACGATGCTATTAATCATAGGTGTATTTTTCACTCATGTGCTTTGTAAGAAATCTTGATGGGAAACCAGAACTACTACCATAATTGTGTACATCTAAAACCACTATTAATAAAGATGTCATGTGACACGATACTACTACATATACCAAGATAGTGCAACAGGTCCCAATAGAATAAGGATGAAGCGATGACATGTGCTCCCTATATGCCAGGGTGCTTGACCTTATATAGAGGGATCCAATGGAACCAATCGGCCTGATTAAGGGGCACGTCCGTGACAGCAGTAAGAGGAACAACACCAGCCTGTCCCCAATGTCCTCCTGGTAATCAGTGAGAGACACCTCACACCCCAACCCCCTCCCCCACATGAGTTATAGTCAATCCAGCAGTAGCTGGCAAAGCTACAAGTAACCAGTGAGAGACACCTCACACCCAACCCCCTCCCCCACATGAGTTATAGTCCATCCAGCAGTACCTGTCAGAGTTACACGTAATGAGTGAGAGACACCCCACACTCAACCCTTCTCCATATGAGTTATAGTCCATCCAGAAATACTTGTCAGAGCTACAAGTAATCAGTGAGAGACACCTCACACACCCCCCCCCCCCAAATGAGTTATAGTCCATCCAGAAATACTTGTCAGAGCTACAAGTAATCGGCGAGAGAACCTCCCACTCAACCCCCTTCTCCACATGAGTTATAGTCCATCCAGAAATATTTGTCAGAGCTACAAGTAATCAGTGAGAGAACCTCCCGCTCAACCCCCTTATCCACATGAGTTATAGTCCATCCAGAAATACCTGTCAGAGCTACAAGTAATCAGTGAGAGAACCTCCTACTCAACCACCTTCTCCACATGAGTTATAGTCCATCCAGAAATACTTGTCAGAGCTACAAGTAATCAGTGAGAGAACCTCCCACTCAACCCCCTTCTCCACATGAGTTATATCGTCCATCGAGCAGTACCTGTCAAAGCGACAAGTTATCAGTGGACGGCCCCCTCCCTCCTTAACTATACCTTGCCCCTCCCACGCCCATCTCCTACGTACCTGCCGTCCCATAAATGTATGCTCAGGTATAATATAATTCAGATATGATATGTGTGAGTTGTTGCATAAGTGGCCTTGGACAATGGTAATTGTCCTCGGTTGGTGCCTTGGACAATTACTATGTCCTTTGCTTATAACACTTATACAACCGCTCGCTTGTACCATATCTACCATGTACGGTACATCCCCTCCTCTGCCTCAGCTATAGTCTATACTGTTAAACCTGCTGGGAGAGCAAGTAATCCCCTCCCCTTCCCTCAACTATCGTTGATACAGCAATACATGTTTCAAACCCACCAGTGATCATTGAGAGCCACCTCATACACACTCCCTCTAGTCTACCTACATTGAGCGTGGTCACTGGTCATTGACATAAATATGAACCAGGGGACTTGCAGTGTTTGACAGGAGGTTATATGATGCAACAGGTTGAGGACTAGTGTGAGTAGAAGAGGCATTGCATTTGCTTACTTGTTGAGATCATTCATTCTGATAGGTTGATTATAACCGAATATGGTTAATACTTGCTTATGGTCAATACACACAGGAGGTTAAAGATGTAAAGTAGTTATTCAGGAGACTTTATGCCCAGGCAGGGTGATGCACGCATCACGTGATTTGGCGCTGGTTTGGCTGGGGATGGCCTTGGATTCTCGGGTATAATGACTAGCGTTGCCTGGCCGCCTCCGGCCATGGGGTCTTTAATCCTGGTGGACTGCTGGGTGATGGCTGTGGGAGCAGGGGGAATGGTGGGAGCATGTGTGTATGTGTGTGTGTTTGAGTGGGGGGGGGGGGTGGTACTGGCAATTAGTCAACGGAATAAGCACTCCAGTGGCCATCAGAATGCCTACTGCTGGCCGGCTGTAATTGGTAGTGGTAGGGTGGGGGTGGTGGGGGATGGTGGGAGGGGGGGGGTGGTTCCCCCACCTCCATGAGTATTGTCCCCTACATTGCTGGCAGCACGCAGGGTGGGCAGCATACACGTGCTTCCTCCAGGCGCTAAGTGTGGGCATCAGGCCATCAATAAAGCCCTGATCACTTAGCTCCCGCACCCAGCACGCCCTTCAGCAGCACGTACACACGTGCTCTGGCACGTGCTCTTCCACGTACATCACCCACTGGAGGAGGCTGACGAGATCTGTGGGGCTATTATATGATGCTTCTATATGTCCGCCAGAAGAGGGGAAGCACGCCCCCACCTAAGCAGTTTTAAATACTGCACATCTCTACACATATATAACCAATAAAATGTATCACACCCTACAGCTCAATATGATCCCATGTACTAATTCCCACGGTCACCGATATGCATTGGGATGTATTGTTATATAGGTGTTCAAATGTTAACAGTATCTTTCCGCATGTATACATGTATTTGATATGTATGTCGTGGGGCCTATACTGTACTGCACACATAAGAGGAATATTTATATAAGATGACACTGTGAAAAGGGGTTTAATACACCATTAATTTAACCTGTCGTTATACATGACGAACATGATTTAATATATTTGTATAAACACGAATCTATTCCACATTCTTGACCTCCCCTTTGACCTTTTCCACCCTTGGTTTTACCTTCACTACTGCCCGTGCTCTCAACTCCCACTCTCACCGCTCCCACTCTCCAAACGGATGGTAGGGCCGTCATCTGATCAAGGCTGGGGGCGGGGGTAGGCCAGGCCTGATGAAGATTCATTATGATCATTCTCCAGGGTCAGCTAAGGGGTTGGATGACGGATCACCAGCCCTCCACCATCCCTCAGTATCCAGACAACAGGGAGGGGGTGGCGGCCTGCTGACAACCTCCTAGGGTGAGGGTTAGAGAGAGGAGGGTGGTTGGTGGGGAGTGATGTTTGGCATCTGCATACTTCAAAGGGTCGTTGACTGAACGTGGGAGGATGGCTGGATAATGGTGTCTTCACCGCCCCCTAGCGACCCTCTCAATTAGGACGTATACGTCATGGAGGAGGGCCCAGACTGCAAAGTCCAGGGCTGCCTTATTGTTAAAGGGGGACAGCATTGTCAGCTAGTTTACATATTAGACAGGTATATACCTCAGGTGATCTAGGTGCTTTACAGATACTAATGCTGTACCTCTTGCCATCTGGTCTAGAACTAGAACCCCTTGCAATTGTAAGTTTGTCTCGGTGTAGTCAAGATGGGTATCATCAGAGTCACAATAACTCTATTAGGTAGAGTCGAGCATTGCCATTTGAATGACTAAAGGAGAGTCACACAGTTTTGACACTGCTGTATGAGTGATTCATATCTCCTGTCACCCCTCCTCTCTAAAGAGTGCACAATGTCAGTCTGGCCCTCCCACGGTATCTTAAATAACACCCATACCATGCAGTGTTAACGCAGGGCTAGGCTAGACTTTTCCTTTTAGAATTCTCCGATTGCAAGAGAACAAGAGAGCAATTCCGGATTCATCTTCCTGGCAGTGTAGGAGTCTCTTAGAGCCTCTCACAATGTTCCAAGAGAGAGCATGGCTCTACTACATTGCGACTCATCTTTTCTGTGATAAATCAAATCTCAAATCTAACTGCATAAAATAAAATAAATAAGACCCTCCGTTGTACTCTGTTGTACTTAGCCCCCCCCCCCCTCCCGCTAATCTAATGTTAGCCTTTATACTAATATATGATGTACGTGGTACATAAGAGTCCCAAATACAGGTATTTGTATCAGACGAGGATGTGTGCTGCTGTTGGGCTAAATCAAAAACATTGTGGCCTCAGTGGAATGTATCCCTAGAAATGGTCAGCTTGTGGTCTATATCAAGCCCGTAAGAACGAACTGAACCGGTTGCATACCTCGCATATTCTTAATTGACATACATTAATGTTGTACCTCGTGTATTCGAATGGGAGTTTCCCTCCAGATGATCTTAGCTAATTGACACTATAGATGGCGTCATCTCGACTGCGACACTTTCTGTGCCATATCGGGTGCTCTGATAAACTGATAATACAACTAAGACTGGACTGCATGTCCTTAAAGTATACAACATCTCAGTGCTTTTAAGGGTGAGCTGTTTAGGAATACATGAGGTATACGAATTAAAAATATGCGAGGTGTGCACATGTCCAGCAACTGGTTCAGTTCGTTCCTTCTTGCCTACATTAAACAATAGACTTTTCTTACCTATTGGGTATCCACAGAGTAGGATGCTGGTGGCGAGGACGTGGTACTTATGATCCTTGTCAAAATATTCGCCGATAACAAGCGACGAAGCCATATAAATGAGACTAGATCCGATGCCATAGAGAAAGCTGTGTGTGAAAAACATCCATTCGAGTCCCCGAACGAAAGACGAACCCAAACAAGAGACGCTGAAAGAATACAGAAGAAAAAGAGATTAGTGTCAATGGATTAGCTAAAGACATCTGTCCAATTCAACATCCTAGATATAGACATAAGGCCGAGAACTACATTATTATTATTGTTACATGTATATTTTCTCTGATCTGCTTGTCAATATTTACTAGGGAAGGTTTGGGAGAATTTCAGAAATTATTGATGAGCACATGTATATGATTATAATAAATACAGAACAGGACCCTGAATCAATATAAAAATGGTAAATGACGTTCGTTTTATCTGAGTGGTATTGACATTAGGCCCTTATATCCTGTCCTGGAAACCCTAGGACCTTCACCTCCTTGATATGGCTTCAGGGTCCCGTGTTTCATACATGTATTGTGTTTGTGTCTGAATATGTTTACTATCAGAAACGTCTAAATACATTTGTAAGTGATACTTTACTTAGAGTATAAGGCAGAAAAGCGTTGGTGGAACTCTTTCAAATAAGGTTCATGTAACTTGTATAGAGTACATTATTCACTCATATCTGCACTGTAAATAGTAAGTATAGGTAGACCATAGAATCTACTGTAGTTTCACAGCGTCTACTGTAGGTCTAGTTTACAGTAGCTTCTACTGTTAACCCACATCGAAGTGCACGCATACAATAGGTTCTAAAGTGTTTGTCCTTATTATACATTACTCCCGACCCCAGGCCCAGCTAACAAAAAAACGTTATTTTACGTCAAAATAAGGTTTTAAACTTTACATAACGTTATGTCATACTAAAGAGCCTCAGAAAAACGTTGACATATAACGCTATATAAAGTTATAAAATGGTGTATAGTGTTATTTGTTTACTGGGGGTTCTTCAACAAGAAGGCTCTGGAAACCATCACTATGGCCTTGAACTTGGATTATGCTGGTTGTGCATGAGCAATACCTACTGTCCGCCGGTAGCTTGGAACCAGTTACTAGTTAACTGTATAGGGATTGTCTAAACCCAGCAAAAGTTCGAGTTCAAGGGCATTGTGGTGTTTTTACGAAGGGCATTCTGTACCAGAATGGCGCGTGGGACAAGTGTCCATATCATAATTATACACGTGCTCATCAACCATGAGGTACATTGGCATCTGATATCTGATAATAAACACAACAGACTACATGAAATAACTTACGTGAGTATCAACGTTCCTATGATGCCGCCTAACCGATAGCCTTTGTGTCCGAGACATCGGATTAAGGCCACCGTTAGCGGTGCACAGGATAACGAGATACAGAACGACAGGGTCCCGATCCAATCTGCAACAAGAAAAGAACAGAGTTGGCGTTATGGGTTGACAAAATGTTTCTTAGGGTGAAAAATCAATGCTGTATCCAGCCCAACATATAGATCTATAGGGTCAGGTGACAACATGAACAGGTTTGGAATGGTGGTGGGATAGGCACGGTGTGGATTTGGGAAATCGGATTTAATCTCACTATGGCAACAAATGTAAGTAGTACATATAGCAAGGGGATTGTTACAGGCCTCTCCAGACTCCATACGGCAAGATATATACTCCTCTTGAAGAGCATGGGCTGAGCCTGCTGTCATTCAGTAGGCCGAACCTCATTGATACAGTGGGCACCATGCTTGTAGGCAACTCAGCAACAAGATGGCGGCGGTGTGGTCCCGATCATAGACCTGCCATGAAGATGTCTATTGAATCGTCATTAGACTATAATTCTATTGGAAAACCACCCTCAGGCATGTATAATAATAAACTGATGTATATCACAGCCGCAGTCGGCAGCAGTATTATGATAAGTACATAATGGGGATTACTAACACCCTCTTGGGCTTACATTCAACGTGTCCAACTGATGTATGCCAATATCAAATGGTGATGATGATAATTATAGTCTCAAAATAAAAACATAGCCGAAGGCTGGTCGACATGGTCTGTGGATATCTGGCTCAGATACCCATATCCCTACAACCATGCATGTAAACCATACAAATGAACAATAAAACGGTGAGATATTTAATATGTGCGACATGTACTCGATTCGAGTGGCCAGTTCCAGGACTGTGACCTGAGAAGGGGCGTGTAGTTGAAGGACGGTGTGTGTGAGGTGGGGTGGGGGTGGGGAGAGAGGTTAAGGGGTAGGAGTGGGGGTCGTTGGGGGTCGTGTCGGCAGTCAGGCGGGCTGCCCCCGCCGAGCCCCGGAGACCTCCACAAACGGCCGCCATGTCCCTCTCCATCCATCTCCCGACCTGACCCGGAAGTGGTCCCCCTGCAGCCCGGCGTTCCCCAGAGTGAGGTTAGAGGCGGCGATGAACATGGCAACCCTTACCTTCCCTCTCGTCTCCTTCTTTTCTCCTTCTCTTCCTATACTCCTCTCCTACGCTCTATACTTTAATTTGCCTTGCCGATATCTTCTTAAAATCATACCCTCAATTCGTGCCGTTATCGATTTCTCCATCCCATCCGCTCATGGATTCGCTCCTCTACGTTTTTCTCCTCCATTCCTTCTCTTATAAGTATACTTATGGCTATCCGCTTACTTTCATTTATGTTCTTCCCTTTCCTTCTCACACATACCTTCTCCTCCCTCTACTCTTCTGATTCTATGTATGCTTGTCTATCTGAGCCTTTCTGATTCTATGTTCTCTGCCTGCCCCTCCTCCCTCCCTCCTTCCCTCTCTCCTTTCCTTTCTCCTTCCTTCCTCCTTCCCTTTCTCCTTCCTTCTTCCCTCCTTCCCTCCTTCCTTCCTTCCTTCCCTTTCTCCTTCCTTCCTCCCTTCCTTCCTTCTTTCCTTCCTTGAACCCTCCTCGCTCTTCTCTCATTCTCCCATCACTGCCCCATCCCCTATCGCCCTGCCCTTCTTCCCCTGCTCCTCTGGATCCCCTGCCTCTACCCCTCACCCCTGCGGCATGTACATTTACATTTGTCAGTTAGCCCGGCGCGGGGTGTGCCACGGCGCACAACGGGGACGTGTCAAGCTGTCAGTATCGCTCACCGGGGGCGCTCCGATTGGAAATCTATGATGATCGAACAAAGCCCCCTGTGCAGGGCCTGGCAGGGGTGGATGGGGGTGGGTGAGAGGAGGGGGACTGCAAGGCCGTGTGAAGGCCGGCTATTCATACACGTCATTCTGATGATGTGCCGCCGTTTTCTTCCCTTGCCGTCGGAACTGGGGGAAGCCGGGGAATGTGGCCCGCGCTTCTTTTATTAGTCAACGACGCGGCGGGACCAGAGCAACTTCCGCTACCATGGGCAATAGGCACCCCACTCCCACCTCCCCAGCCAAACACACATGCTTCCCCTTTCCACTTGTCTGCTGCAACGTCAGTCAAAAGCTCCTTTTATCCACATAAGATAGGATGCGACGTCAGCGATTTAAAGAATACATCTACACCCCCTACCTCTAACCCTTTATCAATACACATTTGTGCATATATATTTCGACCATGAGAGGCTATCAACATCTGATTATTTCGAGCCATATACAAGCGTTTCAGGCAGTTACCGTGCCACACTGCCCATACACAAGGTTTCAGACAGTAAATGTGCCACACTCCCCATACACCAGGGTTTGAGGCAGTTACTGTGACACACCCTCCATTCACAAGGGTTTCAGACAGTTAATGTGCCACACCCCCCATACCCAAGCATTTCAGGCAGCTAATGTGCCACACCTTCCATACGCAAGGGTTTCAGACAGTTAATGTGCCACACCTTCCATACGCAAGGGTTTCAGACAGTAAATGTGCCACATCCTCCATACATGGGGGTTTCAGACAGTTACTGTGCCACATCCCCAATACACGAGGGTTTCAGACAGTAAATGTGCCACACCCTCCATACGCAAGGGTTTGAGACAGTTAATGTGCCACAACCTCCATACACGAGGGTTTCAGACAGTAAATGTGCCACATCCTCCATACATGGGGGTTTCAGACAGTTACTGTGTCACACCCTCCATACCCAAGGATTTCAGACAGTTTATGTGCCACACCCCCCAAACATCCCCAAACCCAAGCATTTCAGACAGTTAATGTGTCACACCCTCCATACACAAGGGTTTCAGACATTAAATATGCCACATCCTCCATACATGGGGGTTTCAGACAGTTACTGTGCCACACCCTCCATACCCAAGGGTTTCAGACAGCTACTGTGCCACACCCTCCATACACAAGGGTTTCAGACAGTTAATGTGCCACACCCTCCATACACAAGGGTTTCAGACAGTTAATGTGCCACACCCCCCATACACAAGGATTTCGGAGAGTTAATGTGCCACATCCCCCAAACATCCCCCAAACCTAAGCATTTCAAACAGTTAATGTGTCACACCCTTCATACCCAAGGGTTTCAGACAGCTACTGTGCCACACCCCCCATACACAAGGGTTTCAGACAGTTAATGTGCCACCCCCCCCCCATACACAAGGGTTTCAGACAGTTAATGTGCCACCCCCCCCCCATACACAAGGGTTTCAGACAGTTAATGTGCCACCCCCCCCCCCATACACAAGGGGTTCAGACAGTTAATGTGCCACCCCCCCCCCCCCCCCCATACACAAGGGTTTCAGACAGTTAATGTGCCACACCCTCCATATTAGAACCAGGGCCTGTCTTGCATTCGTACAGTGCAAGACCAGCTCTGGTTCTAAGAGAAAACAGCCAGCTGAGTAAATGCGCCATGTCCTCTCAATACCATAATCATTTCATTCATAAACCCCACTTGTGACTGTGTGTGACCGAAACCATATGGGACCACAATTTCAATAAAAACTTCTCGATTTGAATCATGTGTAGTGCTGCAAGAAGTTAATGTAGCTAAGCAGCAGAGTTATGGCGGAGGGAACTGCATCAGAGCAGCATGTGTTGGAAGCACTCTCTGTCTAGACCGGGTATCAAGTCCTCCAGACCACCAGCTGGCCACTATACCTTGCTACGACACAAGCTGTGAACATGCACTCCAGGCCCTCACTTACCCATGTACCCACAACTAAATGGGGGTGCCTTTCTCTGTTAATACCCATCGGGAAATGACCCAGTGAGCATTACCTCCAGGGGGCAGAGGGGTGGGGCATGTAGCCTACACGGGTTCATCCGTCAATTACGCCCTGGCTGTAATGGAAACAGGAATATTACGTCCTCACTAGCTTCATTACCCGGCATTACGGACACGGGGCAAGAGATCCCCCCGGCTTGGCTGCCAGAAATTGCTTGATTAACTTAAGGCACGACACAAGTCAAATGGAAGGGTCCCCGCCCGTAATATGGAGTAATATCTCTCCAGGGAGGGGGCAGGGGAGGAGGAGGAGGGGGTGGCAGTAGAAGGTAGCCGTATGGACATCCCCTCCTGTCGCCCTCCCTCCCTGACTCCCCATGCTGTAGGCGTTGCACTAGTTGAGTCCATGGGGAGTTGCTCAGAGCTGGCGGTGAACTGCTCCTTGTAAGGACCTCTTGATCAAAGAGCAGCTCACCCTCCCACCGCCCCAGCTACTCCCATGTGCTGACTGGTAATGACTGGGGCCGTTGACAATGATGGGGTGACATTGATATAAGCAGGGTAAACGATCGGGAGAGGGGGGCAGCCTTTTATTTAGGCCTACTGAGTGTAGGCTGAAGGGGTTGTGGGGTAATCTATATAAATATGATGATATCGCATGTAGATATGAGCCGTATAGATATAATATGTAGTTCATAATACATACTTCCGTATGGAGCTGTATCAGCCTGTAAAATCCATGTATGTGATATCATTATATATAAACTAACCTATCAGGGAAAAAAGGCAGTGCCCTCTTCCCCATTTCACTCAGGGTAGAGCTAGTCCACACCGACGGCGTTGGAGAATTGGCTTGACGCCGCTCACCCCCCCCCCCCCCCACACACACACACTTACACACCCCTGCCATTCCTGTCTGGTGACGTCAATGGCCATAGTCAACATGCCGTTGATGATCCAGGTTCATGGGCGTCTATGACGTCATAGCGCTGCGTCAAATGTCGTTTGGCCTTGTTTTCAAAACGCCAATCACCAACACAACACACTGGGAGCGGGGAAAGAGGAGGAGGAGGATCTTGTAATGGTCGGGGACATTTGAGTCAAGTCATCAATTCAGTTCTCCGTCAGGGAGCGTTATTGAATTCATCAGGGCTAGGCAGTGACGGCGCGGCAGACGCTCTGTGTCACGTGATAAGAGGTGCGGCTGGAGGCCGGTAGGGGGCGGCACTGATAGCAGAAACTGATAATGGGCGCAGACGACTTTTCGCCGCCCGTCATTATAAATGTTTTCATTATGCCACAACAAAGGACTCTTCCTGCCGAGACACGAGCGGCAAAGGCCGGGCCGGGGCCGCGGCGCCGGGCGGCGAGGGCCGTAATCAGTCTAGGCAGGCTTTCTCTGCCGCCACGTGATAAACGGTTTTCCACCTCCCATGGATCTCTCTGCCGTAATTCCAGCCCGCGCCACTGGATGCATGAGGGAGCCACCGTCTCAGGGTTTGGCAGTGTCTGGGGGCAAGCATCAGTCAGCTACTGACTCAAATTCCAGAATATAGACTATTTAAAGTAGTCACTATCAGCCAGAGTCACAGTAATGCTATCTGGATCACTACACAGAAAGGATGCATTTGGAAATAAGACTGGTTCTTCAAGCATTGTCAATATCATACAGCACTCACGTCATATCATATACCGGATTATATCACCAACCATGTTACCATAGTGTTAATTGGACCCATGGTCTGGCACTGTTGTGCCTCATCCAATGATATATTGCTCATGTAATGCTGATATGTATAAGTATTTCAATCTTCTATGTTCTCATCAAGCGCTTCCATGTAGTCATGGTATGTCTGACCCAACCAGGCATTTCTACATACTACATTATGGTGTTCCTGATCCAACTACTAATATTCCCGACCCAACCAGGCATTTATATATGATACTGTTGGTATACCCGATCCAACCATTAATATGCCTGACTCAACCAGCCATGTCCCTATACTACTCATGGTATACCTGATCCAACTACAAATACGCCCGACCCAACCAGGCATTTCTATATACTATATACTCATAGTATATACCTGATCTAACTACTAATATGCCCGACCGAACCAGGTATTTCCATATACTACTCATGGTATACCTGATCTAACTACTAATATGCCCGACCCAACCAGGCATTTCTAGATACTACTCATGCTGTATTTCCAAGTATATGTATTTATCATGATATGTTTGACTAACGAAATGGCAATTGCAATCTCTTGGAATTCTTAAAGATGTGTTCGAATCCAGGAGAATGGAATAGAATGCGTCCTCAACATCGTCCCCTTAAAGCTCACCCTTCCCTCACTGGGCCCTAGATGCCTCATTTAGACGTTGCCGCTAGGCGTCTAGGTGGCGCGCATGCTCAGATGACGTCATCAGATCACATGTCACTGCTCGATCTCACACCGATCGATCGTCGGCGATCGTACCGGAAATAGCGGCAGGGGTCCGGATCGGGTGAGACGAGGGACACCAGAGACGTTTCCGGAACCCAAATCGGGACGCGTGGATCCTCAGGAATGGCCCGTGTTTTCCTTGCCTGCGTTTTTCTTGCGTGCACCACCCAGACTCCGGGAGGAGAAGGTAACCCGACCCTCAGTTCTCCGGGCCGAGGCGCAGTGGGGTGGTCAAATGTTTGTCTGGCGGGGGCGGTGATATTATTATATTCAATTAGGAGGCTTGTCCACTGTTTGATGGGGGCTCATCCCTTCTGTCTATCGTGATCTGTCCCCGCCCGCCAATTACTGGGGGATCAGGCCAAGGGGCGGGCAGGGAGAGAGGGAGTGAGACAGGGAGGGGAGGGAGTGTCGGTAAATGGAAGAAAGAGGTGGTCAAGGGCCTTCCAATCGACTTTCCTCACTTGCGTCCTCTGATGCCCCCCACACCCATAGTGGTTGCTATTTAACTGTTTACCCAGATTATTCTGCCTCCATCCCTATCTTATGATAGGGTTGGTAAAATCTCGCGTATATATATATAACCCGACTTATACGCGAATAAGAAGCCCCAGTGCGGCTTATTATTTCCTCAAATTCTGAATGCGACCTATACGCGAGAATTACGGCACCCACCCTTCCCCAGATACCAAGATGGTCTACCACTTATGCAGCAATCCTGTACATTTTTGTACACCGCTCACTCCCATTCCTCCCCCAGGCCCTCTCTCCCAGTGGGCACAAAATTAAGATTAACGTTGAAGCAACATTGAATCAATGTTGAATCAACGTTGACAACCGTTTTTCAATGTTGATTCAATGTTCTGTGCCCACTGGGCTCCTACAGTTGCACATTGTGCGACTTCTGCTAATGGGTGCCCAGCATGATAACGACAAACTGACGGAACAGCCCCCCCCCCACCCACCACCACTCGTCACCACCCCACACCGCTCCGCCTATAAGTGGCACATGCCATCCTACTGTTTGTGTTTTTCAAGGCGCCTCTCAAATCGTTTTTATCACCTTATGTTTTAATTCATCGCACAAACCGCTCATTATCCACAGAAGATTGCACCACAGTAAGTCTTGGCACCCGGCGTCTGGTGGGGTGTTAATGAGGACTAGAGGGGGAGCTATACCACTATACTATTATTATCTCAGAGCTGAATCTTTGAAATTAAAAGATAATGTCTTCCCTCCGAGCCATAATATGCAATTATGAGTAAAGTTAATAAGGTGACTGTGAGAGACATGGTTTAACCGTTTAAGTGCTGGCTATAGAGCTTTAATGACATATGCACTTCGTCGTCATAATTCATAAATGTAACCCTGCAGATCTAGAGTACCTCCCCATTGTTGTATGCAACCACAATGAACCCTATACGGGTATGATACACTTCCCAGGGTTCGGTATGATGCACGAATGCAGGCCTGGCGAACTCGCCCGTGCTACATTCATGCATCATGGCGACAAAGGGCATAGTGTATTAAAGCACTATATATATACGGTCTTTAAGGGGATATCCATATCAATGCCTCATCTTGTAAAACCAACATAACAAGTCCTATAAGTTATCATTGGCTACCACCAAGTAATAGCCTGTGCGCTATCGGACGACTCCTCCGAGTCGTTATAATACGTGTAAAGGATGCTCCAAACAAGCTCATGGATATAGCTCTTTCTCTCTCCAAATGGCCATTTCTGAAACCAATTTGCTCTTGTATGACATGTATGCTATATGTAACTGTGAGCAGGTCGCCCAATCAGTGACCCCCTGCGGCCATCACGACTCGGTACTTGAGCTGCTCCTCTGACCGGCCCCTGGCTGTGTCATTGACTGTCCTTCAGCCCACACACCCAGCCGCCCACGCCTATACCCCCCCCCCCCACCTCCCACGGACAAGTAATTGAAATATTCCGCGCTCCTCCAAAAAGACTCCCATACCTCCGCCCACGCCTCAGGAAACTACGTGTCCCCCATATAATGATTTATATGTAAGCCGGCCACCAAGAATCTATACCCTCGTCTACTCTTCTAGCATTTTGTCCCATCCCGTCTGTACATCTGTAGTTCACAAAGTGATCCACGTGAATAAATAGGAGAGTGTAGGTGAGTTTTCCTTTTGGCCGCATCCTATTCAAATACCCGTCTGAAATAATCCAATCATGATTGAATTATTATTATACATGCCGTTCTAATCGTAATGTAGGGGATATCCAACCGGTGCATTCTCCCTCATATCAAAACCTGGTTAGCGGTGCTCTCCCCTACCCTCCCCGCTTTCACCCATCATCTGCGCTGATTTCCGCGTGACCTCCGGAGCTCACGGAGGCAGATTTAAGTCTAAATCTCCGTGATGATGACAGCGTGACGAGCACAATACCACCCGCTCTGAGCTGCTCCCACCCTAGGCGAGCTGCTCCCTGTAGAGGCGTGTCACGCCGCCCCCAGTAATCAGAGCGTTAACAAAGCCCCACCAGCAGCTCACCGAGCAGCTCGGTCGGCGGCGAGCAGCTCAGCAGAGCCCGACGAGCAGTTCATCTCGGGCGGGCGGCGGCGGCGAGGACGGCCGGGCGGGGCTGCGGGGAGAGAGGCCAATCACGGCGGTATTGTGTGTGTAAATCGGCTGTCTCCTCCCGTCACCTGGCGCGCGCCTATACCCTCCTCCAGGTGCTGTGTATTAATCAGATTTAGGTAGTAGAGACACTTGGGGGTACAACAACAGGCAGTGGGAGAGGTACCCCCTTCCCCTGTCACCCCCACCCTCCAGCCTCAGTGGGGTTAATTAGGAAGGTGTGACTCAGGGGTGGGCGGGAGGGTGGGGGTGGGCAAGGGTTGGTCGGCGGCCACCCGGCACGTACACGGGGCGTGCTCCTCCTGCCTCCCTCCTCCACGGTCCTCTGCCGGTCAGCTGACTGTCCTCATCCTCCGTGTGCTGCACAATTTAATGCCACATCCTCCAGTGGGTTCTAGGTCACCTATAGCCCCATGCCAGTCAAACTGAACATGTTTGTCTATTTAAGCATGCTCCCTGGGGAGTAGCCTGCATGGACAATGGTATTGTGGCCTCAAAAGCTTGCAAAATGTCACTGACAATTGGGAATAGAATAACAATGAGTGTGGGAGTTTTCAATCCATTCGAGATACTTTGGTAAAACACTTAGGGTCATTTAGATTAAGAATGCGTTTAATCATGATGGTAAAATGAGATAATGGATCTTATTTTTACTGAAAATAATACTCATATTCATACGGTAATATATCATTCCTGTATTAATACATACAAGAGCAATCAACACTCACAATACTCCCAGTTATTACCAGAGGATATTTACCAGATATGTTATCATTTACCAGATTACAATCAGTCAGGAACGTATTTGCCCTCAATTATCTCCAGGTTTAACTCTAAAACCACATGCGTGCTTGCAGGCCTGTCAACAAGAACTAAAGTGTCTGACGTGGGGTGTGGCCCTGACACTGGAGCGGGTCATTAACGTCTTGACGGCTCTCAAGTCGGCAGTCTTTTCAAAGTGGGATTCCGTTTTTCACTTGTCAGTGCACTACACTGGGGCTTCGCCATCGTGTTTGCAATGGTGGAGAGGGGTAGGTTGAGTGTGGGTGGGGGTAGGGGTTGGGGGGGGGGGGCGACCACATGAGATGTCGTCTCTGATGGGTGTGTTTGGTACAGATAAACGTCGGGGCTCCTCCAGGGTCGACCCCCTGCTTTGAGTTGCTGCCTAGCCTCGGCAGGGGGCGTTGTGGTGTATGGGATCAGGAGAGAAGTGCCGCTGAAGTGGCTGAATTCATTACAGCCTGTGTTTTTTATACACCTTATGGTGTGGCCTGGTATGGGGGTTAGTGGCCTGTGCTGTTATATATAGGTAAGACAAATTGCAATATATCGCACAGAATTGTCACATTATCGCATTGAAAAAGAACATACCGACCGGGGGTGATGTACCTACTTAAAGGGGAATTGCATTCTCGACAAAGTCAACAGCCAACGCTCGTCAGTCGCTCATCCGACAAAGTTTACTTTTTTAACACTGTCGGATGAATGCCAGATCAACAAGGTCCAGTTAATTTGTCGGCAGTGGACTATCCCTTTAGTTGAATTTGAACAGGCTAGAAGGCAAACGTTTGGTCCAGGTCTTGGATGTCTACTTCAAAGCCGGTCTAACTATAATGCCCGGCGTCATCTAGTCGATTTAATTACCTACCATTGTTGGGTAAAAAGAAACCATTTTTGTGATATATCATTGGGAGGCGGATGCACCGTCCCATACTATAACCTACCACTGGCCCCATGTCCCATACTACTACCTAATACTAACCCACATGCCCTATACTACTACCTGGCACATATCCCCATGTCCTATACTGCTGCCTGCCACAAGCCCCCCATGCCCTATACTACTACTACTAGGTATCACTTTCTTGGCGAAGATTTCTCACCCTCAACCAGCCATATGTCTGACCCTCTACTGTGGTGAGCATGTCATGGCAATTCTTTTTTAAAGGACTGGGTGGTCTCCCACCTGATCCTGACCTTGCCCCAGGACATAGGCCTATCACAGCCCTAGCTTTTGGACATACATTAGCAACAATGTAAACACCTACTTGGAGTGGCTTTGGGTGGGTCACATTGCAAAGTGTGAGTTGTGGACATGAATCTCTCTGGTTTTGCGTCACATTCGGCCAAGCAAGTGTCCACCCCACACCTCATCTGCTAGTCCACTCGGACCAGCTCAACGTATGTCCTATAATACTACCTGACACCACCCCCATGTCTTATACTACTACCTAATACCAGCCCCCATGTCCTGTACTACTACCTGATACCAACACCCATGTCCTATACTACTACATGATACCAACCCCCATGTCCTGTACTACTACCTGGCACCAACCCCCATACCCTATACTACTACCAGACACCAACAGCCATGTCCTATACTACTACCTGACACTAACCCCCATGTCATATACTACTACCTGGCACCAACCCCCATGTCATATACTACTACCTGGCACCAACCCCCATACCCTATACTACTACCAGACACCAACAGCCATGTCCTGTACTTTTACCTGACACCCACCTCCATGTCCTATACAACAGCCCCCATGTGCTATACTACAACCTGACGCATACTCCCCATGTCACATATTACTACTTGACACATTTCCCAATCTCCTATACTACAACCTGACACCGTCCCCATGTCCTATACTACTACTACTACTACTACTACAATCTGACGCAGACCCCCATGTCCAATACCATTACCTGACACTACGTTGATCCCATGTTAAATTGAATTTTGTGTCCACTGGATACTACTACATGATACAAATCCCTATGCCCTATATTGCTACCTTTAACAAACCTGTATGTACTATGGGGCCATACATACTCATTCCACTTTGACCCCCCCCCCCCCCCACTGGTAAAAGAATGTTTAAAACTTGCAGAGGAACATTTGAATGGTTGCACATGTAGGGGGAGCAACTTTTTTCGGTCTCCTTTTGGATCTCCTTTGGGTTTGTGTGTTTAAGTACAGCAACCTTTTTTGTACGCATTTGGTCTCACCCCCACCCCCATCCCCTTGGTGCGTATGTGATTAATGGATGCCTCCTATACTCATACCTCTCTCATGCCAAATAATAATTACTGAGAACAACACCCATGTTCTATACCTGGACCTGACACTAGGTCCCATGTTCTATACTACTACTTATACCCCAAGCCCCCGTGTCCTATACTACTACATGTTACCAGCCCCCATGTTCTATACATACATGCTACCAGCCCCAATGTCCTATCCTACTACATACTACCAGCCCCAATGTCATATACTACTACATGCTACCAGCCCCCATGTTCTATTCTACTACCTGCTACCAGCCCCCATGTTCTCTACTATTACCCTATACCAATCCCCATACCCTATATTGCTACCTTATACAAATCCACATGTCCTATACTACTACCCACATGTCTTATAATTATGGCATATAAACTACTGCTTACTACCAGCCCGATGTCATATTACTACCATTCTCTGGGCTAGTTCAAGGCTTACCGTACAGGTTAGATATAGTGCCAGTTTCAAAATAGCGCCTGCCTTTTATAAATAAGTACAGGGGCTACAGAGGTGTTTTGCCCCTGTTCTCTATCGGGACTGCCACACCTGGTCTCAGGGCGTGTTCCTTTACCTTCTCCCTGGTGCAACTAAAAAGGATGACTTTCTTGAAGTATACTCCATGTTCTTGCAGGAGGACCCTGACATACCCCTGTCAGACAGGTAAATGTTCTTTTAATCTGTACTGGACCCAGGGACGGCACTTGAACCAGTGATCTGCAGCATGCGAGGCAGACATCCCACCACTATAGGTCAGAACTGCAGTCTCAATGCCCAAAAGCATGGTAAAGCAGGGTATTACGAGCAAAGCTAATTAACCTCTGTAATAATTAAGTAACTGTAGCAATGATATGTGATTAGCACAACATCTTATCATTTCGAGTCATGGTCGGACTGCAAAGCAATAGGAAGGCCCCTGTTAAGGACGTTTTGCAATTTCATTAACAAATCAACATTTTGCACTAAGAAATATAGCATCACCACTCTCTAATTATGGTAGAACCTTACTCTCATAAACATAAACTGCCTGTCACGGGGTCATAAACCTGTTTATCATTTGCAGCTATACTAACTTGGCTAATGAATTTGAGATAAATAAAGCTGAATAAAGACCAAACTAATGGCAAACAACAAGTGTGTATTGGTCCAAGATTACAATGCAATCTATCATGGTTGGCAATTTTAAATCAATCCTCAATTAGACAGAAAACATGATCTTTGGAGAGTCCTTCTCTCTCAGATGTCATGGCTGCTGTTATATTATGTGCTCCCGGCTGCTATCCGGCCGGTCCCTTCTGAGGGTCGTATTTCAGGTGGAAGCCACTCCCCCTCCACCTCCCTTGTAGAGAGAGAGGGGGGAGGGGGTTGTGCCTTAGTGGCGGGTTAGGCGGCGGTTTAGGCGCGGGTGAGGTTTGGGTCAGGGGGCGGTGGGGCGGTGCATCATGCAGGTCCGAGATAAGCCGCGCCGCCCCGTAATCAGGGCTGACTGAGCGGCGCGGCGCGGTACGGCGCGGCACGGCGCGGGATGAAGTGGTAATTGAAAACGTCTATCTGCCGCCGCTTTGCCTTTGGTCAATCGGTCGCTTCCAGACTTCGCTTCCATTCATCTTATGTCCTACATTACCCCCCCCCCCCCCCAGCACCACCACCACCCCTGCGCGCGCCCCTCCACCATCCTGCAGGCCTGCCTGGACCACCACCGCCCCTGGCATGTGTATGTTTGGGAATTGATATTTCAAATCAATAGAGGATAAAGTCCGGACGCGACCGATCCAGAGCCGCGGTAAATATGGACAGATCGTCGGTGGGTCGGCGTCAACCCCTTCCACCATGCACCCATCACCCTCCCTCCCTCCATCCCCTCCCTCCCTTCAAACCTGCCCGCTTACCTATCTCCCTTCTACATCTCTGACGTCTCCCCCTCTGTAGATTTGTTTTTCTCTCTCCTCTCCAATCCCCGCCTGGCTGATCTCCCTCTCCTTCTCCGTCCTCTAGACGTGTGTACGTCACCAGTACGTACGTCAAGGACGTGTAGGGGGTAGCTCTGAGTGCATTATGTTAATTGTCATCGCTCAGTGATGTGATTATGTCGATCCCAGCTCTGTAAAGTCGAGATTAGGAGCTGCTCGATAATCAGCACGGTAAAGAAGGTAGCAGGGTGCCCTACGGAGGATAGGAATGGTGGGGGGAGGGGGATCACCCCCACCTCTTACGCCTATTCCTTCTCTCCCAGGCCCAGAGCTAACGCCCACACCATCCCAACTAGTCCTAAGTCCCTTGCTTCACCCCATCGCACAGGCAGGGCCCATCCCCATCCCACCCCTCCCCCACCCTCAAACCATCAAACCCGCCACCACCCAGCAATTCACGCTCTGTTAAAATGGCCAAATGAATTGCATCCGTTTATGACAGATTCCCTGATTGTAATATAATAATGAAATGATTAAGTGGCAATGACAAAACATCGCATCTCCAGTAATTATGGGCACAGTATGGGCCATGCTTAAATGCACAAAATCAATAGTGACTCAGTGAGTGGGGCTGGAGGCATTTTGCTCGGCGCCGGTCTGGCACTGGTAGTTGGGGATGGGGAGCAGCTCATGGAGGCAGGAGCCGCTCAGTGACACAAGTTAGAACACATTGGGCAGCATACAAATAGTATTACACCTGTTAAAAAGTAACTTAAACATAGACAGCAAACATGTATATATAACAACACATGCCAGATTGCAGATCTTGTAATGGGGAGGGAGGTGAACAACTTACCTTATATCATAGCCTTAGTATGTAATCATATATATTATGGGGATCGTCTTGAGATGAGGTTTCTATGCCTCTGTTAATATAACAGGGTTATAATAAGACACACTTAATGATATTGGCTAGTGCATTTTCAAATATAGAATAAATCAATTTTAATCGACCTTATCTTATCGACCATTAAACTTGTATGTCTATAATATGTAAGTATTATAAGGATCACTTACTTTGCTCAGCCATCGGGGCATGGTAGAGCGACTCCAACTCGACAACAAATACTCCAAAACTGTACGTGATGCCGGAACGTACCACTGTGACAATAAGGACGCAAACGCAAATAATCCACCCCTTCCGGTCCTCTAATATGGCGTCCCGGAAGTTGTTAATGCTGTAGCTCAGATTCTGGAGAACCGCCATCTTGGTGGTTCTTTCTGGTTCCTAAGTTTAGTTAACTATATAATATGGGGATCTATATTTACATCAACAATAAGTGAGAGCCACGACTAGAGACTCCACTTTTAGGTTTGCTCCAGCCTACGGCATGGCGATGCTGCTCCACGGGCCAGCACCTGCAAATACAAGAAAGGGCAGAGAATGGATTAATTAAATGCATCAATCGAGAAGGCAAGTAAAGATTACTTTGTAATAACACGTAATATCATTATACGGTGTTTGATGCTTGCAAACATAAAGGAACAACACGTACTCATTCTATCCACTGTTCTCACAATGAATGGCGGAAACCATCAAGGATAAATATAGGCATGTCGTTATCATAATTATTAGGTAGTACTGTACTATAAATGATATAGCATTGCATATTTGGTATACACTATTACACTATAGGACATGGGTCGGTATAGGATATGGGAGTAGTCTAGGTGTTATATAGTAGTCTACTGGGCACATGGGATTTTGTGCTAGGTAGTAGGGTATAGTATAGAGCATAGGGTTGGTATTATGTTGTACAGGGCATGGGGGAAGGTAATTGGTAGCCATATAGGACATGGGGGCTGGTAGTATTAGTTGTATAGGAATCTGGAGCTATACCCCGTGAGGCCACCATTTTATATTTCGCTGGTTGCGGTTAAACCCACTGATAAGACATCCCGCTATGGGTGCAATTAGGGGACACACAGGGGACAGGCTATTAACAGTCTTATCAGCTCTTATCAGTGGTGCCCGCCGCAACCAGCTCCAGTCCCGACTAGGCGCTATAGGACATTACTTTGGGTTGGTATAAGGTAGTAGTATAGGACATGGGGGTTGGTATCAGGTAGTAGTATAGGACATGGGGGTTAGTGTCAAGTAGTAGTATAGGACATGGGGGTTAGTGTCAGGTAGTAGTATAGGACATGGGGGTTAGTGTCAGGTAGTAGTATAGGGCATGGGGGTTAGTGTCAGGTAGTAGTATAGGACATGGGGGTTAGTGTCAGGTAGTAGTATAGGGCATGGGGGTTAGTGTCAGGTAGTAGTATAGGACATGGGGGTTAGTGTCAGGTAGTAGTATAGGACATGGGGGTTAGTGTCAGGTAGAAGTATATGACATGGGTGTTGGTGTCTGGTAGTAGTATAGGACATGGGGGTTAGTGTCAGGTAGAAGTATATGACATGGGTGTTGGTGTCTGGTAGAAGTATAGGACATGGGGGTTGGTGTCGGGTAGCAGTATAGGACATGGGGGTTGGTATCAGGTAGTAGTATGGGACATGCGGGTTGGTGTCAGGTAGAAGTATATGACATGGGTGTTGGTGTCTGGTAGAAGTATATGACATGGGTGTTGGTGTCTGGTAGAAGTATAGGACATGGGGGTTGGTATCAGGTAGTAGTATGGGACATGCGGGTTGGTGTCAGGTAGAAGTATGGGACATGGGGGCTGGTAGCAGGTAGTGGTAAAGGGCATAGGGGGTGATAGCAGGTAGTAATGTATTACACAGGGGCTTGTGTCAGGTCTAACATGAGGCTGATTTACTCTTTTGCATTTCAGCAGTTTATCATGGGGTATGTCCAATAATGGAGGTATGCAGTTCATGGAATGGGATTACATTCAAATCACTGGATAATACCTGATTATTATTTACAGCTGAATCTCATATAGAATGTAAGGAATGTGTGGGGCACATGATGAATGCCAAACAGCCCAGTTCTGCCCGTGTCCATGACGACAGCACGAGCGGAACCCATTGTATTCTCCAACCTCCAGTTGAAGTATGTGTCATTTAGCGCTTAGAACAAGATTTATATTTCTGTTTACTCTCTATTTTATTTGGTCCTCATTAAGATACAGACTGACCTTCCTTTAATCAGTTAACCCGTTCAGTGTCTGCCTGTTAGATCTATATAACCAAGGAGGTTTTATGAGACTATTCTTCTCTATCATGTCATAACTCGTCAAATCGCCAATGGCGAATCCTACCTCATTTTGACTGTTGGTAGAGCCTTGTCTATTCGCCAAACTGGCTATCTATTATTCTGGGTAGTCATTGGGGATAATACCATGGAGACACTGGGTGAGTGTCCCAGGTAGTCCTTGAAACAGCTGATACCTAAGTACTACACCAATCCCCAGCTCCCTGGTGGGAAGGTGTCACAGCGGTAACAGTTTCCTGTGACAGTCCAGTCCACAGAGAGTGGGATGACAGGAGGTTTAATACGGTAGAGTGTGTATATGTTATCATGGCTATCATAACCATGGGTAATTATATATGACTAATCCATTAGAAGATAATCTTCTAATGGATTAGTCCTTCTACTAAATGGTAATAGGCGGGGGTAGGGCTAGGGAGGATTGACCGTCAATATTGGCACCTTGCAAAGTTCTCAGCAAATAAGCGTCAACTTGTTGCCCCCTTGCGCCCACCCAAAGCCACCCATTTGGGTTTCCCTCGGTCGGCGCAAGCTGTATTTGTTGGGAATAAGTAATTCCATATACAATATGTGTATCACAGCAGGTGGGAGCGATTGCATATTGAATGGAAATAGCCCTCTTCTGTAGCAAATAATCTAATGCAAAGAAAAAACACAACTGCAACCACACCATCGTCTCCTTAAAGTATTTCTCTTTTCTGTAGACACGTATCTTTTGCGGTGGATGGGGGAGGGTAGACAGAGGGCAATGCCCTTTGACGTTCACTCTCCCCAAACAGAAACAAGAAAGAAAGTTGGTGGCAAATAGAAAAGCCGCCATGGCGGGTGCCCTTGGCGAGAGCTGTGGTAAACCAAAGGGCAGGCTCCCCTGCACGTCCCTATGCCCGACACGTACACAAGGGGACTGGAGTAAATTGTGCGTGAAGACGCCGTAAGGACGGCACGTGGGTAGCACATCTAATACCAGGGGCTCCTCCTGGGCAGCAGCACAACTAATGTCAGCCTGACCTCTGTCTCTCCTCCTGTAATGTATCTGCTTGTTACGGCCGGCCGCCTAATGTCTGCCTCCTCCCGCCCAGTACACTCATTCCCCAACCCGCCCCACCTTACTCACCAGTCTGCGTCACCGGCCACCGGGATGTGTTGAGCTATATGATTAGTGCCCAGAATTGTCACTATATTATTTGCAAGAAAAAACTTCTTTTAAAAATACAGCCTGAACTGTAATAATGATAATAATATTAACAATATGTGGCTTCTGAGCTGTCAGAAATCAGGACAGGAACTGGGTTATAACCTACGTGGGCAGCCATACTCGGAGGATTCCGTCTGCGTGGCTGCTTACATACAGTCATGAAGCTAGTGCAACGCGCACCAGAGTTGCGTACAGGAGGGGACAGAGGCTAGGGGTGAGAGGGCAATTAGTGATTACCTCAGCAGAAACGTATACCCCAGTCCAGGGGTGGTGGTCGGTAATGGATGGATACTCAGAGTTAGGGATATATGACCCAAGAGGTTCTGACTCAAGGAGTTGCCGATACAGAGCATATTCATCTCTGCCCAATATGGAAAACATTTTATATTTTATATTTTAGGATGACATGTATTGATGGGGAGACCAAAATTGAACTACTGAACTGTGTTTTTCTGTAAACAATTGCTGCCACATTTCCTTTTATAATTGTCTCTATCTGTACCGATCTGATCCTGTAGCCTTTTCACCCTGTACGGTGGTCTGACTCCTGCTTTGGCCTCAACAAGTCATCCAAATTCATGTCTGCACAGATATATTGTAAACACCAGCACAATGTCCGCAGGGTCAGACATTTATACAAGAGTCGCGCAATGCTGGTCTCTTCATATATAGAAGGCAGAAGAGTCCCGCAATGCTGGAATCTCCTTCCATATTCTGACATGATGTACGTTAAGTGCCTTGGGAGAGAGTACAGCCTTGTTAGACTCTGGATGAAGGAGCGTTCAGCATTACCAGACTCTTCTGCAGTCGTCTGGGAGAGTCCAGCAGTCCTAATGAGGGTACAGTATTGCCTGACCCTCTTTGGAATGCTTGACCCTGGAATCTGAATGGCTTGGCGACATTGCCAGCGTCAACTTTTCCCAGGGTGGTATCTATCTGGCATGCGTGTGTCAGTTGTATGTACATGTGTGGAGTGCTGTCTATGTAGGGAATTAAGATTCCTTCACAATTTTCATGTAAAACCGCACTGCTGCTTTAAAAGGTATGTCATGATATGGGCATAGAGCTACAACATCGTTGTTAGGGTATCGGACGGCCAGTGAATGGAATTTTTGCTATGATATTTATTGCCATAGCAGCAGATGCCAAATCCTATATCTTTTATAGACCAACTGTGAAACTTAAATAAACCGATGGGTAACTTACAGCCCCATCTATAGGCACGGCACGTAAATTTAATCTATCCTTAACATGTTTCTCGCTCTCCCTTCCCCATACCTGCTATGCAATTATACAACTTACCCTTAATAATTCACACTTAATAAATTGAAATGTATGGCAATTAATAACCAATCAATGTTCCCTATAGACTTCTATCTGGAGCCGAACTGCCTATACACATGCACTGTTTACAAATACTGAATGTAGGTACGAAGTAGCATCTATTGTAGGTTTACAGCATCTGCTGTATAGAAATGTAGGGAACTTTAAAACTACAGTAGATTCTGCGCGCGGTTACCTACACTAATTATAACTAACTATATGCAATGTGTATATCTATGATATTGCTTGTTTTATAATGCGTTAGTTGAAATCTACGATAAGGATGATATGTAATATATACTAACCGAGGATTCTTGATGTACTACCTAATGCAGCCATACCAATGTATAATTGCACCCATAATCATGTATACACAGTGCCTTCAATTATCGTTCTACCAGTTCTACCAGTGCTTCTTCCACCGTCATGCATGCCTCCAGCCTTGTACACCCCCCACCCACACCCACACACCCACACACCCACACACACACAAACATCTCCTCCCTGCTCACTCACCAGGTGGCGCGCCGAGGGGTGGCGGGAAACCCGAGCCGACGCCGGAAGTAGAATTAAACAATGCCTCGATCGGGTGACCGGCCTCTCCGGTCATTGTTATGCATACCCGCCTGATTTCCTGCATAATTGCCGCCAGCGACATGATTTTTCACTCGATGTCGTCTGCTTGATCCATCGACGTGGCGTCTGCTGCCGCCCGGTGTGTCATTGTCGTCTGCCTCCCGCCAAGAAACTGGCCTCCCAGGATGCACCACGCCCTGTGGCCTTGTGGGATAGAACTCAGACTGGGCTACCGTGCTGGTCATCTGGCTATCATATCATACCCTGGTAGGGAGGTTGGGGGAGGGGGGGGGGGTCAGATAGTAATCGTACACGGCCCGCATCTCTATGGCAGGGTGATTAGCAATTGGCGCAAACCCCACCACCAATCCCCCAATACACGCCCATCCATCCATCCATCCAGCCCCACCCCACCCCCTTATGTAACACGTCCATGAGTCGGTCAGCCCCGCCGAGAATAAACGCCCAAACATGGACAATGATATTAACGCATTAAGCCGCTATGTCTTATAATGGCCACAATCCCTCAGGGAAATCTCCCTCTCATGTTAGTAATTAAACAGGTGGTCAATCGGTGAGGATGGTAAATGACGTTAGAACTTGTATACGCTATATCATACATCATTCACAATCTGAGGCCTCCGCGCCTGGCTCTGGCCCAGTGGTGTTGGAGAGTCAAGTCAGACGACCCATCACACTAACATGGCCCTAAATGTAATTGCTCCTTAATGCAGGTAGGGGCAAGCTATTCTGTTTCCAGCGGACTCTTTCTTGTGTTTCAACATGTTGTTATCCCTACAGTAACGGTCAGGGTGGAGTCGGGATATAAAGGGATGCCGAAGGTTGACGCTTGCTGTTCCAGTTCCATGTATATAACTGATTTATGATAATGAAGAGTAACACAGCAAGTATGTCACATGCAAGGGCTATGAAGCCCCTATCCCTCAAAAGGCCCCTATCCGTCTAATATCTGAGGGAAAGGGGCTTTTTTGAGACTTAGAGGCCTCACAAGGACCACCTCTTGTCATGGTGCTACACCCAGAAACACTTTGTTTAATGTAACTCGTCTCTACACCTGCAAGACATGTAGGGTCATCATTCAAGCAAAGAGAGTAGCCCTCTTGCCATCACTATCGACTGTCTAATTATGTTATGGCATAAGATTGTAGCTAAATTTGTAAAGTTGTAAGCGCTAACCACATATAGCATGTATATATATATATATATATATATATATATATATATATATATATATATATATATATATATAATATATATATAATATATATATTATAATATAATATATATATAATATAAATATATATATATATATATATATATATATATATATATATATATATATATATATATATATATATGCATACCCTAATAATATAACATTATGGAGCTATGATTATCCCACTACCTCGTAATATATAATATACCCCTTGATGACTCTATAGCATGTACTGGTATGGAGAGGAAGTACTTTGGGCTATCCAGACAGGTAAACCTCCAATGGGGAAGCCGAAACGCAGTGGGTGTTATCTAAACTTGAATCACTCCCACAAGACAACATGCCTCTCGACGGTAACTACTGGTACGCTAACTTCCATAACACTGCCCAATCTAGTGATTAATGCATTGTATGCCTGTGCCATGGACGTATTATTGTGCTACTATACAACTTGATTGAGGTATACCCGAAAAGATAGGTTGCTATACAGCTCCAGTCACCAAGAAAGGGTCAGTAGCATACACATACTTTGCCTCTCTGATAAGCCAACATGGAATGGGCTGTGGGTGATTTTTTTTGTTGCAAGGTGCCATTTTATGTATTTTTAGTTCATAAATGTCATTAAATCAAGGCAAACTGGACATTCATCAATAATTCTCAAAGACTTATTGTGTCATGATTGTTGTAATAGTTGCAGTATAGTAATAGTTTATCAAACTACTGTACCAGGAACCAGCACATTTATTTTGTTTGATAATTTGGAAGAAACCGTACAAATGGCAGCCATTTTGGGTTGATAAGTGAACTGAGCATAGGGATATTGAGAAATACAGACCCAGAAACCATGATTTTATCATAAATCTCATATTGAATAGATGACTTTCATCATTGGACATCAATCATAATAATTCTCAAAAGATTGTCACTATCTAATGATTTGTAAGCATATTTTTACCTCTTCGATATGATTGAATATACAGTGCATTTAATAGGGTGAAACCTCCATTGTGATAGAAATGGCAACATTTTTCTTTTAATGAACATTTCGCCTCCAACTTCAAATGTTTTTTTTAGGTGATAAGACTAGATACGATGTCCCAAATGGTCTCATTTGAAAGATAATTTAGTTTTGGAATTCCAACTCTCAATACATTTAAAGCGTGAATCCACTGAGGTTAGCTGAGTAGGGTGGCTTTGGTTGCTATGGTTTTAAACGTTTTACCTATTCTTCATGACTGAAGCTATAGTGTTCAACCTGGGCATATACATATATTATGGACATTTTCACCGATATCCCATTACTCTATTTTCATACAATATTACCTTCACCATGACTATCTGGTGCCGTTAGAGCATTTGTCTCATCTGGCAATGCGGGTATGTGCGATACTGGCTGAGTAACTCATCACAGCATATTGGCATATTACCGTGAGCTACTCCGTGTGAGCTGCTCGTATAATATATCAACCTAGACTGAAGCATTCAGGGGAGCGTTAGTTATTGGTAAGTCAACCTTTACTGACTGAACATTATATCACTGTAGTCCAAGACTTATATGAGGTACTAAACATTTCTATAGCACTATCATGAGTCCATCCTCCTAGAGTACTGTCAACAGCAAATGAACACTGGTGTTCTACTGTGATGCCTGTTTCAGCACCAAATTAATCACCATAGCCCCATCCTAGCCGTGTTTCTATCCACATACCAGGGACCACCATTCCACTACAGACTGACCCTCCTGTGTGTGTGTGTGTGTGTTGGGGGGGGGGGGGGTCACGCTGCCTGACCCCCCTTGGCCACCACACACGTCAGCACTAAGTAGAGCAGCTCATTAGTACGAGTTATGGTTGATGCCAGAACACAGAGCCCAGCCCCTTCCATCAGGCTTTATTGCAGAGGTCCACTCACACTCCACACGGCAGAGACAGCACTGCCACCCCACACACTAGCATCTGACCAAATGTCATGGATCATCGGGATTTGAGCTGCAAGGGGGGGCCTAATAAAATTTTGGAGTGGGTCAAAAACTTTTTTCATGTTAATACTATAGGTCTCGGGGCTCAGCCTCCATATATTCGGGAAGGTTAAATATTATAAGTAAATTCACACCACAGGTTCAAAGTTAGGTGCCACCGCCCGACCACCGAGACCGTAGACACGACTGAGCCCGCACCCTATGTTTTCGATTTACAGCTCTCTCATGTAAAATACCACTTGTGATTATCGTAAAAGCTAATAAAATTAGGAGAAAACATCCTATGCTATCACAAAAATCATTTTATACCTATAGAATACTTGTTTTTGGTGTATTATGGTGTGTTTTAAGAAAAACATTAAATAGTGTTATCTGTAGAAGAATATGGGAAAAGTGGCAATATCCACATCCCTCTTTGCCATAAGGTCTAACATTTTACAGGTTTACATTACCTAACTTCTCATTTATCTATGCAGTAGCACATGCCTTCATCTACAATTTGGTATATGGATATTAGGATCAGAGGTATGGTATTTCTTCCATAGCAGCTCGAAAAAGGGCTCAGTCGTGTCTACGGTCTGGGTTGAAATTATAAAAAAAAAGAGAATTTATTTGTTTTTTGCAGCCAATTCTATTTTTGATGTATAGGATGTAAATAGCCTGCAAATATGTCTTCCTATATCTTGTCCTAACATATACTTAACCCATTTAACTATTTTCATCTTGTTCTTTTGTTAGAAAATCTAGTATTTTTCTTCAATTTTGCCTAAATACCAGCATAAATATCCTAAAACTGCCTGTTTTATTGTGTTTCGGACCAACTGTAATACAATTTCAGCCTCGTGCAGGTTGGTTCATCATTATTTAATACTACTAACTCCATTGTTGTATGTTTGCCGTTATCATGTACAGGATATAGGGTCGACTTGAGGGCTCAGTCGTGTCTACGGTAAGGGCTCAGTCGTGTCTACTCGGTTATCGTCCTTCCGTTCATCTTCCTTGTGCTCCCATATCAGTGGAAGCGGTGTATATAACGTATAGATAATTGTTCCTGCATATTGCTATACCCTTCAGAAGACTAATTATGTATTATTCCCATAGTGTGAATAAAGAATTCTTTGCACAACATGTAACAGTTAACAGACTTTTATTAATATGCATGAGTATTTGGTATATATAAAATGTTATTAAATTTATATATATTTTATTTCACTTTAATCAGCTGGTTAGCCCCCCGATCCGGGTATTTAGTGAACGGCATCACCTATAAACTGTCACATCTATTGAATCTTACCCTTCTTTGCTGAAGGGCTCAGTCGTGTCTACTCTAAATGCACATGTTTAGCGATCACTATATTTTAGTAACATCGGCAGGCTCTGTCGTACCCACGCCGCTCATTAGCTCTCACCCATCTGTACTGAGGGGCTCAGTCGTGTCTACTGTTCTTACATTCTACTATTTACACATGTTTAGCACGACCTAAGCCTCATATTATTTTACATTGGGTATCACATAACATATAAACTATGTGTCCGTGGTCATCACAGATTACATTATATATTTTATTTCACTTTAATCAACTGGTTAGCCCCCCGATCCGGGTATTTAGTGAACGGCATCACCTATAAACTGTCACATCTATTGAATCTCACCCTTCTGTACTGAAGGGCTCAGTCGTGTCTACTCTACCGGCGGGCTCAGTCGTGTCTATGCCGTTCATTAGCTCTCACCCATCTGTACTGAGGGGCTCAGTCGTGTCTACTGTTCTTACATTCTACTATTTACACTTGTTTAGCACAACCTAAGCCTCATATTATTTTACATTTGACAACTCCCTCCCTTATATTTGGTTGTTACATCCCTTTGATACACACATTCGATAACAGTTGGTTAGCCCCCCTATCCGGGTATTTAGTGAACGGCATCACCTATATATAAACTATATGTCCCTGGCTAATACATAGAAGCCTCATATTATGTTACCCTCCCTTACATATTTGGTTGTTACTTTGGACATCTCCCTCCCTTACACATTTGGTTGCTACTTTGGACATCTCCCTCCCTTACATGGTTCTTCGATTACAGTTGGTTAGCCCCCCTATCCGGGTATTTCGTGAACGGCATCACCTGGCAGGCCCAAACTCAATGTGTTCACTTCCTCCGAGAGGACCTCCTCACACCCTTGCCTGCTGCTGATCTGATCTTTCGCTGGAGGTTGGCCAGGGGGGCCTCCTCCTCCTCAGCCCGGATCCGCTGCTGGAGGTTGGCCAAGGGGGCATCCTCCTCCTCAGCTCGGACCTGTCGCTGGAGGTTGGCCAGGGGGACATCCTCCTCCTCAGCCCGGATCCGCTGCTGGAGGTTGGCCAGGGGGGCATCCTCCTCCTCTGCTTGGACCTGTTGCTGGAGGTTGGCCAGGGGGGCGTCGTCATCATCGGACTCATCGTCCTCGGCCAGCAAGATGGAAAGGGGGGCATCATCGGACTCATCGAAGCCCGAGTCCTGCTGGTCAAACTCGTCATCACTGTCGCAGATGGCCTCTTCGCTTTGACTTGGAACCTTGGTCTCAACCCAAGGGCCACAAGCTGGGACCACCTGTCCCCCAACCATACAGCATGGCCTGCAGCATGATGTAGGCCGCATGTAGACTCTGCCTTGGTACGCGATGACCTGATGCATAGACATGAGGCCATGGCAAGGGGGGCTCTCCCACGAGAGAATTTCCTGCTCGCATGCTTGGACTTGGCGGGGCTTTGCTCGGATGATCTTTACCTTGGTGTGGGGGGCGATCTTCTTGGCGAAGTCACGAGCTGACTGGATTGTTTCGTTACCCTTGACAACTCGGTCCGCCAACTGTTTCAGGGTACCCCCCACACCATCGCAAGCTCCCTTGCCATGGCCACTCTCTAACCAGTGCCAACAGCACTTGATGCCGAACAGGCGTACGAACCGGGCCACCATCTGCACCGTATACCGGTTCCGGTACTGGGAAGAAGGTGAATCCGTAACAAAATGAATAAACTTAAGGTAAGAGAACTGAGCCTTTAAAATAGGAATTAACTGCTTAATAAAGCAGTAGGTGGTAGCGAACTTGTGGTCCGTTACACTTGTGACACCCACGTATGTCATGGTGTGGATCTCCCCATCCTCTCCCCGGATCTTGACCACCATGGGGTGGAGGGTGACCTGGTCCTTAGAGTAGTATGCAGCTGCGATCTCACGCAGGTAAGCACAGTCCCAGTTCTCGGCATAATCCATCTGGATTATGCCGTGCCCTACTGGTAGATTTTCCCGGAGCAGCGTCAGTTGGTCATGCTGCTCCTTGACCCTTGCGCAGTGTGCGCGGAACTCAGGCAAGCCGTCCACCAAGAGCCTGATGAAGGCGGCCTTCGGCACGGTCTCGGTCACCACTTTGGTGTGGGTGACCGTCACCTTGACCGTCTTCTTTCCAAGGCCCTTGGCGGACGTCTTGGTGTTTGCCTTATCTTTCTTTCCACCTTCCTCCGGTACCTTCTTAGAATAGACCTTCTCGACCTTGCACCACGAGTCAAAGGTGACAGTCTCATGTAGATCTTGGAGCTGCGCCTCAATTTCCTCGTCAGTGTTGTTGTTGATGAGGGCAGAAGTGGACTTTGGCATGAATGGCACTGCATCAAGCAGGAGACCCATGTTGGCGTGTGCCTTACACAGGCACACACTCCTCTTCAGAAACTTGTTCAACTTTATTGTCTTCTTGTCCCTACCTCTATGGAAGGTGGAGAGCGAGGGGGGAGCCACAGGGTTTTCCGATACGTACTTCTTGTGAAGGTTCGGCATCGTATCTCCCAGGGCAAACTTGCCGGCATTGCGCTTCTCGGCCAACTCATAAGAGTTGTCAGATCTTTTCAAAAAAAACAAAATGTCATCCTTTGTTTTTTCTTCTTTCTCTTTTCTTGTGGTGGCTGCTTCTCTCTCTTTAAATACGTACTCCTCGCTCATATTAACTAATTTGGATACCGCCCCTATCGTCCCGTGCATCTTCCCCCCCACTGCATCTTTAAACATGTCCTGCTTTACCTTGAGGGGAGCTGCCCTCATCTGTTTCACAATGACCACCAACGGGGCCAGGGTCTTGAGCCTCTTGGCCTTGGGAGTCATCTCCAGGGCCTCAGCTAGGTCCAAGGTATCTGACCTTGGATGTGAAGCCTTTTGGGGTGAGACCTCTTCAACCTCTTCTACAGCCTCGGCAATCATGGGTGAGCGGGCTGGTGAGGCAGGGGGAGAAGTGGTCGGTGTCACATTCGGTGTAACGTTCGGTGACCTGCGGTCTGCAAACCCAGGTGGTGGCGGGGTCCTGCGCATCCGCATGAGGTGACGGACACCGGTCATGGGGGGGGTCTTCTCAGGTGTCTTCTCAGGTAGGTCCCCCACAGCCGGGGACGAACACCGTGAAGCCGCACCAGAGGTAGCACGGGTTGCTGCACGTGCAGTCACCTGCGGAGTGGCCCGCGGGGTGACACACGGCATGGCACGCGGGGTGACACGGGGTGGTGCGCGTGCAGTGCCACGCTGGGTGCCCTGCTGGTGGACTTGTGTGGTGGAACGCGGGCTGACACGCGGGGTGGCACGCGGGGTGGCACGCGGGGTGGCATGCGGGGTGGCATGCGAGGTGGCACGCGGGGTGACCTGCGGAGCGCCCCGCGGCGTGGCACACGGCGTGGCACGCGGAGTAGCCCGCGTTGGTGCGCGTGCAGAGCCACGCTGGGTGCCCTGCTGGTAGACCCGCGGGGTGGCACGTGGGCTGACACGCGGGGTGGCACGCTGTGTGGCACGCGGAGTGACCCCCGGGGTCACATGGGGTGCAGTAGCCAATGCCCTCCTCAGTTGGTTCCGGAGGGCTTGGTTTTCCTGTTCCATGGTCGACATTTTCCTCTTCATTTCACGGGCTTTTGGTAGCCGAGAGAACGGCAGGGAGACGACCATGCTATGAGGTAGATAGAGGTAGATGTGGTAAGTTAAGTGTGTAACTAAATGAGACTTACCAGGGTAAGGTGATATTTGATTATGTTTTGACAAAGGGCACCTCGAGTGGTGCAGGGTATCCTTGGGTATTACAGAGAAGGTAGTGAGGGGCTCAGTCGTGTCTACTGTTTGGTTGTTACATGGGCTATCCCCCTCCTGTGGCTGTTCATCTCCTATTGTATCTCACCCTTCTGTACTGAAGGGCTCAGTCGTGTCTACTCTCCCGGCGGGCTCAGTCGTATCCATGCCGTACATCTCCTATTGTATCTCACCCTTCTGTACTGAAGGGCTCAGTCGTGTCTACTCTCTCGGCGGGCTCAGTCGTGTCTATGCCGTTCATCTCCTATTGTATCTCACCCTTCTGTACTGAAGGGCTCAGTGGTGTCTACTCTCTCGGCGGGCTCAGTCGTATCCATGCCGTTCATTAGCTCTCACCCTTCTGTACTGAAGGGCTCAGTCGTGTCTACTGTTTTGTTGAGGTGTAAGATCAAGGGAGTTTTGAAGATGGATGAATAATAAGAGAACACAGTCATTGTCAGGATAAATAGAAAAATATATTTTTTATTCTACTGGCGCCAAGATTTGCTTTATTTAAAATAGTATGGCTACCATTAGACATATAGCTATTCAAAATGTTACATATATATCAGCTATGAAAATAGTTAAATAAGTTATACTATGGTTGTCTTATAGTTAAATCTGTACATGTATAGGAATATATATATCTATATCTATATGATCTATATGAGTAAATACTATAAAAGCTTAAATAACTTGAAGCCTAGCGCTTCGCCAGCTTAAGGCTGCCAGTAAAACGCCCTGGGGGCTCTTCGAGGGGGATCCTCCTTCAGGGGGGGGGGACTGCCTGCTTGGCCTCCACCTGAGCCATGGTGGCCAGGGAAAATGGCTGCTCCTTGACCGTCTTCCTGCGGCGGGACCGAGTGCTCCGGCGAGTAGGGGCAGGTGGTGAAGGGGCAGGTGGTGTAGGGGCTGGTGGTGGTGAAGGGGTACGGGTACTGAAAGAAAAGCAAGGGCATTAAGAACACAACGCAACAAAACACAATAAAATACAAATAATTGTTAATAAAAAAGTAATTGAAGGAATCGTAAAGAGGTTCTTTTTTGGCTGCCACCTGCAATACAATTTTAAAACATAACAACAATGGAATAATAAAAATAGAATGATAAGCTATAATATAATACTAACCGGCTTGAAACAGTCTCTGCTGGTGCTGACTTCCGAGATTTCTGAGGGAGGGCAGGGGTGTCCTCCGCTGCTGCTCCTTGCAGCCTACCACTCCTTTTCTTCTTCTTCTTCGAAGGAGGGGGCGTGATCTCCTCCTCAGACTCAGGGTCCTTGGAGGTGCTGGCTCTGGGGGTAGCAGCCACGTCCATGGGCTCCTCCACTGGCTCCCTGGAGGGACCAGCCACAGGGACTGCAGGAGCGGCATCCGCGGCAACACCGGCATCAGCGGCATCACCGGCATCAGCGGCATCACCGGCATCAGCGGGAGGTGCGCCGAGGGCTGCGGCAGGTGCGTCTTTCAGCACTGCCCCCGGGTACTTCGCCAGAAACTTGGCCCTGAGCCGATCAGCTGTGAATGAAAAAAAAGGCAAAACATGTATCATGAATGGAGTAAAAACAACGGCATAGACACGACTGAGCCCGCCGAGAGAGTAGACACGACTGAGCCCCTCAGTACAGAAGGGTGAGAGCTAATGAACGGCATAGACACGACTGAGCCCACCGGTAGAGTAGACACGACTGAGCCCTTCAGTACAGAAGGGTGAGATACAATATGTTATTAGTGTTACGACTCATCCTCTCAGTACAGAGGGATCAAGGCAGTATAATTAATGTTTTTTGCCACTGATGATGTACTAGCTGGGTGTGATTTGTACATGTATGTACATGTATTTATACGTGGTTACTTCTTAGTCTCACATTCACATTATGTATTTAAAACCATGATAGTAGGGTGCTCAGATTCAGACACTCGCACTTCTAATAGGTTCCTAAATATATGTTAACATGCTTAGTTGCCACCGTTAGGTATCCGCATGTAACACATATCTATTTTTGAATTAATCGGGAACCCATTAATTGTGTAGTGATCTCCTGTCTATCAGGTATGAGAGGTTGATGTGAGACTAAGGTAAACACGCATCTTTCATTTCTAATTTCCACAGCATACATTTACCTAGATAAATATAATTGACTATAATTGTTAAATACAAAGGGTAAGAACGTGATACATTACACATGTCTAAACACAATAACAGATTCGATTAGTCCACACTGTACAGAGTAAACTAATGTATTATAATTTATTTATAAAAAATAAACACAAATCAAAAATTTACATAGTAGTCTATTATAAACGACTATAGAATGCTACCCCTCTACAGAATTTAATTACATACATGTATCTATAATATTGATATTCACAGTATTGTAGCATACTATTCATAATTTGTATATCATGGAATGTTATATTAATATAGCATTGTAACATATGTAATTATAATACCTTTCTCCTCTGTGTATGTGTTGCGACTCCGCAACGCGCTGATGGCTTTTGTCAGCCGCACCCTGTCCAGGGCTTCCCCCTCTCTAGCGGGACGCTTCTCCTCATATTTCTAGAATAATAAAACATGAACATGGTAGACACGACAGTGCAGAAGGGTGAGATTCAATAGAAGATGAATTGCATGGACACGACTGAGCCCGCCGAGAGAGTAGACACGACTGAGCCCCTCAGTACAGAAGGGTGAGAGCTAATGAACGGCATGGATACGACTGAGCCCGCCGAGAGAGTAGACACCACTGAGCCCTTCAGTACAGAAGGGTAAGGTCGTGCTAAATATGTGTAAATAGTAGAATGTAAGAACAGTAGACACGACAACCAGCAGATTTAAGTGAAAATAAAATATATATAAATTTAATAACATTTTATATACCAAATACTCATGCATATTAATAAAAGTAACCAGGGCTACCTGGCAGATAGGCCTACCTAGTAGATATGCCTTCCTGGTAGATAGGCCTACCTATACCCCCCCCCCCCCCCACCCTTTTTAAAAAAAAGTACCCCCCCCCCCCTTGTACTTACCGTGTTTGTCAACGACCTGCTGGTCTTGTACAGCTCAGGCCACTCCCTCTTCTGCTTCTCCTCGTACTTTTTCTGGTCAGCAGCCTTGGCCTGCTTGACCGTGGGGAGCTGGGGGTTCTTGCGTGGCATCTGTACAACAGAAGGGTAGATATGAATACACATATAGTGCAATAAATTAAAAACATATTTACCGTGGACACGACTGAGCCCAACGCTACACCCCGCACAGCCTACTGCCACTGCACTCAGTGCTATAGCATTGCAGCAAATGCGAGAGAAGTCGTGCGGTACCAGTATTGCCTTTACGTTACTGTTTCGGAGCGTATTTACCATGTTTTCTCGATATATAGTGCAATAGAGTAAGAATATATTAAGCATACACACCGTGGATACGACTGAGCCCGCGGATACTAGAAACGACTGAGCCCGCCAATGCACTATGTGCTATACTATAGCATTGCGGCGACTCCGAGAAAAGTCGTCCGGTACCGGTATTGCCTTACGTTACTGTTTACAGCCGATCGAAGCGTATTTACCATGTTTTCGCTATACATATGGGTTCTTGGACATGTTTTCTACTGAAATAGCATAGATTTGCACTAAATATGGGTAAAATAGAAACATAATTCATCTTTTTCTTACCTTTAGTTGCTTGAGTCTTCGTCCCGAGAAGCGTAGCGTTCGATCTGCCGTGCAGTTGCAATGTAAGACGACAGGCGGCGCGCGGGAGCGCTAGTTCGCTAAGATTCCGCTAGAGGGCTCAGTCGTGTCTACGGGGCTCAGTCGTATCTACGAATACATATTGCGCTATAGCTTACGCCATGGGAGGAGTGGAATTTTGTTACTTTCTGAGATTAAACCTTCCATATAGGGGTACATATATATGTGATGGAGAATAATTAAATATATAATGCATAGATGCTAGGAGTGGAAGCTTGGGCTCAGTCGTATCTACGGTGAAACTACCCCTGGCACACGGCTAAAAGTCAATGGGCGCTACAGGGTAGCATATTGAAGATAGACTCACAATTTTTTTTTTATTGTATAGGTACACTACACACGCTTATTATGAAATAGCTTTTTTATCTTCATACTATAATTATATATAGGTAGGGCCATTTTCTGTTTGGGCTCAGTCGTGTCTACGCAAAACTACCCCTGAACTTTTGACCACACACCATAGTTACCACATATACAAGATAGGCCTAAGTGGTGCCAAAATGTTCCCTAACATACGTGGGACCTAGGAAAAAAAAAATTGTGCGAATACCTCTATTTATAGAGTAGTACATGCAGCATAATGTCTATTTTTTTATTTTATCGTTGGAAAAAGGCCTATTTTGGGGTGTTTTGGCGCCTCTAGGGCCATAAATTGAGATCTGACATAGGTAAAACCATGGTTCCCCTCGTACATCTATACAAGCTCGATCATACTAGACCAAAAAAATAACTGTATATGACATTTGAAAAATTTTATTGACTGGGAAAGGAAAAAAGTTCAAATCAGGACGATCTGTGACATCTGGTCATCTATCAGGGGCCATCTATAACACAATGACAGCTAATACAATGTCTACCCTTCCTTGTTAAGCACTAGAGTACTGTCATCTACATAATATTGACTCGAGGCACGTTTATTCCTTACACTTCCGGATGTGTTACATGTAAAACGAAGGTATACATTTCTCTAGGCCGTGATGTGCTGATTGGGGTATATTTTCACCATCAGATACTAGGGTGAATTCTTGGACCCTAACTATAGGAAATAATGACGATGCAGTTTTGGTATAGAGGGTTAAAACAAAGCCAGCAGTAATCCACCCTTTCCACCCCCTATCTCCCCCTCTGCGTTCCTACACTGGGGGCCTGCGGGCCAGACTCGGTCAGGGGCTGATAAGCAGGGCCTCTAACCATCCCTGAATACTACATGGAAGCTTCATTTGGGTTGTCTGCCTCAATTTCTTTAATGAAGCACGCGGCCTTTGTTAGTGACGTGTTTATGGGCCGCCATTAGTCGCGTTTCCTGCCGCAGCGTCCGCTGGGTACTACCCGGATATGGACCACGTGACCTCACGGGGCGCCACCGCACGGGCATATACGGAACTGAGTCTGCATATAGGATAAGGCACGTGCATGCCATATGACCTGCATAGTGTAAGGTCATACTTACACTTGCTCACGAGCCAGAATGGCACTTGTCCCCCGCCACCCTTGCAACCCCTTCTGTGGCGTGGATGCATGTTTCACAATTTCCATGCTAGACTTAAGAGCTGGTAACGGCAATGGTAAAAAAAACACTACCAATGCACTGGACCAGTTGGCTTTACCAGCCGAAAACGGGTGATGCCTTTTTGCATAATTTTGAAAAATACAGAATAACTGGATGGGCCTGATGTGATCTTAGAGGGATTCTTTTCGCGGTAATTAGCAGTTTGGGCCGCAAGTATAGTTCAGGATGTGGTTGATCTTCTGGGATAGTAATGAATAGGGTCTAAACCGCAACGTTCCTCTACCGCGCCTATTGCTCTACTCTGTGGCAGATGAGCGGAATAGGAGCGGCACATTGACATCACAGTCTTACCGCAGGATATAGGGCTTGATCCTGCCGCAGTGGCCTTAAGACACAAGGGATCCACATCGCCTTGCTCACTGGAACACTGGCCAGGCATTACTCACACGAAGACGGGATTGTGATCCAATATTCGAAGCTGACATTCGACTAAAGAATCATTTTTCTAGTAGGTTAGCGCTCTGTTTTTCAATTTTGGTGTACTTGTGAGTTGTATACATACATGTGTGCTTTAGAACTTGCTATTGGACAGAGAAGATGGGTAAGGAATAGGTATATTTGCAATCTGCTAACTACTATCACAGTGCAGTTCTAAAAATGTCAATGTTGCAACAAGACTTTCTCTGAGTCGAGGATATATATATATATATTTGGAGAAAACGTATTGTCACCCCAGGGCATTACAACGCATATTATATAATACGCTACATAATAGTAGTATACCATTATATAGTACATATCATTTTGCTATTCTATGGTATGGGGCAGTTCTATCATATTGTATCATTATAATGATATAGGGTATACTATATATCCATAACCCAACCACCTTATCGTACTAATGTAGGTCACCACAGTTTAAGATGGGTAAACGCAGGATATTATCTCAAACCGTGAGTATAATATTATGTTGAGATTTGTGGAGGTCTTGAGGAGTAGGTCTTTTAGATAGTTAATTGGTGTTATCTTAAAATCGTATAGAAACCCCCTTACACTTCTTACAGGTAATTTACCACCCATACGCAAGTGATTGGCCTGGCATATTGAAACTACAGCTTTTCAACAAAATGTGAATCTTAATATTAAAAATGACAATATTCTCATTTAGAATTGTGTCTGGACTCTTCGCTAAACCTAGTCGGGGACATACATCTAGGCTGTAATGTATGCGAATAACAGATCGATGGTTTGCCATTGTATTTCTATGATAAGGAAATATTAGGAAATTGATATTTAACCTGTCATCCAAATAGGACATTCAAAATTATAGTTATAGACCATTGAGCCAACACACACATAGTGGGGGAGGGGGGACATATATTCCGTCAGTGAATTTAATTTCTAAACCACATAACACATAGGACCAGCACAGAACATGTAATACATACATAATAACTAATATTAGAGACCTTTAGAAACGACGACGTAGCTCATTAAACTCAGACTTAGCTTCCCTGTAGACACACTACCTAGTTCCAACGTAGCTGAGAGGTTTGTCTTGGTAGTATGGACCCCATGTAAATCTACGTCTCATCCACGTAGTTGTGCTTACGGCATTGTTATGTTTACTTTTAATGAGCTATACATCGGGTTTCCTGAAGGTCACTGTTATGAACTACTTGACTGTCCACCACAGTTGACTCCTACCGATCATCTGTCCAACACATTATGTAGAGCTTGTGCAAGCCTTGTGTATGTCCAATTGGGTTGGCTTGAGTATACACACGGCTTACCCAAGTTCACCCTATTTTCTGGGTACTGATACTCTATGTACAACCATACACAGCAGCATCGACTTGCAGCACACCACACATGCGCAGACAGCACGCCACATAATACATACATCACACTGTACATACATAATGTACCACCACCTCACCCCTAATACACTACACACCTTAACACAATTAAAAGTCATAGTTACAGTGTATACCACTGACCTGTGCTGACGATATCCTGACGATGTCCGTCCCACCTGTCCGTCCCATGGCGGGAGGGCGTGGCAGTTCACCGGCCTTCCCCTGTAATCAAATCACCAGATGAGATTAGCGGCGGCGGCAGGGGATGGTCAACCCCACCCGGCTGGGGGAGCAGCTCGGAGCAGCTCGGTTTACACCGCCAATCGGCGCCAGCCACACCAGCATTTACCTCCTCCAGTACAAAGGCAATATTGCCTCCTGGTGTTGGTTAATGGGTTGTTTAAGTTGTGTGAAAATGGGAAATTATACATAATTGGGTAGGGTAGATGGGGGGGGGGGGACATAGTTGATTTCTTTGTGGTTGGGTGCTATTGGGAGAACATGATCCAACAGTGAAGTGAAATGGCCCCAAGAGCAGATTTTGTGTCATTAGGAATCATCTCTGGAATATGCGATATTTACATGTATTTTGATACATAGCAAATTGACAAAGGACTGTCCGAATTCTTACCCTACTATATTTGGGGTCAGAGGAAGAAAAGGAGAAACGACATAGATATCTTCATTTACTACAATAGAAAAGGGTATCAATTTCCCACAACGGTATATCAAGGATGTAGTAATCATGCTGCCCACTGGGCAATTGTTTTAGAAAAGAGTAATTGGAAATTACGAACTGCACACCTTGAGAATAGTTAGGTTATTCTAAGGGGTAAGTGACAGGATAACTCCCCCCTCCCCTCACCCGGTCTCGTGACACATTGTGACTAACTCTCATTTAATGTCGAGAAAATCGTTGTGGAATTCCATGAAATAGATTTAATTGAGTCATGCCTTATAGAGTGGGTCCAACGACTATAGCGTAATACAAGAACACAATTTATTGATTACATTATAGCATCTATTGGGAATTACGTGCTGTGCATAGTAGGAGCACTGGCAGGGGTGGTGGGTGTGGTGGGGTGGCGTGGTAAGGAGCCTTACTCCCCCCTCTAAGTGGCGAGTAATGGCAGAGGGTGACCCTCTAATCAGACCCCCACCCCAGCACTACAAGACGACGGCCGCACAAATGCATGTGATTCGTCATGTCACCTGGTCATTTAACGACCCCCACCCCTACCACTCTATAAGGGTGAGGGCCTCCAGGTAGCAGAGGGGGTGGGAGGTACAGGAGGAGGGGGTGGGGGTGGGAGGGTGGCTCAGACGCCGCACTATGTCCTTGGCGCCACTGGGGCCCGTAGAGGACGTCTACACCAATGACCTTGACGGCCGCCACTGCCGCCATGTACTGACGTATGTTATCCGAGGTGCTCGGGGAGCTGCTCACTGGTGGAGCTGCTCAGGGGAGGAGGAGGGTGGGGGGAGTCGAATTTCACCACTGCCAATACTGCTTAGACCACGTACTGATCAAACCCCAAATGAGTAAACAAGCCGCGACATCTAACCACGGTTCTCCTGTAAATAGGAATTGAAATGGAGGATGGGTAAATTGCAGGGGGTGGGAAGTGGGACGATATGGAGGCTACTGCAGGGTGGGAGAAGGGTGGACGGGGTATTCATGAATATTAATTCAATTATAATAAGTTACTTTTAGGCCACCATGATACTGCAGCAGAGGACCCCTTAGCATCTCCCTCCCCCACCACCCCTCCTCCCTTCTCCCCCAAAACCTCAGCCGTATACATTGGCACCAACTTGAGATGAACGCTGGCGAAAATGCAATTCAAGTCGCTCAGAATGAGCATGTTGTGTTTTTGAGTGAGGGGTGGTGTGTGTGTGAGGGAGGCATGTCAGTTTGGAGGGGGTGGCTGTCACTAAGGGACACCACAATCACGGTCTGTGGCCTTTATCGGGGTCCACCAGGGCCTGCGCCGGTGTAGATAGTTACGCTAGACGGTCACCATGACCAGTTCTCTTTGAAAACGGCCCCAGTCATCGATCCTTCTGACAGAACCAAGTAGTCCCCCCTCTCATTCCTCCTCCACCTTCCTCCTCCAAACCAGACCTCCAGCCCCTCATAAACATCCTCTGGAAATTTAAGCTTCGGAAAACTTCCACAAAATCTTCCATGTTCCCCATCATTAGCAAGCTACGTCATCGACGTGATCCCAGTACATGTATATATGTATTGCAGTGCTTTCTGTTTCACACAATTTTCCTAGGAATCGTTCATGTTTTAACGTGTGAAGTAATTTGCAGCTTGCTCTATGGAAGTTTTAACATAGGTAGTACAGAAGAGTGGGGCAATGTTCTGTGTAGATATCCTGTTGCTAAAAGTAATCCATGCCTTCCTCTACCAGGCCCATTGCGGCGGCGACTGCGGGAATTCATCTGCTTAGAGGTGCTTCTGGACGTGCCCATCCATAGCCCTTGGGCTAAATAACCGCCAACTTCCAAACGCCCTGCTCTATCTCTCCCCGATAGAAACCCCCTTTATATTTCCATAGCTATCTCCCCAGGACCCTATTGCAGGGTTTAATCAGCAAAAGATGCACTTACCTGTGATTGGTACTAGGACGGGTGGAGTTTTCCAGGTGGGCTTGGACTGGAGGCTGGAGCAAGGCGGCCCGTGACACCAGGGTGTCCAAGGCTGTAGCAGCAGGGGCAGCCAGAGCGCAGCGCCTAGCCTCCCGCAGCAGCACCAGCACCAGCCTCTCCGCCAAAGTCACATTGCCGCCGCATGCATAGATTATGTCGAGTGGCATTAATTTTTAAACACCAGTTAACGTTGCCAAACTCTCCCCCTCCCTCCTCCTGGGTATGGTGACGTCGCTGCCGACCCTCTTCCAGATTGCCGAGCTCTAACCTGCCAGCAGCGGCCCCTGGTTCCTCCTGCGCCTCCTCTCCTCCTGTGCTAAAAGGTACGTCAGTTCTCCATTGTAGGCAGTTACTTTATGCTGGTGGCTCTCCCCACCCCTAGGTACCCACCACTTTGAGGACAAACCGCGCCCACCCTACCAATACGCACCACTCGCCAAACGGGGCTCACACCTTCGACACGCGCCCATACAGGAAACATGTAAGAACGGACCTTAATTTAAACTACTTGGCAACTTTTACCCTTGGCCTGCAGGAGCTGCCCTTCGGCTTTGAGACACAGGTGAGTGGGGGTTAGTGTGTAGGTATGTTTGTTGGGGGAATGCTGCAGGTGTGCTGGTTAACACTGGGCGCGTTAAGCAGGGGTCTGGAGGACCACGCCGTGCTCAGGGTGTTTGATGAATCTGGTGGCATTCCTGTGCACTGGTGTAGGGGGGAGGGAGGAGGGGCCAGGCCGGATACCACTGCCGGCAGGGAGGGGTCCTCCAGGCCGCCATCTTTACTACTGGTACCCAATTCTACCCCAATCTACCTTCTCCATGGATTCCCACCAAGGCTGACATGCTTCCTTATATTCCTACAGTGATAACCCCCCCTGTGAGTGTGTAGCATTGTAGGTGTTAGACTGACACATTTGGTAGTTTTAAACTTGTTCTGTCCTCTGATTTATGTTAATTCCCCATGGCAGAAACTCCCACACATGGCAACAGACGCTCTTCTAACCAGCAGACACCGGGGTGGTTCTGCCATGTCCTTGTCAAGGTCATTTACCCTCAGTACCGGCCAGTCCAGTGTCCAAGGGACCAGTTCCATATTAACACATACACACCTTATTTTGATGCATTATATTAATCGGGGCATAGCCCCAACGTTATTACCTATTCATCAGGAGTATCTGTGTCATAATTTACCAGGCGACCTGTTGTTAACCATCCTATACCGCCATTACTATCTCCACGATGCGTTAATGACCTTGAGTACTGCAGTATATTGAGTATATAGGTGTGAATGTAATATATCGGGGCACACAAACTTAATTTGTGTTTCAAGATAGTTTAGTTATATTGTAGTGTATTTGCTTAAAGTTTTCTTTGCATCTAATCGTTTGCTGTATTGTATGGCGTGTGGGAATAATCAAATGATAACTCTACCCTGTTATTGTGTTAATATTATAAATCATTAGAATTTGAACGAAACCTTAAGCAAAACTACTTGCAATATTTTCTTACATTATAAATACAGGTTGACGGAATACAATAGTTATATTACATAATTATAAGGCTAGGGGATATTGCCTGAACCTTTAAGTGTGGCTTCGGTAGCAGTAAGATCAAGTATCAAACGTTGGGAGGAAAGGTGAGCGTCCTAGGCTACATCAGCAGACCCAGACGTGGGCATAATAATATATTTTAGTATGGAACTCATTGAAATTCAATCGAGCGAGTTATCATTTGAGTACCAGGATACGTGTTCCCATTAGACCACATATATGGATTTAATGTGTCTCTAATTGTCAAATCAGAAACAGTACATTGTAGTCCTTGGTTGTACTGCATGTTTTCAGAAGATGTTGACTTCTTTTCATTTTGATTGTAGTATTTCTATATTTGGAAGCTGCCGAGGCCGAGGTGGCCTCTGACACCCTTCCAAACCATGCATAATTAAGATGGAGTAATGAGCACCACCTTAATGCTGGCACCTACATCTAAGTGGGCACTTTTTACTAAACAGTACCTTTTTCATAGATACTTGTATTCTCCAGCCCACGGAGCTCACATGCTATTCCCTTTGAAGGTCATATCTGAGGCAGACTCATCCCGAGCACCTATGCTTGGATATAATGGTGTTTTTTTACATAAGAGGTTGGTGTCATGATCCTTAGGATGACAGGAGCTGAGAGCCTATATACTTGTTAGTCTAACACTAGGTTATATAGTGTTAGGAAGGGTGGAGGTTCTTCCTGTTTTACAGCTCCCATCACTGTCCCCGACCACCCCTACTCCGTCCAGCCTCCAACGGCGCGACTCCTACTTCCGGAGTGGGCGGCCTCCACTCCTCATTCCCCCAGCGCCGTGTAAGCCGCCAAGACCGCGGCCCCCGCTGCAAATAACCGATCACCCCTTCCTCAGAAGGAAATGTCATGTTTGGGCGGCTTAATGAGAGGTGTAGGAGGGATGTAGGAGACATCAGGAGGGGGTGGGAGTCGTCGCACAGCCCAGACAGGAAGCCTCTTCACGCTGGCCTGGCCCGGCGGCCGTCACGGAAACAATGCCCTGCGCCGCGCCGCCTAGCACTAAGCCGCGCCGCACAGCGCGTAGGGCACCGCGCCGCCCGCGGGCCGCGTCTACTTACCCTGCGCCCTCCTCCAGGGGGTGTCCGGATTACGCCGATCACTTGTGGTGAGGGTCACAGCTTGAACCGCTGGGCAGTCACGCAGCCTGAGCTACATGGCTACTTTGTGTGGTGTGAGAGTTGGAACAGCCTGATCAGGCCAAAGTCAAGGGACATGCCTAGGCTGTAGAGTGACAGAATTGAACAAAGAAAGCGGCATGAGCAAGGTGGCTGTAGGATTAAACTGGGAATGGTTAATCAGAGTGCTGGTAAAGATTCATAGGATTTGACCGAGTGTAGGAGCAACTCACAGACTATAGGAGCAGCTCATAGACACAACTCAGGCCTAATAAGTAGATTTAAGCGGTGAGGTACATGACTGTGCACGGTGAGGATAAGATAACCACAAGGTCACCAGCTCCCAATAGGGAATCCCTGGAGTAGTGTACAATAAACCATCTGACTAATCACAGAGTCGCGCGACCTAGCAGAGGGATTATAAACACTCACCAGAGGGATGTACCTACCCCGAGCTAAAAAATATCATTTTACGTTAAAATAACGGTTCTAACGCGAAACAACGTTTGGCCATAATAAGAAATAGACCAAAGTTGGACCTTTAACACAACCCATCAGACTCAGGAGGAATTCGCCTTTCATGATCAGACTCAGAGAATGACATTTTGTATATCTAACCCTAGCACCAAAATAAGCCTGTGACTAGGTGTCGGAATCCCTACTGTCATACATAGTGACTCTCTCTGCTCAGTCCAGGATACCATACATTAAGCCGCGTGCACTGGGCAGACCTTATGTAAAGCTTCCAATCAAGGGTTATGGGGTGGTTATATAAGAGAACAAGGCAAGTGTCAAAAGCTGCTTACCACTGACATCCAGAGATACCCCGATTAGATGGGTTACAATGTTGCTAAGTATATCCGCATTGTGATATAATGTAATGACATGGAGCCGACTCTCCAGATTATTTATGGCTGATTAGCATAAGTTACATGCCGTTTATATTAAGTTAATGCCTAAGGTTAGCATTAAGTGGGGATACTCTTTGGGATTAGTCTTTGTCCAGCCTGGAACATAATTTACTATACTTAGTTAGTACATGACTAACATATACATTTCACATAAAGGGACGGATGGTTATACCAATATGATATAATGATAATGGTCGACCTATTAGTTTGTGATTTTAGACAATTTAATAATGCATAGCTACATGATACCATATGTATGTATGAATAATAGTGCCCTAGTACCCTACCCGAGTATTTATAATAAGTAGTACAAGGTTGTCCACCTGCAGAGACACATAATATGTCCCATGATGATAATTGTCTGTATAGAGAGCCACACGCCTACTGGTTGATTGTGTGGTTGGGTTATTGTATAGATTTATCTTTTCGATGTAAAGCATTACGAAGCTCAATAATCAGGACAGAGAGCAAGATATATCAAGTGCAGTAAGGGAGTGCTCATTTTTTAACAACAGGGGGGGGGGGGGGGTGGTGGATTGGGGGGGGGGGGGGTAAAAAATTTGGACCCCTTGACCGGGGGGGGGTAAAAAATTTAGACCCCTCTTGGGGGGGGTCAAAAAAATTCAACCTGTTTTGAGGGAAAAAGCCCGCGCGTTACTATGCTACAAAGGGGCGCGAACGCGCGCGATTTTCGGCCTACCGGGGGGGGGGGGTAAAAAATTTCGACCCCTCTAGGGGGGGGGGTGAAAAAATTTCGCGCGCTACGCGCGAAATCTCACCACCCCCCCTCTGTTGATAAAAAATGAGCACTCCCTAAGAATTGTGAAGTACATGATTTGTATGAGTAGCTATACAACATAATCTACATAATTTCCATCTACAGTAAGTGCCATCTGATGAGGTATTAAAGTATTACGTCACACATGGCTTCCACATGCCATTGGTTATGTCAGAGGGGAAACAGTAGCATCCAGTTACATTGTGTGGTTTAAAAATTACTTCATATATCCTCACCACACTGCTGCGCATGCATTGTAAGTAGTATATGGAGTTTAGAACTGGAGAGGGCAACTTCAAACTTGCAAGTAGTATACAGAATTTGGAACTTGGGGAAGGCAACTTTATATTTGTGAGTCGTATACAGAATTTAAAACTGGAGAAGGCAACTTCATACTTGTAAGTAGTATATGGAATTTAGAACTGGAGAAGGCAACTTCATACTTGTAAGTAGTATATGAAATCTAGAACTTGGGTAAGGGAATTTCAAACTTGTAAGTAGTATGTATACATAATTTGGATCTTGGGGAAGGCAATTTAATATATTACTTATAAGTAGACCCTAGTACATTTGTATGCATAATCTGGAAATCTGGGAAGGCATCATCACACTTGTATCTTTGATCCTGATTAGCTCCTTGCTCGTAAAGGGTCATGACATCTACAACAAAATTTAATGATTTTACAGAAGGAGAATAAATCTCTGTGTACGGAGGACACTGCTTTTCTTAACGGTGCCTTTTTTCTTTATTGCATATAGTGTATTGCTCTCTTAATGGATGACCACCATTACTGATTTCATAACACCCCTCCCCTTACATTGACAGTAACCTACTTACGGTCTGGACCTATTATTCAATACACATTCTCAGGTACCTAAATGGATAAAATACACAGGCCATCTTATACTGCTGGAAAATGGAACATAGATATTTAAACATAACGTCATACAACATCATGACATGGGATCTGTCTATGGGATAAGTGGTCTGCTAGATATGTCACTGATGTAGGGGTCATTAGTGTGCATATTTGCATAGTCATTGTCTAGCCCTTTTATTGGCATAACGACAGACAGGCGTCATGCTGAGGCTGATGGGGGGTTGTGGTGAGGGTTGGAGGGAGGTATCCCATATTGTGTGTTGAGTCAGCGGAATGCTCACACAGTGAGGGGTAGATTCCCCTCCTCCCTCAGCTCCTCCAGGGCTGCATGTGATGTGAGGTGGTTGTGTAGAAGACAGGTACCAAGCAGGAATCATGACAGGGGGCTTCTCCAGATGTGACAGGGGAAGCTGTTCTCCTGCAACAACTGCCTTTTAAGAAGACAGACATGTGCATAAAGGAGGGTCTATCTGTAAAGGCCACCGTCTCTGACTATGCCCACAGAGAGCGACGAACCATGTTGTTTAAGATTACTACATCCCATGTTAATAAGGCTATATCCATGTTATAGAGGGGCTAGAATAATAAATCTTATTACTCCTTGCATACATTTCAAATGTAATAGTTTATATGGGAATATAGCCAAAACTATGTAAACTGTAGGGAAATAGTATAGAACGCACATTCTGAATGGAAGTGGCAAAATACCCACTTCTGAGAAATGAGAACTTTGCCTTTCATGAATTCACAAATGTGCATACGGGTACTAGTAATGAGTAGTATACTGATTTTGGTATTTGAAGAAGGTACCAAGCAGTAGGGAATTACGTGAGTGACTGGCCTCCTGCTAAATAGAAATAACAAGGGTGATTTATATGATGCCATTCTCTATCCTCGTCGTAAATATCAGAAAAACAAGACTATCAATTAGAAGACATTACTATAAATTACCCTTTACTGTGACAAATTCCAGAACATGGGAATTATATCCCCAAACAACAAAAACACCGCTGGCGGCCGATTTGCCTCCTTTTTAATGAGCTCTCCTTGTATTAGCCGGCCACTTGTCACATTATGGAGAAACAAGCAGGAGGAGGGGGAGAAAGATGAGGGGGGCCGCCTCAATTGCTGGCCTGCCTCTAAACGATGCAGTCACAAAGGATGGCTTCCCCCAAGCAGGAAAACCTGGGGCCTGTGATTGATTTGAATATCAGGGAAATAATGAGGGCATTAAATGCACCCTGTGTGTAAATCAGAGCCCTGCCCGCTCCTCATCACGCCCCTCCTCCAGTACGTGCCGTCCCCACCGTCCTCCAGAAGCCAGGATTAGCCAAGCATACAAGCATTAACCTCAGCTTTCTCCCTCCATCCCCTCCACCCCGCCGCCGGGGCCTCCAGCGCCGCGCCCGGCCGCCAATCGCCTGTAGGGGAGTGTGGGTGCATAAGGACAGATGATTAAATGATCCTCTTCCCACTCCACTGCCTGTCGACGCATGCCGCAATGGCCAGGCAAATACTGGAGAAAGATGCCTTCGAGAAGCCATCGAAGCAAGTCAATGGGTATTTTGTTTAGTGCAACTGCCAAAGCATTTCATAAGCGACCGATAAGGGGATGAGAGGACATAAGTCGATCTGGGAGAGTGGTGCGGAGATGGGGGCGGTACTAACGTAATAGCTTATGTGTGGGCGTGGGGGTTGAATCGAGGGAAGCAGAGCTTTATATGCTAAATCCAGACAAGATTGAATGGGGCGAGCAATTATAGCATGGATACTAGGAGAAGAGGATTGGTTATGAGAGGAAAGCTATAATATATCGAGGCATTGTCATAGGACACCGTCCCTAGTTATTGGGCATAGCTATAATTATCAAGTAGAGGAAAAGAGGATGCTAGCCCAATACATAACACACTGAGTTAGGTTGACTGTTCGGAGAAGTTCAAAGAAACGTATACTCTTAGTTTGTGGGTTCAATTATAAAGGAAAATGTTCATGCCTTACACTTTCTTACTGCATTTACAGCACTGGGATAGCCACAGCACCGGTCTAATAATGAAATACCGGTAATAAGTAAGTCCATGTGAGATAAGTGAGTTGCTTAACTTGACATGTTATCATTATGTCATGCCGGCACATGGAGTAGTCAGTCCCCAGTACCTTTTCTATATTAGACTCAGTCTCAGAGTGACTCAATCTGATAGTGAGTGAGCTAAACAATATTGGCCTCCTACATCAAATTGGGCCCCTACTTGAGTGTCTTATTGGTGGCTGGGCGCCCTGGAGGAGGAGCTAGTAGACGGTGGCCAGAGGGATACAAGGACAGACAACAGGCACAGGAGGTGTGTGTGTGTGGGGGGGGGTGTCATGAGCTGCTGGTCAGCTGCTGCCTCCAGGGGGGGGGGGACTACTGAGCTGCTCACATGGGCACTGAGCTGCTCACATGGCTCCAAATTAACACCCGAGGCGCTCATGTTAACCCTACAGGGCGGCAGGACACACATGGAGCACTGTTCCAGGTGCTGATATCCGCCTTATGAGACACCCATTGCCTGGAGGAGTAGTGGAGGGGGTGAAGGGGCTCCTGCGGACACGTTATGAGGGCTTCCCGCCTCCTCCCCCCGGCCCCTGCCCAACCATACGCCGCCGTTCCCGCTACAGGCCCCACCCGCCCTCAGAATGCCTCCCCTGGGGCACTCAATGGAAATGACATGACACAAGCCATAAATTCTACCATGCTTCTCTCCGGCTCTCCCTTTTTTGGGCCTCAAATGTGTAGTGTCTAAGCTACTCTATACACTTATAAGTCTGCTGGAGGAAGTTTAAATGTAGTATTTAAGATGGAACATTGTTAACACTACTGCCTAAATTACGCTTTTATCTTACCGTCCCTTTGGGTAGTTCGTTTTAGTGTAATGTATATATATATATATATATATATATATATATATATATATATATATATATATATATATATATATATATATATATATATATATATATATATGTTATGTATGTTATATATGTTATGTCGCCATTCACAAAACATTAACTATATATACTACTACCGAGAATTAATACAATGTCAGCAATAGCAGCCTTTTTTCGAATGGTATAAGAATAATTATATCGGCGATATAATGGTCCATTCTACTAGGGACTGATATGACCTGAGACGTCCCCATATCATCCTAGGATGATGACTTCCTCTACTTGTTTGACGTCGAGCCATACGATGGGAAGAGGATCATCATTTACTGAGGAACAGGAACCCGTTTGTTGTTAGTGCAGCCGTCGTTTGGGGACCCCAGCATGTTGACTAGGCCCCCTCCCCTCTAACCCCCACCTATCCACCTCCACCCCACTCCCCTTTAACCCCCACCCACCCACCTCCACCCAACCCACCGCTACACCCCAGTCTGCCCCTACCCCCTCCCCCCCCACCCCCCACCACACATACACACACATCCTCTGTGGTCCTCGCTTTCCGAAGTCAATCAGAAATAGCCCCCTGCTTTCTTTGGAGACGCTATTCCAAATATTGAGTCTGAAGAGAAGTGGCGGGCGCGGCGCAGGCATGGTTACAGTGTTGGTGAATGGCTGATGGCGGACAGCTCACCCACTAAGTACACACAGAGAGGTCTACCCCAGTCTACGGCTTCTGTATTATCCACTTCCCATTCCCCGGCTAACAAGAATACGTTGTTTTAAGTCAAAATAATGTTTTTAACATTTGGCCATATTAAGGAGCGATAGGAAAACGCTCTGACACGTTTTATGACACTTTTTTGTCTCTACCATAGGCTGTCCACCTTCCCTTTTGTGAGCTGTTCGCTCTCCTTTATAGATTGTATATATAATTATTCTGCTCATCATTCTCTAGCGGGTGCTGATCTCTCTCTCTCTTCTTTACCATGAGTAGCTCTCTCTCTCTGTTCTTTACTATGAGCAGCTCTCTCTCTCTCCGTTTTTCATTGGCAGCTCCCTATGTGTGTTCTTTAACATGAACCACTCTGTCTCTCTTTCTTTCTCTCTGTCTTTACCATGAGCAGCTCTCTTCCTCTTCTTTACCATGAGCAGCTCTTCTTCGCTATTCCCTCTTTCTTGCGCTGTGCAGCTTCCCATCTTCATACCCTTCCATTAGCTCCCCTTCTTTACAATGTGCTGCCTCCTTAACATCTCCCTAGTCTTATTTATAAGCACACCAGCCGCCTCATGTACAGGGGGCTGCAGGCTGCGGGTTCTTCATTATGAGCAGCTCCACTGAGCAGCTCCTCCCTCCCCGAGCAGCTCCTTCTCCCATTCTGGGTGACTCGATGGCATTCTTTCATACATGTGTTAATTGGATTAACATTCATAATAGGGACCGAAGCCCGGGTTATTTAACGGCCACCGCCGGCCCCATTCATCCATGTGGGGAGGCGGAAGCTCCGCGCCTGATAAAATATGCATCAGAGGCTTGCCACCAAACTTAATTTTCCATCAGCGTGGGGCGTGCGGGTGGGGTGGTGGGACCCCGGGGACGGCTAAGTTGGTTATTGGCAATAATACAAATAAGCGCAGTTATCGGGTTAGTTTGTTCTCCTGCCGCCAACCGGATTAGCGCCAAATCCCATTCACGGCGAGGCCGAAAAATTACAAGTGTCAAGCGGGTGTCAGTTTGAAAATGGGAAGCACCTGCTGACTGGCGGGCTGGCCGGGGTAGGTGCTGGGTGCTGGGTGCTGGGGGAGGAGGGGAGGAGGGGGAGGGGTTGTCCGCAGACGTTATGAAGGACGTCCGGCGACCGGACACAGGCGGGGATGGAGGGCTGGGGGGACGAGGGGGCGGCTTGAAGGAGAAGGGGAAGGACAGGGTGTGTGTGTGGGGGGGGGGGGGGGGGGGTTGACTCCAGACGTACAACAGAGGCAGTGTGATTTAAGCTAAAGGAGTGAGGTGTGTTCGAATATAAGGGATACTTGGTGTATGGGGCAACGAGGAAAAAGGGTGGCGCTTCTAATATAGATGACAGAGGAGAAAGGCGTTATCAAACTATATCATAGAGCGAAGGCAAAGGTCTAGGTGTGTAGGAAGGTGAGGGTGTGTGTGAGTGTGTGGTTGGGGGGGGGGGGTAGAGTGGGGGGGGGGGGCAGGGGGTGTAGGCGCGGCCATCCATCGTTGTCTTCGTTACGCCACGCAGTGTGACATGCAGGGGAAACCCATCATTCATTCCCCCCCTCCCCTCTCCCATACCAATCCTTATTACTGCGGATGTTTAGTACATACTACATCTATAAGGCCATAGCCGTTTTTACCTACTGCTAGTGAATGATAGATTACTCCATAGAAATTCAGTTTCGAAGAGTGGTTGACGGATATTGAGGGAGACGGGGGGATAGACCGACAGAAACCGAGGCATTGGCGAAGAGACGGACAAAGCGACAAAGGGGATAAGGGACATATAGTGAAACATAGACAGACGGGGGCAGATACAAAGAGACAGAGACATAGAGCGAGACAGGGGCAAAGGAAGAGAGGTACACAGACAGACACAACCAGAAAAACAGAGCTAGAGAGGGCATACAGAGACGGAAAGACAGAGAGGTTGGGGGGGGGGGGGGGGGAAGCGAGAGAGAAATGAAGAGAAGGTCAAACATACATAATCAAGACAGACAACCTCAACTGTATAGAAAAAAAACCACTGTCAATCAAAAACCTGACTATTGCAGGATCAAGACAAAACTGTCCCTTAAAAGGATCGGCGGTGGTGGTGAGGGGGCTGGTTCTTGGCAGGTGACACGTTGAGCCGTCACCCTGATGACGGCACGTCGTTTGTTGACGTCCTTCTGCGTCTCCATCACCCCCACCCCATCCTACAGCTCTCTCATGCTATCAGGTGTCAACCTAATTGAAGTAGGCATCAAAACAAACCTCTCATTATGTTGGACTACCCCTCTCCCCCCCCATCTACGTTGTTGGTACCCAATACCCTGCTACTCCATCGCCTCCTAGTCTAGACTGGCTATTCCAAATGCTGTTTAAATGCTAATATGATGTGCATGTTACTATAAAAGGTGTCCAGACAAACCATGAGACCTATATGCAACGATGTATTCCGACCTGTATGAGCACAGGTGCTGTATCTGGACCCACTCCCCTGGCCTCATTCCAGCTATTGCAAGTTTTCATTAATTTTTCTAGATTTGCTCATTAAAGCTACACTTAAATACATCTGAGCATACTCTAAGATACAAAGTCATGGTGTTAGAAAAATAATTGGCAGGGGCAGCTCAATCACATAGGAAGAGCCCTGACCCCCCCCCCCCCCCCCAGGAAAAAAAAAGAAAAACAAAAAGAATCTTGCACAGATATGACCCCCTCTATTACCCCCCTGTCCTTGCTATTTACTCCAGTGCCCTGATAGCTAGGTTACGGTCTACTGCCAGCCTACTGTTCCACAAACGAGTCAGACTCACCCACACATCCACCTACCAGACAATGTGTGGCATGAAAGGGACATGTGTCTACCCTGCACTAAGGTCCTTTTTCACCACAGGCCTACACTGAGCTATGGTGGAGATTGTCGGCAGGGGTTTGTTAGTATAAGTAGAAAGGTCTGACACTGTGGTGGTACGGTCATCTAGGTGACCACGTGACCAAACACGACATACCAGGCCTATACTAGTGCCATCTACTGATTCTTGTGGGAACTAGCTGTATGTCGTGTTTGGTCACGTGGTCACCTAGATGACCGTACCACCACAGTGTCAGACCTTTCTACTTATACTAACAAACCCCTGCCGACAATCTCCACCACAGCTCAGTGTAAGCCTGTGTTTTTCACAGACCATGCCACACATTGCATGCGTTGGGATTTACAGGGCCTGGGATCCACCCACCATCTGAAGCAGGACTGATTCCCACATCCCTATAGTCTATTCATCATGTATTCAGACATGCATGTTCATTTTCCATTAACCGTATGGAATTATTACGTATTGACGAACACTCAGTGGCGGGCATTTTGTGTAGATATACCTGAATTATTATATTTTGTGCTGAATTTGAGAGCCTCCATTTACTTCAACCTCTCCGCTCACCCAGTGTCATCAGCCTAGGGATCAGTTGATAACTGCATTAATTTGCAGATTGTTTGCAGTATGATAACCATACTAAACTAAAAACTGAATTGACCGATTTTGAGTCGTGCCAGTTCTCTTATGAATTACACAATAGCGGAGATGGAATACGCTACATACTAGTACTAAACGCACAATTGTATGTTTACTCCGGTAGGCATTATTTGAAATATAATAAATCAAACACACCATGGGGACGAATAGCTTATCATAAAATGATGATGACAATTCACTGGTATGGAAAAAGATACTGTCCCACCATGAGTCTCACCCCAGGGGGTATGATCATGAGGGTGGCTGAGGATGGTGGGGGGGGGGGTGATCGGTTGGAAGGATTATGAATGGGGCTTAAGCCACTTAGTCTGGGGGATATTCTCATGTCGCTCGAGTACCTGATTAACATCAGCCGACATAATCTTCTTTACCCTGACAGTCGGACCACTGATCTCCACTCTGGGGAGCTGCTCGCCTATCCTGTCCCCTGCGTGGCTGCTAGGTTTAGAGCTGCTCTTCACCCATGCCCGGCCTGTTGACCTCTATATGTGTCAGTTGTCCTGGTGTGGGCTTATTTATAAGTGGATATGTTGGGACTGAGAATATTGGAAAAGTTAATAGTTTTCTTTCTAAACTATTAGGAACAAAACTCAACGTTGATAAAATAAATGTGGTTTATAGTTCTATCAAATTCTTGAATATTCAAGCCATTCACATTGAAAAAATAACAAAATTTAATGATGAGTTATGTAAATAGTAATAACAACCCTGCAAGCAAAATCTCGGGCAGAACTCGTGCGGTTCTTGAGTCACAACTCGGGATCCCTGCGAGAATTGTGCACGTATCTGACACGAGAATATGTGAACAGCTTTTTCTGTGTCATATTCTGTGGAATTCCACGTTATTTATATCAAACAGAACTTGGGAATTGAACGTTCGCAACTGGGTCGCAACTGGGTTGCCGTGCCTTCCCGTGCCTTTCTTGTGTCATTGTGACCTACCAGGATTCTACCCAGTTGCGAACGTTCAATTCCCAAGTTCTGTTTGGAGGGAATAATCATTTTCATGAACAATCATCGAAATAATATTCATTATATCTATGTTAAAATGCCTTTCTAAAATTAATGAGTGAGCCATCTTCCATCCCACTGATGACTAGGGTACGCTATGCCAATAAAGACCCTGCATGCCTCAAGCCTGATGCTGATAATGTCAACGCACCATAGCTCTCTGGCTGATGGCGGCGTGCTGAAACCCTATCTGTGCAGGATGTTGATGATGGGAAGTTGTGTGTGGGTGACACCAGCGGGTTGCAACCCTAGCCCTCCTGGGGGTTCTACAGGCCCTGCCGTAAACCGATAGGCTCGCTGAGACAAAGGGTGCTAGCCAGGCCAGTATAAACCCCCCGACTGCTGCAGCTACACTGCCTATTCTACTGTGTTCTATTGCACTGGTCTATATATATCCAATAGTGGTCTGAATATATAAGGGTCTGTGTATATACCCAGTACAGTCTAATACGTAACCAATGTGTGCACAGCAGAGCACATGTGGTGTAGAAGTGATGACATTTGTAAGTATGGCCATTCAAAAAGAAATTGGTTTCTCACTGCGCGCATCATAAAAAATCATGATTTGGGGAAAACTTTCTACAGTTGGAGAAATATTGGTAAATTTGGTATCGAATTAAAGCTTAATTTGTCAGTAATACAGTCAGCTAGGAATAGCTTGCATCAAAACAACCTTTGCTGGTTAATAAACTCCGAATCACTAAAATATGAAAATTGATCACTAAAAGTCCAAATTGTATGTCAAAATTTAAAAAAAGAAAAAAAACACAAAAAAAACGCCCTCGTCATATATATCACTGCTTGGTGATGAGAAACAACTTTTTACAGACGTTATTACAGAGGTTTTACTTTGAAGTAGTGCATTTTATACGAATACTTTTCTATAACAGCCATGTACACGTCAACCACGACCTTCAAAAGATCATATCTGCCCATGCATATCCCGAAGCCATTACAAACCCAGTGGCCTTAAAGGTAGAGTCCTATCACACGACCACCACACACATGGCACAAGATTCACAGCGCTATCACACAACCTGACAAACATAACACACATAGCACAGATGCCACTTGGCTATCACACAACCATTGCGCAATAACACAAGAATCACAGGCGTATCGCACAACTATTACACACATAATATAAGACAAGTGGCACGGCCTATCAGACAACCATCACACAATGTTCAGGCAACTGCATATTACACAACCATCACAGATAACACAAGATGCCCAACCACACCATACAACCACCACTCACAAAATAACACAAGTGTCACTTGATGTCAGTTCCAGACGTCAGGGAGGATATTCGCCGGGCTTAGGCCTAAATCAATCATCGGTGGAAATTAATTATCTTGAAATTAATTTCCATGCAGATCATCCCAGAGAAATCCGCGAGCCTTTAACGAGCATAAATGATGCTGGGAGGGGTGGGTGGGGTGGGTGGGGGTCGACTGCAGCAGTGGCCATGTCAGTGTGTGTGTGTGTGTGTGGGGGGGGGGGGGGTTGATGGTGAGAGCTGACGACTAAGGGAAGGGGGGGGGGGGTACTTCAGCGAAATAAAAGGAGGGCTGCCTTCCCACACTTCCGCTGAGTTCTCCCTCCCCTACACTGACTCTGAGGTCGATCAGAGAAGTTTGCCTTTGCTCTCAGGGCAGATGAAAGCTAATACAAAGTAGGGGGCTTCTCCAGGACAGCTCAGAGCCGAAGTCAAACAGCTTAAGGTCTCACCAAACAGCTCATTAGGGCAGGATTTACCTTCCCTCAGAAAACCTAATTGCCTCCTAAATGGTGGCTGTAACTTGTGGGGGTGAGACTCTCAGAGGGCGTGTGAAGAAACAATTGAATGTCTCTTATCTAGCTCATGATTTCATATTATACTTCAGTAATTAATTTGGACTGGACTAGGTCAGCAATCAACCAGAAATAGGCGCTATGCTTTAGTAATATATGAGGGTGTTTGGTGAGAAGGTATCCTATACCTAAGACAGGACAGCCACCCACACAATTATCATACAGGGGCATAGGAATTAAATATTTACCAAGAGAAGAAGAACATTTGTTAAATATTCATTTGATAAGTTAAACCCAGTGCACGTCCCTATAAAATAAGCAACTACGGCCGTGAAAATTAAATCGCATACAATGTCTGTATGAATCGGAAAATGTATGAGAAAACAGAGTTCTTCTAAAATGTAGGAATCTTGAGCTATTGTGTAAATATAAGATGAAGCAATTATACACAGTGATAATTGGTGACCCTTATCCAGTAGTGAATAACACTCTATAAGTCCCGCACGCTGAGTGACCTCCACTTATAATAGTCTGAGAGAAGGACTTGTCATTTAATGATTTTTCTCTTGCTGCAGCTGAGGTGGGATAGAGCTCTGCACTGCTATCCTAGATGTCATTGTCGGTGTTTACAGCCGTATCAATTGCTATGGGTTGGTGGAGATAAGGGCGCTGGGGTGGGGACTAAATGGGGGTGGGGGAGGTATGCTGGATGAGGTGGGTGGGAAGGGGTTTGGTGGTTTGGAAGGTGGGTGGGAGCTAGGAAGGTAGGGGGTGTCGCTATAGCTCTTGGATCCTCCATCCAGGCTCACCATTGCTTGTCTGGAACCGACCATCAATCAGTAAAGGCCTGACCAACCAACCTCCCCCAACCATCACCCCCACCCACAGCACCAACCTCATTTCTCTTCACCCCTCCTCCTCCTTCTACCTCCCATCCCTCCTCCTACCTCCTCCTCCTCCTCCTCCTCCCCTCCTCTCCCAACCCTCTCCCCGCCAGCACTCTCCCGCCAGCAAACAATATGGCCCACGCTCCCCTAACTACGCTCACCCACCCCATTTCGGCGTCGCCCCAGCGCGCCCTTTGCACCGGAAAATTACTGAGTGCCTCTGTCAATTATAGACCCATGTGTCCGGTCACCAATCAAACTCGCTGACATGGCAGCTTTTTGGGGGGTGGCCGGTCGGAGAATGCGAAAGTCGTGTCCGTATTTTGATGCGTGTCGCCGCAGTGCGTGGCGGACGTTCCTCCCCCTGGAGTGCTTTTGGTGTTCCTGCCCTCACCTTTGCTGTTCACTTCCTGCTCCAGGGGGTGGCTGTGGTGGCTGTGCCCTGCTGCTTGTGTCCCCCGCCCACACAACTATAAGCCCCGGCCACACAACGCCCACACCATCTACACCTAGAGCCATGGCCCTTGGAACTTACGTCTTAAAACCCCGCAATCTCACACTGTTAGAAGTGAATGTACCTGAACAGTAGAATCTACTGTAGTTTTACTGTATAATTATACTACGGTACTAGTGTACATGGGTTACAGAATAGGTTGGTTTATAGTATAAGGAGACTATTTTGGGTTCACTATTTACCGTACACATATACCTCACAATACTTCCTCCCTGCCCTCCACCCCCTATATGTGAGGCTATATACTGTTATCCATCCACATTACCTGGAACCCCTCTCTTACCTATACCAACCTCTATGGCACCATGCCACTCCTCTTCTACCATAAAACCCATTATGCTACCATTCCGTACATCCTCCTGTTTTACTCAATCCTCTTGAATAACCATACAGACATCAATCCATTTTGTGTACGATATATCCTTTTACTATAGACCTCTATTTCATCAGTAGCAGCCTACACTTAGTCCGCATACAACCCAGCTAACAGAAAAACGTTATTTTACGTCAAGATAACGTTCTAAAACTGTAGATAACATTATGCCATAGTGAGGAGCCTTAGAGAAACGTTATATAACGTTAAACAACGTTACAAAATGCTGTATAACGTTTTTTGTTCACTGGGAAGCCTATCAATCTGGTCTGTCTATTTGCAAACAGAAAGAATCTATTTGCGCTCTGTGGAGAATTACTACTTGCTGCTATATGTAGAACTACAGCCTATGTCTCACACTAATTGGACGTACTTATGACGTGCTAGATATATCATGACGTGTCTAGTGGTAAAACTTTGGATGGCTTGTGAAATTGGATGCTGAATTATAAAAACGTCACATCATTAGTGAGTGTGTATGATATTATTCTTTACTGATGCACAGTGTATGGTCCACAGAGCGTGCAGTATGAGGCGAAAGGAGAAAGAAAGTAGCATGGATGGATGGATGGAGGAGCATTGCAGGGGAGAGGGAGGTTGTGCGGTATTGGGGAGTGGGTGCTGGAATGGATGGAGACTGTTCAAAGCCATTCTATGGGAAGAGGGATGAACTGACGAATCCATTACGGAGGGATCAAGGACAGGTTATCACAGCCATGCCTGATTTACTCCACTAAACCAGTCTTCAAACATGGCTTAAGCTCGAGGACTTTGGGCTAGGATAAGGGTGCTAGGGACCCTGTTAGTATTGTTAGCTTGTTTCTGCTAGGGTACCCCATAATGTTCCCTTTTTTTGTATGATGCACTGTTCGAAGGAGCATCATAATGCTGAGCAGTAGAATCTACTGTTGTTTTATTATATACTACGGTTCTAAAGGGGCATTCCCACCACTTGCACTTAACCACATAGTAGACTAGAACAGTACTAGAATTGTGAGTGGGTTACGCTTTGTGATTATCCCACTTTAATATATATGACTGTGTAGTAGAACCTTCTGTTAGTTTAAGTATTTTTGGGTGCACTATTAGCAGCGTGGTATTGCTAGCCAGCTTGTAGGCATATAGGGTTCCCTAGTCCATGCCTTTGGTATAATGCTAGTATTGCTAGGCCATGCTAGCAATGTATTTACCTCAGCATGTGTTTATCAGTATTCTAGTATTGTTAGATGGTGTCTACCAGCTTTATTCTATACAAAAGGAAACCTCTTATATCGGCATCAACCAGCATGAATTGGAGTTGGTTTATGGATATTGTTGGTTTTCGAATCCATATTGCTGTAATTTCTTGGAGACTTCGATTGACCCTCTCCTATAAACAATGCAATCTTCTCCAATCTACTCCAAATGATCACATCAGGCTGTTGGTTAAATTTCATCCCTACTACTTAAAATTCAAATAATATTATATCTAATATGATATATATCTAAATGCAGGACAATGCTTAAGATTATCATTATACTAGAAACATCCTTACAAGTGGGAACTCTCTCTTGAGGACCGAATCGCTAAGGCAACCCTGAATCAACATTGACTCATGCCTCCTGGGCCCCCTTCTAGCTTGTTATCGGCGGCAAGAAGGTAACAATCCCTCCTCCTTCATCAAATACTTTTCTCAGCAAAGATTCCAAGCCACCAGCGCTGCTGTACTCTACCCGCCATGTTTACTGATGCTCCTCCCGTCCAGGCCTGGACACGCGACGGGCACACGGCGTCCTTCCTCCGGGCGGGGAGACAGCAGCCGTCTCCGGGCGCCGTGCCCTCTGCCGTGGAGGAAATGTAGTGTAGCAGGGTAATTCCCGGCCCAGGGTGGCCCCCTGGCCATGTGGACGCGCCCATCTTTCCAGACGACTGCACCCAATATCACACACGGCTGACTGTGGTCACATTGTGCCTGCCTCCTGCAATCGCCTGATAGTACATGACCATCGGGGGGTGTTGCATCAAAAAGTTGATGAAAAAAACTGATTTTGCCACCAACTTGTAAAATGATATCAAGAATCCTTGCTGCTATCATACAAAGTGGCATATATATAGTTTCCAAATCTGGATGTATATTCCTCAGATTGATAGCCGGTTTCACAGAGGTTTATCAATCAAGTTGTGTGTTCATTATACTGAAACACCCCCCGGCTAATGGACTATGATAGTGCAACAGGAGGCTGAGATACCCCTGGTGCCCTGACATGACAGGCGTGCCTTGTCCTCTGGCGGGGTGGGTGGGACGAGTAGTTATGGTGAATGTGGCCCCGGGATGTGGCCTAGTCAGGGCAGAGGCCACAGTATCATGAAGACTTGTGTCTGTTGCTTCATCAGCTGTTTGTGTTGTACAAAATGTAGCTGTTCCTTAGGTTAGTGTGCATGGGTGTATTTTACATACAATAGCTAATAGTGCTACTAGATTTATACAGACTACCTACTTTTGCGTGTATAGGTTTAAAGTATACATTAATAATTCCAATGTGAATTGGACTAATTACCTACTAACAGCTGAGTCAAGGTCACAAGAAAAGTATTGGATAATGTTCAACATCTATTACCGGGGTAACAAAAAATTCACAACATGTTAAATAATCATTTTCCCAAAATCTAGTTCTTCTTGACTTGTGAATTTGGTAATTGAGTGACTATTGATAATCACACTACTGCCGAGTCTCCTTCACTATGGTCATCCATCTCTGGTATACTAGTGGCATGCTGGGGGGAATCCCTGCTGCCCCTAACTGTTGGGAGAGCCAATCAGAGGGCAGAGCTATAGCCGGGCATACATAATGTTGTAAAAACAGGCAAGATGGTAACCGAAATATGAGGGCTGTGTCCCCCTCCCCCACTCTCCCAGCAGAAAGTTGTAGATGAAGAGAACGTAGGGTTAATTAGGTGGGTGGGAAATTGGTTGGATCATGGCTGGCACCCCAGTTGACTACAGCTTACTAGGTGACTTCACATTCGGTTCACACCTCCAACTACTTCCACTTCATCTTACACCAAAACGTGCTTAGAATGCTCAACCATCACTTCATCCGAGGATGAATTAACAAGCTGTGCACAAAGAGCATATTTGGCGAGTTCATTCTTTGTAAATGACACTTCAATGATAAAAGGATTATTGTTATAGGACGTGGCTGGAACATGCACCAGGTTCAAGATTGCCACTGCATGGTAGCCTTTACTCACGCGATGTGGCTAGTAGTATATGGAAAGCTGTGCCTGTTGCTAGTAATCTTTACTCGCAGGCAAGTATTTCTGGGGGGCTAGTAGTATATGAAAAGTTGGGCTTGGTGCTGGTAGCCATTACTCATGGGCAAGTATTTCTGTGGCTAGTAGTATATGAAAAGTTGGGCTTGTTGCCGGTAGCCATTACTCACAGGCAAGTATTTCTGTGGCTAGTAGTATATTAAAAGTTGGGCTTGTTGCTGGTAGCCATTACTCACGGGCAAGTATTTCTGTGGCTAGTAGTACATGGAAGGTTAGGTGGGTTTTCTGATAACCTAGTTCTCCTAGAGCTACATAGTCTGTTCGGTTTGCTATTATCAGAAAAGAAATGACATGAGATGCAAACTCCCTAATTCTAGAGTATAGGGTTGAATTTATAATCATCTGACAATACATTGCTAGTATACATGCCATCGGTACCCATCCCATAACCGACTTGTGGAATATTCCCTTTTTTTCCTTTAACCAGAGATTGGATTATGTCACATTGGATACGAGCTTTTAGTATTACATGTAGCAACTGTTCATATTGGCCATTCCCTGTTGTTATGTCAGCTGTCTGTTTAAATCTATACTTCCCAACCGTTACAACCACCCAGCAACCACTCCCTCTCTCTGCAGTATGGGTGCCCACGCTGTTGATGTAATGCCTGTCTGTTTGAAGGTGTCCCTGTGGATGTTACCACTGTCTGTTTGGATGTTAGGTTGAGTTATCAGTGCCAACCAGCCCCCTCCATCCCCTCCCACACTCTCCTCTGTTTGTCCGCGGCCCCAGCCATCCCCAAGGGTGGCCAGGCAGGGGGTCCAGACGGCACAGGCACGTTCTGTTATGTTGGTCATGTTTAAGGTAAATTTGCTGCCAGCAGATAATGTTGGAGTAAGGCAGGACTCTCATACAAAACATTAATGAATCCGCCTCCCCTTGTAGATGGGTGGGTGGTTAGATTTATGGGCGTTGAGTACTCATTGAAAGAGTAATTTTGTTAGCATGGAACATAACATGGATGAGGATGTTTTCCTTCTCTGAAATGAATGTTTAGTCTAATTGTAGGTCCGTGTTTTCATTCATAGCTGCGTAATTTATGTAATATTCTTACATTAAACTAGTGTAGTTACATCTGTTATGAAATTAATTAAGTCTATAGTATTTTTATACCTTATTTATGACACAATTATCCTATTCTTAGAGTACAACATGAAAACATCAATATGACTAGTATCTCATATTTCGATGCTTGGAATTATGGAAAAGCAGTATTGATGGTTTAAAACCGTTTTAAACAAATATAAATTACATGGAGCTATGGACTTCAATTTGCTTTGGAGTTATTACTAACGATGTATTCCTTGAGAAGTATTTAAGATAATAATTGAATAGTAACTTTAATGCATACTTCTGTGCTGTAAACCCTCAATTTGGAATCACGTATAGTAGTCGACTACTCATATATAAAGTCTTCCCTTTATGGATAAACGTTCATAAAGATGCATGGAAAACAATATGCCCCCCCCCCCCAAGTGAAAATCAGGACAAGCATATTGTTCTATCGATTATATATTTGTATGCAAATTAGATGGAGCTCAAGAAAATCGCCAAGGCTGCATTCAAGGGAGGTGTTTCCCGGGTGTTTCAATCTCATAGGGTCGGTATTCGTGCATCATGCCGACCCGTGAAGAGTGTTTCAACCAAATATCAACCCCATAACTTAACAACAACTGATGTTTGTATGTACATATATATGATCTATTGGAGAGACGACAAGGGCATAGGGAGATGTCTGAAAGGGGAAAACGTGATGTACAGTGGTACGTGATAAGTACATAGTGCGAGGTACATATGTCAGTGGAATTCACCCTAAAGTGCGTGGGAGGAAACAACGGTAAATACCAAGATGATGAACTGCAGTACAGGCGGAGTAGGGGCGTGGGTGCACATGTGGGAGGGAGGCAAGGGCCCTGTCAGTCGGAAGGCAGGAGGGTCAGATGGAAGCTGTATGTTGTAGAGGAGGCACATACATGGGGTTAAGGGGTAGGTGTGTTGGTGTAGGCGTGTGTGTGTGTGTGTGTGTGTGTGTGTGGACTGGGGTAAGGGTGGGGGCTGCCTGGCTCTGTTGTCATGGTATCCAACCACGCGTTATCCCGTGTAAAGCCGTGTCTGCCCGCGGGCCTTTGTGGCCGTGCAGGTTGAGGGCGGGGTGGCAGAGGGTGGGGGAGGGCCTCATCTCTGTGGAGGGGCATCAATACAAAATACCCCATCACTCGTCCATTGGCTTCCTGCTACCCCCTCATGTGTGAAACGGCACCGGGCGTCCACGTGGCTGCCTATAAAATTGGATTATATTGGGCACGGCGCAGCGCGGGGCGGTGGCCGGAAGCCCACGCCGTGATGTATTGTTTAACAAATCCCCTCCCCACCGACCACCCTAATCCCCACCCTCCACTCCCTACCTCCTACCACCCCACCACGACAAGCAGCGCCGCTACTCGGCTAGTCTTCAGCGCTATGACATGGTGAACTATTAGTTTGATTGGTCAAGCCCCACAGCTAGTGTTATTTCTGGTCGAACCCCTAGGCAAGGGTTATAGTAATGATTCTGTTGGTACAAGATTGGGGTTTGAGGCTAGCACCGATGGTAGGGGACACCTCTCTTGGCAGGACCCTGGGGAACCAGTTCAGGAGTTACCCAAGAATCAGTGAGACAGCACTTTAATCAACAGCCATTTATTTCATTCCTTGATGTGTTCCGTGGTAACAATACAGGTTTACTCGTGATCCAGTATTCAATCCTCTAGTCCAATCTCTTATCAGCGAGAAGATATGTACATAATACTCATGGGTAAACAGACATAGATAATGTGTGCTTAAGGCACCTATTTACTAACCACCTGAAATTTCAAGTGTTTACCTACTAAATAAGTTACCTGTGACTCCCAGGTTGAACTACCCATTAACCTCAACCACCAATACAAGGTTTGAGCCCCGCATCTATCAGTATTTCAACTGCCGAGTACCCAATCAATTTGTGTGTGGATTCATTATTCTAGTCATTTATCCAGCCACCAAACTCACAGTCACGGCTGGTTCCACGATACCAAGCAGTAGCTGCTTGAATGCTATTATCACCGTAAGTATATATATATATATATAGCCGTAGGCCAATGTTCAATGTCAGTGTGGTGAATAAATTTGATAGTCTTGTATAACACCATAAGCGGTTACAGTCTCATAGACTAGAGCTATGCGAGGTCACGGTAGCTGGCTAGCACTTTTCCTACGTAGAATTGGTTACCAGCGCGATAGACCAGCTTAAGGTACTTACTTTTGTGTCCCACTGTATCAACACAGTCATGTAAAGTACTGATACTGTTTGTTGCCTGACAGCCGGTAGGTATAGGTAGGCATCTAGAATAAGTGTATATCCAACTACACCCCTTCTCCACGAGCATTGGTATCCACTCGCCGGGTGGGAAATCTGCACCGCTCTACACTTGATCACCTCGGCTTAATTCCCAATGACTGGTCACGTAATCCACCAGGCCATTAGGTGCCGTTGATAGTATATTGGTGATCCTTACCGGGCTGCTGGGTGGAAGGCTACACACACAAAACTAAGTTAGGTTGGCCGTAACCAATGTTGTTGCTGGGTAGGGCCCAACGTATCCGGCCCACCGGTGATAATCGTTCGCGTAGGGGACCTAACGTATCCGTCCCTCAATGGCACTTGATGATGGTGGTGTGAGGTCATAGTCTCTACCAGGTTAATGTCTCCCAGTAATAGTCAGTCTATGTGTGGTTTCAGGTGAACTGACAGAGCGAAAAGGGTCTGCCCCTACAATAATTTTCCCCAGTCCTTACTAGTGTTGGGACCAGGTAGAATTAATTTAACCACAAGTTGCTCTATTGACTAGAGCCACAGCACGAAAATGTGTTCATCCTTACTAGTGAACTACTGTCTACTGCACTGACTGGACAAGTCCCGCACCCCGAGATATATCAATGTTTTACTCCTTCTCATTTTCTTTCTAGGAGGCTCCCCTTCATGACGTATTTCTGCTGCTGGGGGACCCACCTGCAAGTCATCTCTGCCGTAGGTCTATCCCCCTTAGCTGGGGCTACCATGGCCACACCCCTTCTTCATAAGGAACATATTCCCGGATCTCCCAGGGCTTCCCTCCTTGTGACGTCGTTCCCCACTGGAGTGCTTACCCTGACGTCATCTCTACCAGAGGTCTATCCCCTGGCTGGGACCACCATGGCCACACCCCTTCTTCATATGGAACATATTCCCGGATCTCCCAGGGCTTCCCTCCCTGGGTATCCCCAGGTCCTTTCTGATTGGTGGACTCAAGGGATTCCCCCTTACTCCAAGTAGTGCTTCCAGTACAGTTCTGCCCTCTGGGTGAGGTTCCCTTTACTCCACCCACTTTCATTCATGACTGTCCTGGGCAATTTGTTACTGTTTTCATGAATGAGTAGGGTTCCCAGCATAGTACTCCAGCCAGCCCCTCTCGGCTGGTCCTGACTTCAGGACTCTGTGGCCTACCGAAGGCCTTTTCCCCCATCGTGCTGTGTTTTAGATCTGGTTTTTGCCAATTTGTATTGCTCTGTCATTCCCCCATATTCACCACAGATCGACCACTGCGTTGTAAATCCGATTATATTTGTTTGGCTACATGCATTATACAATTATATTCAGCAAATCAATATAATTGGTTCCTGCTCGTTACACTGTCGTGAGTCAGGCCCCTTTTTCCCTACTATTTAGGTTTTACAATAAACACACCTGTTATTTACAATGTTTGTTCATTACTTCTTTCTCACCTTACATTGAACATAGTCATTTGCACAATGGCCCTGACGGAAATCTGTGTGTATGTGTGTGTGTGTGTGTGTGAGTGTGTATATATATATATATATATATATATATATATATATATATATATATATATATATATATATATATATATATATATATAATTATATGTGACATGTACTGGGAAAAGGGATCTTAGTGCACCCTGCATTAAAGTCCCTTTTCACAGATTGTGTCACATATGATGCGTATTTATGTTGCTGGCCCATCAGTATCCTCATAATATTTCTCCTCCTTAACAAATAGATTACTTTCAAACGTGCCGTTACAAAGAAATAAAGCATTGGTCACCACCATCTCCACAGACCCTGACCAACACGTAGACCAATGGTCCACCCCATCCCTAGGCTGAATAATATTGTGTTATTGTATCAATGTTAAAGCTGCAGCTCTTGCACAATTTGACATAACACGTATTTTTTTCATTTATTTATTTTAGCCTATTCTCTGTATCATCAAGTGACCTACTGACACATCTCTGCATATGAATCTAGTTCCATGAAAGGGTGATGTACAATATATATGATGTACATATGTACATAATGCCTGGGAGAAGCTAAATATACAGTGCTGTATTTAATTTATTGAATCCTACAGCATAGACCAATCTTTGTCTTCCTTTACAGATCATGAAATGTACATAGACATATGCCAACGCCCATTGATACCGTCTCTGTTGTATTTCACGAGGTGGGCTGGGGCAGTATTCCACGAAGCCCCAGGCTGAGTGGGATACGCCCCAGCCCCCACGAGTCCTTAATGAAGGAAAAACTACTTTCTCTTAGGCTATTGAATACGGCCACATTGTATTCAATGGGGGGCATTGAATACGGCCCTTCAGTGCTAAAGCATAGGAAGTCTTGTATTTCAAAAAAATAATATTTGAATCTGCTTGTATTCAAGCAAGGTCTGACTTAAAAGGAACATTATAATTATATGGGTATGTCATGTCTAAGAAAGGACTATGTAAGGATTTACACTCATATCTTCTTGATATTATTGAAACCTCTTTATCAAATCACTTTTCTAAATTGGGACTTAAAGGGGCGGTTCTCCTGCCGTAGATCCAACAGCTTAGAGTAGAGCATGTCGTTCATAACCAAGTGACCTTTCAGATGTGTCTGTAAACAAGGCCCCAAGCCACCAAAGGCCACTTGGTAGACTGCAGTCAGTCTTGAGTGTGCTGACAGCCTTCAAACATACACTGTAAAAAAGTGTTTCTAATTTTTAAACACATTTACCCAAACATACTAAAGTTGGACACTTTCACTGAATCTCAGAATCTCAGCACTTTTTTCTGTCAGCAGGTGCAGGGATATGGCTGCTGGTGGTGGTTGAGCCTACAAAAGTGAAATATTGGTGGACAAGGCCACTGGAATATTTTGGACAGCACTATTTACTTATTATTGTTGACATTATCTAAATTGTCATTGATGTCAACCAATACAATGGGTACTATATTTGACTAAGGAGAGCCTGCACATGGGCAAAAGCCTGAACAAGGAATAGGAGAATAATACCAGTGGGCTAGTTAAACTGCCCTCTCCCACGGTTTTTCATTGTTGTAGCTCACCCCTCACTGGCGGCCATATCCCTACAAATAGCTAGAAAAAAGCTTGCCATCAACATGTTTGGGTGAAAGTGTTTAAATTATATTCACATTTTTTACAGTGTATGGGTGAAGGGTGCAGTGAGCAGTGAGACCAGGTAATCATGCTGTCCTGGCCAGGTGACTTCAGTAGGGGGACCATGAATCAGGCTTTCCTTGGAATTAAATAGTCTATAAAAGCATAATGAAACTATAGCACCCTATTAGATTTGATGATTACACATTGGCTTACACAGAGGTCTTGGTGGAAGAACGGCAATGCGCCGAATCCATGTAATTACGTTAAGTAATTAATTACCTAATAAAACACACACTTCTAGGTATAGACATTTTGTAATGGTACCATTGTGTATAGATGTTCTTCTTTTACCCAAAATAATAGCATGTGGCCTATTTAAGGGGGAGTATACCGTTTTCTGTGGGCACACTGGTGGCAGTCAGTACACTGGTGGGTATCAATAGAACTCAATGCTATACCACTGGCACAGTCCAACTGCCAGTCACACCAGTGCAACTTATCTAGGCCAGAGCATTGCTGGGAAGGAACAACCAGCAAACTATTTGTTGGTTGCCTGAGCCTTTATACATGGGGTACTGGTGCTGGGGAATACAGGCTCACAGGGCTAGGATATGCCTGCATGTTTGAGGTTTCTGTTTGGGGGATTCTAAATATAACTAAGGTGTTATATAAACTTAACAAGGCTGGCCTAGAGGTTTGGATCTACGGCAGGATGACCGTCCCTTTAATAATGTAATTCACTTTGGGGGCAGCCCGTGATATCTTGGCACAATGTCGAAGGGTTGGCAGCAGACTTCCTCCGACCACATACTCATGTTGGTCATCATGATAATTGTAACACCGGGAGTACGGGCCAGGGGCCCCAGACACAATAAACATATCTCTCTCTCCCGGGATGACCATTTAATTGTCCCTCAACCACCCGGCCATTGCTACTGAGTGTGTATATACGGCCTATCATTGGATATAGCTTGAGAGGATTGAGTGACCGAATACACATGATATACATGTACTACACACTGATATACACACTGATATACTACATATCAGTTATTAAGAGGTTATTGGCACACACCGGTTCATCTAACGTTTACCTAACCTAAGTAAGGCAATATAAGTAGGATTTTCCTGCTCAAGAACATCAGAAAGATAACCATGCATCAGCTTTTCAGCTAGTTAAGAAGGGACTGGCAGCAATTATATCAGTCTCCAATTTGTAACCAACCTCTCATTTCCTGTTTCAGGGGTTGGACTGACTCTAGCATTCTTCCAAGTGTTGGAAATCAGCTGAGACATCAAGTCAAATGAGGGTTTAGGGTTTTTAGAGTCCAATTTCAGGATGTCATATCTGATTTTCTGTATTCCCTGGCGCACCTGACACGGACAGGGTAGGACATGGCTCGCTCGCTCTAGCTTGGTGGTGTATTATCATTTTTTTCTTGGAATGTCGACTGACAGGATCCAAGTAGAGACTGCAGGAAAGGCCTCTAAGAACTGTGCAGCGTGTCTGGGATATCACCCAGCACCTTTTGATATTTGAGTCTATAAGATTGTTATTTGAGGCCGGTGTTCACAATGTACCCTTCTATCAGGTCATGCCACTTATTAGTTAATGTGGGATTTCAGGTATGTAAATACCAGTAAAACAGTGAATGTTTATGGAGTCTACAACGTATTTACCACCTTTCCATGTTATTTCAGATTAATACATTTCCCTGCATATTCTATACTTTCAGGTACCTTCCCGTTCTCCTTCACCTCTCACCTCATACCACCACCTCCGCCGTCTCACCACCCCACCAACCATCGCCGCCATGTCGAAAAAGCAGACCCGCGTCTTTCTCTGGGCCGTCCCGAGGAGCATTTCCACCGCCTTCTTCCGGGCCATGATGAACAGAAAGAACATCGAGGTAGTCATTATTCTCAGAGTACTCCATACATCACCAAATCCCCTGTTACTACCCCTTTACGGGCCGCATAGCGCTTTAAATGCATCGTGCCATTAATTTTATCGTCATCCTGCATGAATCCAACCCTGTCTAGTAACTTGCTAGGGCTGCATTCAAGCATCATGCAATCACCATTTGGGCTGATACACTAACGGGAGTCGGCATGATGCATGATGCAGCTCCGGCGAGTAGACTCGCTGAGACTGAATTCATGCATCATGACGATCAAGGAAGGTACATGAAAGCATTATGCGGCCCTTAAAGGGCCCAGCATATCACCCCTGCATGACCCACTCGTAATTCGTGGCATGAGCATGCAGGCAAGGTGGGCGGCAAGTCCGAGATGTGGCCATGAGTCTATCATTGCCTACTAGAGTAGTCAACCCCACCCTACCACATGTTGACTTTATTCCATTAAACCCCCCCCCCCCCCCCACACACACACTCCCCAACCTCAGCCACTGCCACCGCACATTTGGGTGGTCGTTGACTGCCGAACCTGGTCTAGGGGCCTTCACATAATGGGTAACACCCCGTCGTTATCTAATTTTCTGATACTCATTCACTGTGGAAGGACCTGTGTCTCTATACAGGCAGCACGAATGTGTCTTGTGACTAGCTTGAAAGTCTCCTATATCCCCATGCAAACCTAGGAAGAAACCTATGTGAGATTGTGTTAATCAATGTGATCAATATGTTAGATCATGACTTAAATTAATGTAACATGAATACATTCCATAAATACTACTAGTTACTTTCTAAGTTCTAAACATGGGGGTTCCATAGAAAAAGTGTCATTGCGGTGCTATATTCATATCCTAATGTATTGCCTATAGGTCTTCCAATTGCCGACGGTGTCGCAATGCCAAGTCTAGCTTCCAATGGCTTACAGCCTAGCCAACACCCTCAGAATAGCTCACTTTTCTGTGTGTGTATACATCTGCCAAGGGCAATCTTCCAATTGCTTACATCTATAGTAATTGTAAATCATTCAATCTGTATGCAATTCCCATTGTAGGTGTTGCTGGAACCTTACTCCCGCGCCTACTACTACGGCCCAAAACGGGTGAGCACGAGGTATGACACGGAGCCCATCCACCCTGAGTACACATTCCAGGCCATCCGGGCCATGTGTGAAGAAAGCTACCCTGGTAGGTATACAGCCATGAAGACTCCATGTCTTCATACTACAACTGTATACAATACATACGCAGAATATGTGAACTATAAGTATGCCTAATAATCCTTTAATGGCCGCATACTGCATTAATACAGCATTCCCTTTGGTATAATGCATGAATGCAGCACTGGCGAGTAACTCCAGTTCTGCATTCAAGCCGAAGGAACCACATGATGCATTAGTGTCGCACCGGCGAGTGACTCGCCGCGGCTGCATTCATATATCATAGCGACCAAAGGGCATGCCGCACTATACATAAAGGGCTATAATCGGTGTACTATGGGAACCGTTGTATCAATTAACAAGGAAAATCCAGATTCATTTTGTTGATTGCTTTTTCCTTGCACCTCATTGAGCAGTCTTGATTCACCCACCAGATGCCTATACTTGAGTCACATAGATTAGACTGTATAACATATACTAACTATATTCCTCCTGTGGCTGCAGAGGCCGATGAGGTGTTCGTTAAGGACATGGCCTACTACCTGGTGAACCAACTGGAAGACATCTCCCTTCTACCTGAGGGCTACATCCACACCTTTATCCTCCGGAACCCCACCAAGTCTGTCTACTCACTCTACAAAATGTCCCTCAATAAGGAACTCACAGGTGAGCTATTCAATATGTACATAGGGTAGGTTCACCTTGAGTCGGCCACTTGAAATTGAATTTATTCAAGCATACTTACCCATCTGTTTGTGTACAATATTGCACTTTAAGTGGTACTCTTACCAGAAAAAAGGACAACTAACGTATCATGTATGGATAACTACAAAATGCAGGTGCCCAACACAGGGTACGTAGCCGGCCTTATGTGAAACTACCCTAAGTTTAATCATTTCCGGTGGCTGGCAATTGAGGTCGGCAATTTGCGTATTAGCGATTTCACACTTGACATATAGGGCTATTACTAGCTATACAAGGGCATTGTGCTATCATTCACGTTATGCAATTTATATTATGAGGAGAACAGAACAAATTCAATGTAGAAGTGTTAATGTGTAGATGAAAGAAATGGGGCAAAGACCAAGAACTGCAATTCCAGTGTGGTAACTGAACCTAAGACTTCAATAACACGAGGACTATTATGGATCATCAGTATAGCCAGTGCCCTACAATCCCGTCCGTTGGAAAAGGCATGTTAAAGGGTCGTGCTCGCATGGTGATGGCCTAATGAAAATTACATGTTTGGCTTTTACGGCCGCCACCCGACGTGCTAGGCGAACAGGCGGGATAAATAAAACGGGATATACATGCAAGCATGCGCTCAGTCAGGGAGTAATTACAAGGGCTTCTCGTTTAATCCTCAACTAGCATCAATCACGGCGGCCATGTTTGCTCCTCGTACAGCGCCCTCTAGCTAACCGGAAGTGAGGTGGCGCCGTCTAGCGTCCCCCCGCGCGGGGGATGCCGGGAACTCTAGCGGCCATGATGCTTTAGGGGCCCAGAGCGCAGCAGAGCCTGTAGGGTGTATGCCCAGGCCGCACCCGTGTTTTCTTTTCCAATGAATGTAATACATCGGTTTTGTTTTTCAATTACTGTCAGCCTGGGTTTGTGATGTTATTGATTGGACTGGATTGAGAAGAGGGGGCGAGGGGTTGATGATGTGTAGGCCGGGGTTGGACGGGTGGGGAGGGGAGAGGGAGGAGGGGTGTAGCTCAACATGCCCTGGTTACGGGCGAGCCCAACGACGACCGACCAGGACAAGCAATTTCCATATTAAGCCTGGCCGGCTGAATTATGGGGGTCTTTTATTTCATGGGCACCAAGACTGCATTGCTCGATCACGTTTGTTTCCGAGAGCCTGCGAGAAGACAAACTCATTTGCTGCTAAATTGAAACCGCAGGCAGGGAGGCTATCCGGCCCTAATTTTGCAAATACTCCGCAAATACACGAGGAAGCATTTAATCAATCCTCCGCCGCGCAAGTCACTCATTCATTTTACTATTGGATGGGATCAGTAAGGGAGGTTTGTTCAAAATTTATCAGAAGATATATAGGGGTCCTGCTTAATTAATTCCTGTTTTTCCCTGACTCATTCCCCTGACTATATAGAGGGTGTTGGCTATATGCCTGATCCTGGGGACTTTGATAGAATGCGGTTGTCTAATTGAATCTCTCCCCCTGACTGTGCTCTCAGGTTGCTATCTAGGCCTAGGTCTTGTGTTTAACCCCTGACACTAATTGATTACCCCTGCCTCTCTCCCCCACCACCAGGCTGGGACCACTTTGATGCCAGTGAGGTTGGATTCAAGGAGCTCTACCAAATGTTTGAGCTAGTCACTAAGAAGCTTGGACAAGAAGCCATCATTGTGGACGCAGACGACCTTCTAGCCCATCCAGGTGAGAATCAACTTTGATATATCTTTTTACTCTAAATGTCGTCTGCCTTGCAGTCTAGTGTTAAGTGTGTAGGCCCAATGTCAATGTGACATGGTTGGGTGTGAAGCCTGACATAATTGTATAGAATTCTCATCGGTTTCTCCTTGCAGTGGACTTATCATAAAATAGTACATAATATGGTTGGAAAAGATATCTAATGGAGAGGCATTGCTCTTCCATTTTACTTATATTATTGCATCGTGCAGGTGTTTACCTGCATAATTATGGGACATTATGATCCTGCCACTGGAAGATCCAACTCAAATTCACCCTTTGGAATTCGGGGACCACGAGTGGTAAACAAATGGACTCATCATATAAAAAGCAGTCAAATTTACTTTGCTAAATAAAACAGTGGTCGTGATTATTATTCCAAACGTGGAAGAAGCTTAATAGTACTTAGCTTAATAGTGGATGATACTGGTCGGGAATGAATAGAATGAACAGTTATGGCTTTGTTGGCTAGCAGGTATTGAGAGGGGTGTATGGGCATATGGCTTTGTGAACTAGCATTAGGAACAGCATGTCCTGCCATGTAGAACATGCCCCTCGCCTCTTTCCTCCACAGCAGCCCTTCAAAGGCCACCCTCACTTGCCGCAGCCTGTCCCCACTTCCTGAAGTGTCACACAATTAAGGCACATAATGAGATGGGCTGGGGCTGCAGGGATGGATGGGATAGGGGAACAGGGGCCCACACAAAAGGGGGCAGAAACTTTAGGTTCCAGCTGTAAATCATTAAACTGGATGGGCGTTAGGGGCTGGAGAGAAGGAGCAGACTGAGTGGACAGGAGGGCCTGAAGAAGGAGGGGAAGGTTGGGGTTTCATGCCGTGGAGCATCCACTGGAGGATGGAGGAGGTGGCGTCTTTGTCCGCCGCCGACTTGTAGACAGCGCCGACTGGTGGAGGACGCACAGAATTGTCGCTTCCGGTGGGACAAAAGTCGACCAGACAGGAAGTGATTATAAGGATGATTCTAGACTAATGTGTACCTTACGACATCTACACTTAGCTGACTCAGCGTGTAGAGAAAAATGATCGAACTCCACCATGAAATAGTCTATTAATCCTGAACCACAGGGGACAAACGTTCATGATAATTCATATAGAATGTGACACAAAATGCGTTAAATGTGTTTTCAACTACTTTTTCTAACAGGATGAAAACCAATATTGATATAGGTTATTATCCAGTATTGTGACAATTGGGCCCTTTTGAAATGGTTCGCAGGTGGCTTCCTTCTATGGAACCCAACCGGTCTGAGTATGCACGTAAACCTATAATATTAATGCTGCGTGGCTTGAAGTTGGGTGCACTGAATAGTACACTGTAATCATATACTGCACTTCAAATGTGTGTCACAAACACCATAATCATAATTGAACGCTGGTCAGATTTCCCATTCGATTCAAGACAGTTTTAATATGATACCCATGTCTGGAAGAGGTACTCATGCTGGTGGCAGTAACCAACATCTTTAAATAGTTTGTTTATCAATTCAGGAATTAATCACCTCCATCTCCGTTGGTATGAATGATCATGGCTGTCAGTATAATTATGGTGCTGAACACCACATGCACCCTACCCACCAAACAGGTAGGGGTGAGGCACCCACCATGCCCCACCGTGTGAACACAGATGTCTTCTCGCCTCCCTCCTCCTACCATCATTCAGTCAGCACGATTAAAAACGGAGGCGTGGATGTGACATTCATTTGGCGGTATTTGATTGGTCGTCACCCAATCATCTCCACACCAGCTGGGATTCCCATGGGCTCTGCACAAGAAGCACTCAACCCCCCCCCCCCCCCTCCCCACCCGCCATTCTCTGTCCCACTGCTGCTTTAACATGGAAATACAAATTTCTTGAGAAATTTACTGAATTACTATATTATATGACTAATCATTAGCCATAGAATTTTAGAATGAGTAATTTACTATTCTAATTAGTATCATGTTAATTAGCAACTGCCCAAATCTTTTCAAACCTTTGGTCATAGCTTTGGATATAGTGAATGATTCTATATCATGATATCAGCTCACATTATTTATATCCAAATAAGAAATTGTGAACAATGCTATTACAATTGGCACGTCTAACAAAATGCTTGTCCTCCCAATCCCCTTTAAATCCCCTTCTCCCGCACACACTCTTTGCTGTACTTTATCCAGTATTACACATGGGGAGAATAGAAGATCATCTGTCTTGTGAGAAAAAGGTGTTGGAAAAAAAGAGCTGTACTCTTCTAATAGAACTGAATGTTTGCGTTGAAATCTATCTCATGGCATGGTTGTGGGTGCAAATAAAAGCTAGTCACAATGCTGCCCAGGAAACTGGGGTGAGATAGGGTGAGACTAGTGCGAGCATTGCCCATAGAGCAAGGTAGGGTGAGCCCTGTGTGAAGAAGCTCACCCTATGTGCTAGACTGGGCAAGCCTTGTGCCTATAGCCTCCTCTGCCCAAACCCACACTGAGGGTGACCCTCTGGTCTCTGTGCTGGCACACCACCTTACCCAAGGTCCCCCAAGCATGCACACCAGTATTTAGTAGGTTGTGTATTGCAATGGTGGATAAATAGAGGTTCCTTTATGTATGGCCACCCAACACAGATCCGATAGTATAGTGGTCATTACTGGCGCTTTGTATGTGAAAGGTCCAGGGTTCAAGACTCGGCCATGTCAACCTACCCACCATTTTTTCTTATTTTTACTAATGTAACTTTACAATTGTCCACAAAATACATCTCACTGCTCTATTGTTCTTAAAACAAGGGGCAACTGAGAGAACTCACATCATAGCTGTATAAGGGCTTTCCTTATGCTACTGCAAGCCCCTGTTGCAACTCTTCCACAGTGACACACAGTCCCAGCCATCAAGCCTGGATTTGGGCAACATGGCAGAGAGTTGGATAGGGCTAGAACAAGATTCAGGCTTGTGTGAGGACAATGCTAGGAACAAAAGGTTAAAACATTCCAATGTACAGTACATATAGGTTCCTTAGATATGCCAACCTTGTACCCACATGGTAGTCTAGTGGTCATCACAGTCACCTTGTATCCCAAAGGTCCAGGGTTCGTGACTCAGCCATGTCAACCTTCCCACCATTTTATCTTCAATTTTCTATTTTTATGAAGAAAAAATGGTGGGTAGGCTGACATGACCGAGTCACGAACCCTGGACCTTTGGGGTACAAGGTGACGGTGCTGACCACTATACTACAGTGGGGATGTGAGGTGTTGACATATAAGTAACTGATATATACTGCACATTGGACAACCCCACACTTTGTGCAAGCCCTCACCCACCTCTCACCCAAGTTCCCCCACCACCAGCTAGCCACTGGGTGGGATTGGGTGGGCATGTGAAAGGGCTAGGGCACCTCACCCAAAGCTCACACTACCTCACCCCTTGAGCTAGGCACAAAAGTAGTTCGCCCTAGCTGGCACTAGCAGGCTCTAGCCTCACCCCAGTTTCCTGGGTGCTTATTCTTAGTATTATGAATAGGTATTCCGGTGTTCCTAAATACATATATAAAGCCGAGGTAAAAATGTTACAAAGTTATAATTGAAATACTACAGGGTAATACGGCGGTAGGAAAATGCCGTCCAAACATAGCTTTGGGAAGAAAAGTTCCCCTAACACCAAAGTAGAAACAACGCCTTTTGCCTACCCCTCTTGGGTGAGGAAAAAATATAGTTGCTCTGTCTGTGGGTGTATTGCAGGGATCAGGTGTAGCTACTCTGTCTCTGGACAAGTTGCCGGATAATTAAATGATGGCGGCTCCGCAGTTCTGGTTAGATATACTGACAGCTACAATCAGGTCATCTCCCAGGTCATTACAATGAATCGACCTTGCTGTATAGTATGCAACCATTTTCATCATAATGCACAAGTACATTTCTGATGAGTAATACACCTGAACTTCACTAGTGCATACATACCAACCTTTTGGGAGTGTAGCAACCCCCGTAGGATCGACAGACATGATGCATCAATGCAGCCCTAGTGTTAGGTGCATTCATTAATCATAATGATAAGAGGGTATATAAAGCATCATACTGTCCTAAAAGGTCTAGGGCAAGGACCAACCAGCTGTATGGCAAACATGCTACTAGATCTCTGCAGCTGATCTGGTAAAATTATGTAAATAATTTGAGAAAGTTTCTGGGGATTGAGACACATAATTATGCTTGATGACATATATACAAATATGAACATATATGAGTAGAAAAATTGAAACATTGAACTGGGATTAAACTATGACTGCTATGTGTCATCATGATACATGATTGCAGCCTTGACAAGTAATTCACCTGTATTACATGCATGCATCATGCTTCCCCTTTATGATTTTCATGATGCACCAATAGGATCTTGTTCTTTTTAATCACATGGTCTTTGGTTGGTTCTGTTAGGGACCGAGGAGTTTCAATGTGTCTGTTGAATCAACAAATAAAAAGTAATGCATATGTTGTGTGCTGCACACCTGTTAACATAGATATAGGTTAGCATATACATAATTGAGTATAGAATCGATAGATGCATAATGTGAGTATGGTATTGGCTCCCAATATCACCTCGCGTTGTATAGTACTTTGATGTGCTATCCCCTTGTTATCATGATGCGAGAATGCAACCATGTCTTGTAATTCACCATGGCTTGAGTCATACATCATGCTGGCCCTCAGAGAGTGTCTCAACCCTCTGTGTTCAGCATGATGCTCGCACTCATACATGATGATTACTAACGCCATTGTGCATTGAAGCACGATGCTGTCCTCAAAGGATTAATAGTGGTTGTGTACAACAAGAGAACAGATATTTTTGATATTCAAATCAGGATGTACAGCAGATGTACGTGGTACCTGCTATAGTAGCCGTGGAGATAAGATCAGCACTTTAATTGCAGCATAGTGCTCAAATGTACTTTGTCTTTTTGTCATGATGCATCGCTAGTAGACATCTTGCCAGGGCTGCATTCATGCATCATGTTCACTGTACGGGGTGGATACACATATGACGGATCAGCATATATTATGATGCATGAATGCAGTGCTGGCGAGTTACTCAGCGGTACTGTATTGGTGCATCAGACAACCAAAACAGCATGACCATTAGAGCACCGTCTGGTCTATAAAGGGTTCAATTAACGTGTGTACAATGCTTAGATTTGAGACTTGCCCTTTGCCTACAGGTAGACTACCACCAGCCCGGGTTAATATAAAGATTATTATCATGATAATTATATTCATTTGTCTAAAACCAAAATGACAATGCCGAAGTAAGCACAGATTAGCCTGGGTTTCCATATACCCTGTTGGTGCTCTGTTTGCATCCCACCAATGACACGCAGACATCCTCTGATGAATATTCAATAGTCCTCAGGGTAGGAGTATTATGGCCAGCCTAATTGGGAGCTGGACAGTGCTGTAGTGTTTGTTTTCACCCAGGAGCAAACCCTGGAGGCTGCGCTGGGTGCGGATACATCAAGACACTTGACATGTGCAATCTGAGGTTGAAGTATGGCGGAGGGTGATGGGAACAGGAGGGAGAACGAGGAGTGGGTCAACGTATGGCCTCCCCAGTACACAGAATAAAAGCGTTATACAACAGAACGTTTCTCTATGACTCCTTATTGTGGTCAAATGTTGTATAACGTTAAAACGTTATTCTCATGTAAGATAAGGTATTTTTGTTAGCTTGGTCATGCTATAAGGAATCTGGTATCTCAGTATATGCGGCGCCATCTTGACCTCCAATCTCGGAGTCTTGCGCGAGATCTATGGGATGCCAGGAACAAGTTACGAGATGAGCTTGTGTCCGCGGACACGTGGTCCTCGTGGGAACTAGTTGTATCCAGCTACATCATTATAACATGAAACTATAGTAGCAACTATAGGCTATGATTAGGCCTATAGAGAGAGACAGGCAAAGAGTCCAGTGGGCACACAATTGTGTTCAACATTGAATCAACATTGGTCCAACACTGATTCAACATTGACAACCATTTGTGTTCTGTGCCTACTGGGAGGGAGAGACAGGCAGAGAGGGGAGGGAGAGAACGAGAAAAAGAAGGAAAACGATGGAAGAGAAGAAGAAGGGATCGATTAGAGATTGGGAAAGGCACTGGGGTAAGGGGGTGATACAAGGATCCAACTTAGGGAGACACTGATTAATGTAGTTTCGGCATGCTAGTTGCGTCTGTATGAATAATGTAGGTAGGTATGAATACGCTGAATACCCCAAAGCAGATGGGGCATCTGAAGCGGTTATGACCCCTCAAATACCAGCGATGACGCTCGGGCATCCCGAGGTCGAGGTGGTGCGAGCTTGGGAGTACACCGAAATCAGGCGGAGGCGTTTAGATGTGGGCGTTTAGATGTAGCAGTGACAAGGCACATCGGGTTACGCCACGTCTGAATTATGATTCTCTACATAATGGGAGATCAGTGTCCCCTCAGCTTAGAAAGCACTCTGGATCGATTACTATTAGCGAGACGTGAGCCGCATACCAGCATATCTACCCACCCTACCCCTTCCACTCAGACAACAACGAAGCCATCTGTTAACTGAAACATGCCATGTTGAATTATTGTCAATTGTTTTGTGTCTTGTACTACTTAGTGTTGTTACACAATGAAAATATTTATACTTAATCTTGCGTATCTTATAGAATCGGTTGATATCATACAGGATAACATAGCAAAGACTTGGAGTTTTGAATTGAATTATTTGTCTTAAGGAACGCAGTATTTGTGTCTTACAGTTTACCTTGAACTCAGGTTATGAATATCAAAGACCCGTTTTCATACTACTTCTGTGCTTACATGTACATTTGAGTGTAGGGGCTATACAAGAAGCTAATGATATGTATCCAAGGAGAACTATATTCCTCATGGCAATACAAGTTTATAGTGTGAATATCACCCTTTAAGGGCCACATGGTCATCATTGTGCATGAATTCATGACGACAAAGGGAATAATGCATTAAAGTGGCATAATCACCAGGCGTATCCCACTCACAATTCTAGTACTGTTCTAGTCTACTATATGGTTAAGTGCGAGTGGTGAGAATGCCCCTTTAAGAGGTTATCATAAGTATAAAATTGTAAGCAGAATAAAGTGAATGTAATATATACCATTGTGTAATTGCAGAGGATGTCCTGAGGCAGTACTGCACCAGGTTAGGTATCGACTTCCAGCAGAGTATGGTAGACTGGGACGAAAACCCTCAGAACATGAAGGTGTTCAAGGACTGGATGCCATGGTTTGAGGGTGTCCTCACCTCCAAGAAATTCGAGCCTAGTGCCACCAAGCCAGCCAGCCCCCTGGTCATGCCACCGCTACCCCAATATGTGCAGAAGTCTATACAAGAGAACATGGTTTTCTATGATAAAATGTACGCTCTACGAATCAAGCCCAATAAACTTAGCTTGTGAACAGGTTCACGATGGCAGCAGGCGGGGTAGGCATGCATCTGTTAGGTTATAGTATGTATACCAAAGCAAACATTGGAGTACTTAGAGAAATGTCTAGAGAGATAAACTGTGAAGTATATATATTAGCATTGTTATTAAAGAGTACCCATCGGTTGTTTTTATACGCAGCCATGTATGCACTCGTTGTAGGTATTATGATACACATACAATTATCAAGTTCAACGTTATTTAGGAAATTGTGAAATATCTTTTTAACATAGTAGTGAAATGGATATGAAAAGAAAAGTGTGATTGGAGCATGGGTGTTGATATTACTTTAGTGACACAACAGATTTGATGAATATGAAACTGGTGATTTCTTTCTTCTATACAATGGGTTGCCATAGGGATGCTTATGGTCAAACTTTTATTTTTATTTTAACTTATTTTTGGAAAGTATTTACTCGGCCACTCAGAGTGTTTCCCATGTTACAGATTTCCCATTACAAATGTGTATACCAAACCTCTCACCCAAACGGGAGAAATAGCACTAAAGCCTCTAACTACTGACATAGAAAACTCAAGGAAATCTTTACACTGAATCTGTGATAGAATCGATGATCGTTCCCTATGTTGTCGTTGCGGGCAACATCCTTCCCTTCAGTATAGAACACTATCAGCATGCTTATTTGGACATCTGTATACTCAACATTCCAAAGACACAGGTTACTTACACCCCAAACTAATTCGTGTACCATCCATGCTTTGTTATTGCACATTATTTATTGTATGTGTTAATGTTATAAGGTACAAGGACTTTTGCTCAACACTAATACCATGATGCGTTGTACTTATTATAAGGAGATGATACGTGGAAATAATCAGATTGACATCGGGAATCGCCCTTAGACGTTGTGATATTATAAGTGAGTCTGTTGGCATGCGAATGGCTTTGGTGTTGGTGGGGACCATAATACATAGGAGATTATATAAGGGAAAGCAGAACCATCGAATGACATCGTAAATGGCATTCCATAAGCACATGTTACGTTTATTATCAACATTGTTTTCTCATTTGTAATAGGTATGGCACTGAAAAAATGGAATGATTGAAATGAAGAAGAATAGAGTCACAAACATATGATACTATATCGATAGGTCACATAAGTCATTTGAAGATGTAGATGATGATATGAATCTATACATCAACTATTATTGCCATTGTCCTTTGTTTTTGAGATATCTTTAACAGAGGGTTTTATTTATTACCACGTACTCACCATGTGTAGTACTGTAGCGTAGATTAGCCTCTACACCTATAGAGGTGGGGCCATGATGCGCATAAGGTCTTCAAGCTGGGATATCTGCGAATCTAAGGAATTCTTTTACTTAATTTCCCTGTGTCGTTATAACCTAATAGCCGTTCGGGGCATGCCTAAAACAAGTCATGCCTAAAGCACTAGACACAAACTACGGCCCGAAATGACATGCTTGGAGTTAGATTTATAATTAACTCTATTCGGAGTATGAGAAGCCCCTTTCTCTATTAGTATAGATTCTTGCGATTCCTCTTAGCCCAAAACTGATTAATTTGAATAAGGGCTTGCTGCATTTACATTTTTCCTTTCCACGAAGAAGCTTATATCCCAGCTATAAGAGCCTGACCATAAAATGTATTAGAGTATATGTATGTATTCATCTGGGGATCAGATGATCAGAGTGTATGTTGAAATGTGTGAAAGGTGTATCTGATAGGCACCACAATGTATGGGTGTCCTAGATTATTTATGTAATACTTCCTGGCACACCAAGTCAGGTTGTATATCTATACAGTTGGTAAAGGGACCAAAAAACCACCGACTTGTACAGTACATGTATGTGTAGTGAAATGTTGGAGTAGGGTGTCACTGTAACTCATATATTATGTGTAAGCACCTAATTCCTACACTTATATTCACTAGAATAAAGAGATTAATGCATGTTGTTACGGTGGCGCAGATAGTAACGTAGATAGAACGGTGCGTAGATAGAGATAAAGGTAAAGTAAAGTAACTGTTTAATAGAGATTCAGAATATAAAAAAGCCGCAAGCAATATGAAAAAGTCATGTATGAACGTCAAGGCCCCTGTTTTGCATACAGAGAAAATGGAAGTCATGACTGTATGTGTCAAATACGCTTCAACGCAGAGTTGAATAGTTAATGGATGCTGGTATCGGATTAACAGAAGGGTAATTATATCAATACCAGGCAAATTGTGAATCCGTAGTTGGTAAACGTCAGTATATTTAGTGCTAAACCAAGGACAAATAAATTGACTTAACGTAGCCCAACACGTGTCTCTTGTTATATGTATTCTGTCAAAATTAATAACATAATAACATGTGATGGATATCGTTCAGTCTTGGGAGAAACACTAGAAAGTAATCTTTTATTCAGGATGCTCAAGAATGTCGATATCTATTTGCTGAATTATTTGATAAGACGATGATCTGCAGAGTTTAAGAATGATAACATTGCTACTGACTCTACATATCTCCGAGCAAATGCCCATTTCACTACCTCAGAATACCATATGAATATACACTCCTTTGGAGTTCGAAATTAGGCATAATCCGAGCAAGGTGTACCGAATTGGGGCACAATAGCATGGACACGGAGAGACAGTGGCAACCCTGGCGCCACCTGGATCAGAGTCAATACACTAAGCGATGGACATCGAGGGCTCAGTCTCACGACTTTGTAACAATTGGATCGTCTTTGACCGGGTGACGTCTTTGACCGGGAAACGTTATTATAGCATAAATTAGACATATACAGTAAGAAATGGGTGGAAAAAGTCAAAGGATATTTTCACACTATATGAAAGGAAATTTATTTAAAGTTTCTTATGTTTATATGTAGGCTCTTTTACATGCATTATAGCATAATGTTATATTTCTTCCTCTGCCCGGTCAAAGACATCGCTTTCTATATTATGTGGAATTTGAAGAGGTACACTGTCCAAAGTATTATGCAATTACCATCCACATATTTTCTCTAATAGTAGAGATATGGAAAAAATGAAAAAATGAAAAATAGCCTTTTCTAGCCTCCCGTTAAAAGACATCACCCGGTCAAAGACGTCACCCGGTCAAAGACGTCACCCGATCAAAGACGATCCAATTGTTTCAAAGTCGTGAGACTGCGCCCGAGGTAGAAGCAGCGCTGTTCGTCAAGAAGCTCTTTCATTTTCGGTGTCTATATTAAGCACTCATTACTAATAAAACCATTACATATTACTAATAGAACCATCCTATTTCCCTATGCTACTACCAGGCCCTGTGTATATATATCTGATACAAGTCCCCATGCTCTTTATTACTACCTGAAACCAGCTTCCATGCTCGTCAGGACCACCTATGTTGTGTATTCGGACTATGCAGATTCAAGGCTATGGTGAATGTGTCTGTCAAGGCACCACAAAAGGTTCGTCCATATTTGCAGCTTGCATGTCCATGTTCCGTGTCCTAAACTAATACCTGACAAGTACTTATATGTCACGTAGAAGCCGCAGCTAGAACGTGCGTCAGATCTCCACTGCGGCTTATAGGATCTGCTCAAAACTGTTCTATACTACCATCTAACAACCCCTATGTCATATACTACTACCTAACACCAACCAACATGTCCTATACCACTATGTCATACCAACCCTCATTTCCTATACTACTACCTGATACCAACCCCTATGTCTTATATCACTACCCGACACCAACCCCCATGTCCTATACTACTACCTGACACCAACCCCATGTCCTGTACTACTATTTGACACCAACCAACACGTCCTATACTAATATGTCATACCAACCCTCATCTCCTATACTATTACCTGACACCAACTCCCATGTCCTATACTACTACCTGACACCAACTCCCATGTCCTATACCACTACCCGACACCAACCCCCATGTCCTATACTACTACCTGACACCAACCCCATGTCCTGTACTACTATTTGACACCAACCAACATGTCCTATACTAATATGTCATACCAACCCTCATCTCCTATACTATTACCTGACACCAACTCCCATGTCCTATACTACTACCTGACACCAACTCCCATGTCCTATACTACTACCTGACACCAACCCCCATGTCCTATACTACTACCTGACACCAACCCCCATGTCCTATACTACTACCTGACACCAACCCCCATGTCCTATACTACTACCTGACACCAACCCCCATGTCCTATACTATATTACCTGACACCAACTCCCATGTCCTATACTACTACCTGACACCAACCCCCATGTACTGTACTACTACCTGACACCAACCCCCATGTCCTATACTACTACCTGATACCAACCCCCACGTCCTATACTACAGAACCAGTATTGCTGTTTGGGATCTCAGTCTGGGACATACCAAAGAACATCGAGACAAATCTGCCTTTATAAATGTCTCAGGGTATGTGTCTGACTCCAGGTGAATCTACTGTACTACTTCCTGACACCAACCTCCATGTAGTATACTATACAGTAGTACTACTTAATGCCAGGCCGACTGAGCCCCCATATCATATACTACATTATACATGACACCATACGGAAAGTCTACTACCACCTGATACCAGCCCCTATGTCATATGCTACTACTGTGTCCCACAACCAACCCCCTTCCATCCGGTCTCCCAATCTACCAGCTTGTTCAATAAGTAGAACACAAAACATTTTTTGTGACATAAGCATATAATTTATTTGTGGACAGACACTTCCTGAATATCACAATAGTTACTATGCATGATACATAAAAACAACAATAATGATAACTACCGGTAATGTCTAATACACACACGCAAACATTTATAATAGTGAAGGTAAATCTGTTAGCGTTGGTGATAGTCGATTTATCAACTGGGACAGGTTAAGTACTTCGCCCCATCCTACGCCTAGCTCCATACTAATGAAGTCATCTATGTTGTTTGTAGAATCTGGAATAAATGGAAACGTGAACGATGAGGATATGCATTTCTCTTTTCGGAATGATAGAGCACCCAGCCATTGATAAAAGCTCATTTTAGACACTGCCGAATCTATCACACTCACTCCACTGCAGCAGCGACATGACCAGGGAGAATGCAGGGGATGCTGGATGTGTATTGGGCAATACACTAATCCAAAGGGGTAATTTTGATAAGGTTACTGTGCTCTTTAATAGGGAGTGTTGTTCTACAATACTGAGGTATGCCTCTGTAAGTCTATACAGTCATCTCTGCATTGTACCACCAGGCTAGTGGTGACATCTAGTGCCTGTTGTGGAAACTACAGGCGTGGACTTACATGCACAGATCAGTGATTTCATAATGGTATACTCTTTGCATAGAACAACACCTAGTAAACTAACTGATAAGGCTGTCCAGTAATCTAAAAGCAGCGATAAACGTGAAATATCTCCTAAAACATAGTAATATTAAAATGGTTCACAGGTCTTAGCGACAAGAAAAGAACACACCTTGAAACTCAGGATTTACTTGATTATTTTCCTCAATAGACATTAAAGAGGTGATGGTGGTGTCATGGATATAGGTGAGTTTAAATACCTGCAGACTGTAGAGGTGGGTAGGTGGGTGGAGCAGCCTGCCACGTACCGTCATCCTTCACCATGTGACTCCGGTCTGAGGCAAAGTGCCCAAGGTAATCTTCTGCAGGTATAACTCGAAAAAACCTGAAACAGTAGGAAAAATAATATCTCTATTAAAATAATATCGTGTTCCAGTGTGCAAGTTCTCCCATCCCCTGCAAACATGTCGATGGGAGTCTGGTCGGTATCTTTAGTGCTACAACCACTATATATTCTGGTATCAGGAAGAACCTCTGCATAAATCACATCCAAGTACTTCACACTTACTTTAAAAACAAAAACAAAAGCAACCTCAAAAACTATCACCAAACTAATGATTGATTCGGTTGACAATCCTCTAAACCCAATTTGCTTGTACATGTACCATCCTGTTGTTGTCATGGTACTTAATGAGACTGATGAGCAGCCAGACCGGATCTACCCATTTGCGTTGCCCTATGGGAGAGGTGTTTGATATCAATGCCTTTATTGGTGTGGTTACCTGTGAAAACGAGGCGGTAGACGCTGTTCTGAGCCTATGGAGTGCTTTATGTAGGAGTCCACGTCACACGGGAAATCCAGCCGCGTATCAAGGTCGTAAATCAGACATGATGTATCGTCTTTATACAGGAGGATGACATGATAATCCTGTAGGAAGACGTAAACTAAGGTGGTACATATTCATTGGTTCGCACTCGTGTATTATATATACAGCAAGGGTTTGCTGGCTTAGAAAATCCCGATTTCGTCTGGATTTCATTATATTTCTCGAGTCAATATAAATTTGTGCACATCCATTTTCTTTTATCTGTTTTGTATCTGTTAGAAAGGGCACAGTGGTCCAACAGCGCTACAAGGAATCTATGTAGTACATTGAATGGGCGATTACAAATAACTCATTATATATTTAAACATTTGATATTAACAGTTCCGGTGACTCACCCAGATTACATATTTATTCGGCTCCTTAGCAGCTCTTTGTTGCCAAATTGGAACCTGAAATAAAGAAATACTTATACTAGGGGGCAATTGTTAAGGGTGAGAGTGAGGGTGAGGGGTTAAGCTTTAGGGTTAGGAAGGGTACAGCATAGCTGTAGTGACGTTGAATATTGCTAGGATGATGATAATTCTATGATACGATTAGAATTGCATAGGCACCTAAAGAATTGCATAGGCACCTATAGAATTGCATAGGCACCATTAGAATTGCATAGGCACCTATATAATTGCATAGGCACCTTTAGAATTGCATAGACACCTATATCCTTAGGAGCGCCAGTGCTTTCTGTCATAGGACTGCCATAGCGTACTGATGTGGGGAGTAAAAAGGGCCCTCCAGATGCCAGGGCTTTCTGTCATAGGGCTGCCATAGCGTACTAATGTGGGGAGTAAAAAGGGCCCTCCAGATGCCAGGGCTTTCTGTCCTGGGACTGCCAGAGTGTAGTGTGCGTAATGGATTTTTGAAGTTTTTGGCTCCCATAGAGTACTAATGTGTAATCAAGGACTGATTTTCCTCTTTATTCAATTTAAATCCCCATGCCCAATACACATTGGTACACTCTGGTAGCTGCAGTTGGAAAACCAAAACGTCTTAGAACGTTTTGGCACTTCTGTTATGAAACATAGTAGATACACATTTTCTGGTGTGATGTGTATTCAAGGACAAATTCTCCTTTAAATTTAATAAAAGTTGTCATGCCCAATACACATTGTCCCACTCTGGTAGGTACAGCCCAAGAAGTAAAACGTTTTAATACGTTCTGGCAGTTCTATAGTGAAAAATAACAAATGCATATTTTCCTGGTGTAGTCAAGCCCTAATACACATTGACACACTATGGTAGGTGTAGTTGTAAAATCAAAACGTTTTAAATACGTTTTAATACGTTTTGGTAGCTGAAAGTATAACTGTACTCTCCTGCCACAGTGTATCAGAACGTTCTGACACAAAAGATATCTTGAGAGGAATACCTTTCAAAACGTTCTGGCAGCTGGATATTATACAGTAACCTATCAGGGTACATTGTGCCCTCATGTCACATGGTCTTGAACATTGTGCCCCTATGTCACGTGATCTGGTACCATGTTCCCCCATGTCACATGGTCAGGACCATTGTGCCCACAACGAGAGAAGTAAAGGCGTCGCCATGACTCTTTTACCATAGTCAACTCTAGTTGACTATGGTAGCAGAGTCATGATGACTCTGGTGGAGGGGTCACAGCTACTCCAGTCATACCCCATGATCCTTGTAAAAATTGACTCTCCCTCTTGACTCTATCAGTGCAGAGTCAAGTGCAGTTGACTCTGCCCAAAGGAGAGTCATTTATAGTTTGACCCTTCATGAAGAGTCAAATAAAAAATGTGTTGACTCTGATAGTAGTTGCATATGAAACCACCTGGTGGGGCAACCAACACTAATTTGGTATCAGTGGCACCCACAACGCAGAGCCACGATCTATATTTTAGATGAGTGTTACATGCCACACAGTTTTGATTCTTTATAGATAGGTCCACTATGCCTAAATAGTGTGGTTAAGGGATGTCAATGGATAAGCTTTCCAGTTCACTTACCTGAATTAAATATGATGACAAACTGTACAATACATTCCAAGAACATCAACAGTATAGAGCTTAGTCACCATAATTGTGGGTATGGGAAATGTAGATAAGGCTGGGCACTAACTATGTGAGATATAATGTGTGGCACTGCTTACTACTTCGTATAGATCTGATATTGGCAAAATGTGTATGGCCAATGGTCTGTAGAATATAGTGTGAGGCAGATATAAATTAGCCCTTTCACACAAGAGGAAGTGGTAGACATTACAAAATGTCTTGTTATTGACCTGTCTTGGGCAATAACCTCACCTACTCACTTCCCTCACAGGCTTCACCTAGCTTACCCACTAATTATACACACCTGTTGTCCCCACTCTACCCTGGTATGAATACACAATCAACCTGACCTGCATGCATTCATGTATTCAATTTTGACTCCCCCTCTTTATACGGGTCAACTGCTGATGACTCTTCAGGAATGGAGAGTCAAATTCATTTGACTCTCCTGTAAAGGTGTCACGTGGGAGACAAACTGCGACTCTGGCTGTCAGAGTCGTGGCGACTCCTTTACTTTTCTGTGTGAATATGTCATGTGATCTGGTACCATGCTCCCCCATGTCACATGGTCAGGACCATTGTGCCTCTATGTCACGTGATCTGGTACCATGCTCCCCCATGTCACATGGTCAGGACCATTGTGCCTCTATGTCACGTGATCTGGTACCATGCTCCCCCATGTCACATGGTCAGGACCATTGTGCCCCTATGTCACGTGATCTGGTACCATGCTCCCCCATGTCACATGGTCAGGACCATTGTGCCTCTATGTCACGTGATCTGGTACCATGCTCCCCCATGTCACATGGTCAGGACCATTGTGCCCTTATGTCACGTGATCTGGTACCATGCTCCCCCATGTCACATGGTCAGGACCATTGTGCCCCTATGTCACGTGATCTGGTACCGTGTTCCCCCGTGTCACACGCAGGGATGTCATTGGTATCGAATTTTATAGGTTATCAGTTATTCACTATTTTGATGTCGATATATATAATGTATCAGTTATTCAACATATCGAGAAAAGATCGGGATCACGTCATATGGTACTACCTATATCATACCACATGGTACTATGTATATCATATCACATGGTACTAGATCGTGCCACATGGTACTAGATCATATGACATGGGGTACATGATACCAGACCATGTGACATTGCTATACATGTGCTTATTACACGACCTAACATAATTGGTATGATCCTGTGTTTGTTTAATGAATAAAACTGTACCACACGGTTGTTTGGTACGTCTAGGTGCTCTAGACCAATCAGATGCTCTAGACCAATCAGAAGCCAGCATGTTGGTCACGTGATATAACACTGGCGGCGATGTAAACAAAGTAGATGACGATTTTAACAGTGCAAATTACTGATATAAACAAAATGTATAAGCAACAAATAAAAGGTAGGGGGGCTAGTTAAGGGGGGCGTGGTCAATGAAACATAGGAATATACCCATATAACCGCTAGGGCTATTATATAGACAAATGAAGCTCGGTTGGGGGTACATCATGGTTATTGGGAAACAAGTGCCATGATAAGAAAAGCATATAGTAGTCACAGTAAGCATAATTATACTGATTAGTCTCAGGCATATACTGCGTTGTCTCCAAAAGCCCCCCCCCCCCAACTTTCTGGTACACCTGAATGTGTGAGACTATGACATTTGTGGTATATGCAGACACAATCTGTCCCAATGGACAGGGTAATAATTTCTATTGAGGGCTGTGCTCTCGATTCCTTCTTGTAACATGGAGGAACATAGTATCAGATCATGTGACATAGGGGCACGATGGTCCAGACCATGTGACATGGGGGTACATGATGCATGCTGGGACTTACTGAAATCAGTGCCTCGACAAAAAGCATACAGTAGTTTCAATAGCATAATTATATCATGTAGTCTCGTACCGCGTTGTCTCCAAAAGCATGGTGATGCATGGTGCCAGACCACATGATATATGGGCAACACCGGTCCAGACCATGTGACATGGGGGCACAATGGTACTCAGGGGTAGACGCTAATGCTGGACTGGGAGCTAATGGCCCCATAGTTTTGGTTTTGGGCCAGTAGTTTTCAGATTGTTTGCCTAGCTAAGGGCCCGGGTGGCCCGTATCAAGGCCATGATTCTAATCTACACGCCAGTTTTCATGGCTTGTGAATCGGACCATTATGAAGACCTCTAGAAAGTAGAACAGAAAGCATAATTATTATGTAGAAAGTTACATAAAATTATACTATGTATACAGGTTGAAAAGATTCAAATAATTTGAACATACACGCAGCTCATTTATTATGATTTTCAATGTACATTATTTTTTTGTAATACATGAAATATTATATTGACTCTCAATACATGGGCCCATTTTACATAAGGCCCATTGGTTCTGGCCATGTAACATGGAGGAACATGGTATCACATGCAACAAGGGACAAACTTGCCTAGTCACTAGACACCGCCCATTCTATGCATAATCTTAAATTGCCACTTCTGGCGTAATCTTATATCAGAAAAAGGAAAAAAAAAGAGAGAAAGTAGAAGGGGCTGCGGGGGCAGAGCCCCCGATATATACAGCAATGTTACAAACTTTCACTTGGAAACTGATTAAGATTATGCCAGAAGTGGCGAAAACTGAGTAACATTATGCCAAAAGTGGCAATTTTAAGATTACGCACAGAATGGGCAGCGTCTTGTGACTTCGCAAGTTCGTCCCCACATGCGTATCAGATTATGTGTCATTGGGGCACAATGTTACTGACATGTGACTAGGGATGTCATTGGTATCACATGTATCGATATATCGCTACTTTCTATGTATCTGATAACTGATCCAGTCACATGTCGGAAAAATGGATTTGAGGATTATGCTGCTTTCAGAGAGAGCACATCAAAGGCTTCATTTTACTTTTTAATTCATCAAAATATCTATATTTTCCAATTTGTAGTGAATTTTCAAAGTTAAAAATTTACGGACACAGATTATCCATAATAGAGCACTAAAATAAGACTTTATATCAATGTGTACATTAACATAGAACAGCCAGTCTTCTTTGTATTCTTGGTTAGTTTGCACATATCAGCAGCAAATAAAATCAGTGTGGTACCAATGTAAAGAGAAAATGTGTGGCTATTTGTAGATATCAAATGCTCATGTGAGATTTAGATAATAAATATTCAAAATATGAGATATAAATCACATTACGGATAAAATTTGATATAAATTGTGAAAGCGATAATCGGTGATGATCAGCAAATCAATCAAATTAAGTCATTTCTGCTCATTTTTCTGCATTTATCCTTTGACAGTAGTAAAGTAAACATAATAATCAATGCAAACACCTAATAAACCTAATTTCACTAAATTCATCAATTTTGACCTTTTGGCCTGATTATTTCTGGTATAGGATGTGCGAGATGTGACTGGTTAGGTGAAAACACATCACATATGATCGTGTACCATGTGACATCATTTAGTACCAATCTGCCAATGTGACATCTTAAACATATACGAGGAGTTAGGCTTAAATGCGAAGTTTTGTGGTAGTACCATGTGACATGATCTAGTACCATGTGACATGATATAGTTGTTTGTGACGTGATAGAGTGCCATGTGACATGATCCAATACCATGTGGGGTGATCTGGGCCATGGTCTGCACACGTGAAATGATCTAGAAAATAGAATTATGGTAGCTTCTATGCATTTGCTCACGCCAGAACGTATTAGAACGTTCTATAGAAAATAATCCTTGATGAGATTACGTTTCAGAACGTTACGGCAGTTAGATGTGTAAGTGTCCCAATGCATTTGCTCATGCCAGCACGTATTAGAACGTTTTGTAGAAAATAATTCTTGATAGGAATACGTTTTAGAACGTTGAATTCAAGCAATGTAAACACAATACCTAGTCAAGAGACAAACTGCCAAAACGTAATACAACGTCTTCAGCATTGATAGGATATATTTGATCTTACTAGAACGTAATAAAACGTTTTCTAACTGCTGAACCATATTCAGAACAGGACAGCCAAAACGTTCTAAAACGTTATTAACTAGATTATCAATTAGCCCACTAATGGGTATAAATAATGCTTTAATCGATGAAGTTCTACATATCAACAAAAGTCGACGTCTTTTCATAGGTTATAAATTGCTCATTGATGTGGTTCATCAGATAAATCATTATATTAGCTGGTTGTAAAAATGGTATGTTTTTTATTTTTTTCACAAAATACATAATGACCCTATTTTAGAATTAATTAATGTGCATATGCAATTAGGCAGTATACTTGATTTTCTCCTAAGACAGAGGCAATGCGTCTGTTATTTCAATGCATCAAAATGTGCGGTTCCTCTGTTGTTTTCCATGTGATTATTTAGCATCAAAGTTCATGAAAAATGCAAAAAACCCTGGCGTTTGGGGCTGTCTAACCTTCAGAATCCTGGCATCTGGAGGGCCATTTTGACTCACCACATCAGTACGTTCTGGGGGTCCCATGACAGAAAGCATTGGCGTTTGGAGGGCCCTTTTTACACCCCTCATCAATACGTTCTGGGGGTCCCAGGACAGAAAGCACTGGCGTTTGGAGGGCCGTTTTTACACCCCACATCAATACGCTATGGTTGTGCTAAGGATATAATTCCATAGGCACCAATATAATTGCATAAGCACCTTTAGAATTGCATAGACACCTATATAATTCCATAGGCACCAATATAATTGCATAAGCACCATTAGAATTGCATAGACACCTATATAATTGCATAGGCACCTATATAATTGCATAGGCACCTATATAATTGCAAACGCACCTGAAATTGCATAGGCACTAATGGAATTGCATAGGCACCAATGGATAAACAGAGAATGGAGAACGGGATAAACGGAGAACGGGATAAATGGAGAACGGGATAAACGGAGAACGGGATAAACAGAGAATGGGATCTGGGGTGGGGGCTGGGGGATCGGGGGTGGGGAGATCCAGAGAATGGAGAACGGGAAAACGGAGAACGGGAAAACAAATAATGGATAAACGGAGAGGGGGATAAACAGAAAAGGGGATAAATAGAGAGGGGGATAAGCGGAGAACAGGATAAACGGAAAAGAGGATAACGGGATAATGGGATAAGGGGAATCGCATGGGCACCAATGGAATTGCATAGGCACCATTAGAATTGCATAGGCACCTATATAATTGCATAGGCACCATTAGAATTGCATAGACACTTATATAATTGCATAGGCACCTATATAATTGCATAGGCACCTATATAATTGCATAGGCACCTATGAAATTGCATAGGCACCTATGAAATTGCATAGGCAGCAATGGATAAACGGAGAACAGAGAATGGGATAAACAGAGAACAGCATGAACGGAGAACGGGATAAATGGGATAAACAGAGAACAGGATCAGGAGCAGGGGCTGGGGTATCTGGGGTGGGGAAATCTGGGTAACGGAGAACGGGAAAACGGAGAACGGGAAAACAGATAATGGATAAACGGAGAGGGGGATAAACGGAGAACGGGATAAATGGAGAAGAGGATAACGGGATAATGGGATAAGGAAAATTGCATAGACACCAATGGAATTGCATAGGCACCTATAGATTTGCATAGGCACCTAAATAATTGCATAGGCACCTACATAATTGCATAGGCACCATTAGAATTGCATAGGCACCTATATAATTGCATAGGCACCATAAGAATTGCATAGACACCTATATAATTGCATAGGCACCTATATAATTGCATAGGCACCTATATAATTGCATAGGCACCTATATAATTGCATAGGCACCTATATAATTGCATAGGCAGCTATGAAATTGCATAGGCACTAATGGAATTGCATAGGCACCAATGGATAAATGGAGAACAGAGAACGGGATAAACGGAGAGCGGGATAAACGGAGAACGGGATAAATGGGATAAACAGAGAACGGGATCGTGGGCGGGGGCTGGGGGCTGGGGGCTGGGGGCTGAGGAGATCCGGAGAAAGGAGAACGGGAAAACGGAGAACGGGAAAACAGATAATGGATAAACGGAGAGGGGGATAAATAGAGAAGGGGATGAATAGAGAGGGAGATAAGCGGAGAACCGGATAAACGGAGAAGAGGATAACGGGATAACGGGATAAGGGGAATTGCATAGGCACCAAATAATTGCATAGGCACTAATGGCATTGCATAGGCACCTATAGAATTGCATAAGCACCATTAGAATTGCATAGGCACCTATATAATTGAATAGACACCTATATAATTGCATAGGCACCTATATAATTGCATAGGCACCATTAGAATTGCATAGACACCTATATAATTGCATAGGCACCTATATAATTGCATAGGCACCTATATAATTGCAAAGACACCTGAAATTGCATAGGCACAAATGGAATTGCATAGGCACCAGGCTGGGAAAATCATGGGTTTCTCAGGGCGCAGTGAGAAACCACAGCACTGTGTTATCTCACTGCTAAATTTAGGGGTTTTTCACACAGCGCTGTGAAATCTCACACCCCCTGTTGGAAACCACACCCATATTATATATGCTCACATTTTCAGATTTTCTAAGGATTTCCCTCATTCCAAATGAAAATCAAGATTATGTATAAATGGGCACACAATTGTTTTCTCAATGCTCACTTCAATTATTTGATTGGGTGCATATTAACAATGAAAAATGACGATTTTCATACAATCCTATGAAATGGTATTGAGAAAACTCAATTTGCTGTAGGCTTACCATCATTTGCTCCAGAAAATGAATGTCTACAGTGATGTATTATGTTATCAGCTAGGTACATCTGAATGGGCCTCTACAGCAAATGTGTATTTCATGAGAAATAGTTAATAAACAAGCTAAAACATTGTATTCCCTATAACTTTATATGCTAGAAATAGCATCAGTGTGGTTTCCTACAGGGGGGTGAGATTTCACAGCACTGTGTGATAACCCTCCAATTTAGCAGTGAGATATCACAGTGTTGTGGTTTCTCACTGCGACCTGAGAAACCCATGATTGTCCCAGCCTGGGCACCAATGGATAAACAGAGAATGGAGAACAGGATAAACGGAGAGGGGGATAAATGGAGAAGGGGATAAATAGAGAGGGGGATAAGTGGAGAACGGGATAAACGGAGAAGAGGATAACGGGATAACGGGATAACGGGAATTGCATAGGCACCAATGGAATTGCATAGGCACCTATAGATTTGCAGAGGCACCTATATAATTGCATAGGCACCTATATAATTACATAGGCACCAATAGCATTACATAGGCACCAATGGCATTACATAGGCACCTATAGAATTGCATAGACACCATTAGAATTGCATAGGCACCTATATAATAGCATAGGCACCTATATAATTGCATGGGCACCTATATAATTGCATAGGCACCTATATATTTGCATAGGCACCTATGAAATTGCATAGGCACCAATGGAATTGCATAGGCACCGATGGATAAACGGAGAACAGAGATCGGGATAAATGGAGAGCGGGATAAACGGAGAACGGGATAAATGGGATAAACAGAACGGGATCGGGGGCGGGGGCTGGGGGCTGGGGAGAACGGAGAACGGAGAACGGAGAAAGGGAAAACGGAGAACGGGATAAACGGAGAACGGGATAAACGGAGAACTGGATAAATGGAGAACTGGATAAAAAGAGAACTGGATCGGGGCTGGGGGAACAGGGGGTGGGGGGTGCGACAGGGGATCGACGGCAAAGGCATGGACGCGTAGCACATGCCGCCCTGCAGCCGACCGACACGGCGAAATGGAAACGGCGATGATGTCGCTGCTGACGCTTGGATCAACTCGATTTTCGGCCGAGACGTAAAACAGCGGTTACACGCTGCCGGGCGCTGACGCCCACAGCCACCTGCTCGCCCCTAGCCACCTGCTTTCCCACAGGCACCTGCTCACCTTCAGCCAAAATCATCTGCGACACACGCCGCCCGAGGCCGACAGACACGGCGAAAAAGATACATGCCGCTGCAGTTTACGCTCCGACCGACTCGCTTTTTGGCTGAGACGTAAGGCGGCGTTTACGGGCTGGTGTGCGACGACGCCCACAGCCACCTGCTTGCCCCCAACCACCTGCTTGCCCCCAACCACCTGCTTGCCCACACCCACCTGCTTGCCCACACCCACCTGCTCGTCTGGAATTTGATCAAATAAGGCATGTGACCTATTAAAGTGGGTCAGTTCTTCCTGGGGATTACCATTCTGCTGTCAGAAATGAGAAATAACGTATTGTACTAAAATTACATCACTCATTCGACTTTCTAATGACAAAAGGGGTATGTGTGAGGCTTGTGCTTGCCTGGTATGTCGCAGAGAGCGGCATCGGAAATAGCAGACGACATTCACCATATAGTTAACCCTTTGAGGCCAACATAACCTATTTCAATGTGCGTATAAGAAGGTCTAAAGTGTGTTGGTGTGTGTGTGTAAATAGCAGGCCTTAAAGGGTTATTAGCTAGGTGTGACAAACTTAGGCGGGCTCCAGTGAGTTTTCAGATGCCACTAGACTTGCCTTGTCCATCATTCCAATGATACATAAATATGCAAGGGGTTAAATTAGTATAGGGCTATGTGTTTATTGGAAATTATTCAACAAATTTTCAAACTTAGGCCTTGGAGTAAGGCCATCACGGTCTAGGTTGCGCACCATTGCTTCAGGTACAGGGCCTTTAACAAGGAGGGAGACCAGGGTTTTTGGTATAAGGATCCGTAGGGAAGTCCCCAGTATGGCCCTTAGGGTCCCATATGGACCCTAAGCGAAGCCAACGCGCTATTTTTCGTACTGGAATTCAAAAGGAAAAAAGCTAGGCTGTAGACTGTTATGCTAAGGGTATTTTTGGCCACAAATGCACTGGGAGCAACTTAACGTACAAAGACGTTGCAAGCCAAAGGCTTCAACGTCAATAACAATTGAAGCTTTGTTGGCCCATCCATGATTAATGCTTAAACAAATCCGGTGAGGGTAATTATTTCATTGGGCGTGGGCGTGGATTGAAATTCTGCCCAGAAATTCAGAGGCTCTGGAGATTTTCTTTTCAAATTTATGATGGGCATTGGCTCTAGTATGGGCGTTAATTACATGGCATGCGGTAACATCATATACCTACCACACGTTCGTGATTGGAGAGAAAGACGGCAGAGCAAAACTTCAGCAGATGAGGAGCTACATTTCGAACCAATTCACATAGCTTCCAGACGTTCTCCTCACTGAAAAAGGTACACACATATGCCTTGGTAAAAAAAGGTAGCATAGTGATATAAAAACAGGGGTACTGGTATAAACTATGTTGTATTGGGAGTAGGGCCCGGTGAGTAGGGCCTATAGTTAATCGTCCTATACACGGCCTTGCTTAGGACATGGTAGCTGGTACAAGTGTGTAGGCTAGGGCATGGGGGCTTGGTGTCGAGTAGTAGTATAGGACATGGGGGCTGGTGTCGGGTAGTAGTATAGGACATGGGGGCTGGTGTGAGGTAGTAGTATAGGACATGGGGGCTGCTGTCGGGTAGTAGTATAGGACATGGGGGCTGCTGTCGGGTAGTAGTATAGGACATGGGGGCTGCTGTCGGGTAGTAGTATAGGACATGGGGGCTGGTGTCGGGTAGTTGTATAGGACATGGGGGCTGGTGTCGGGTAGTAGTATATGACATGGGGGCTGGTGTCAGGTAGTAGTATAGGACATGGGGGCTGGTGTGAGGTAGTAGTATAGGACATGGCGGGGGGGGGGGGGGTATCAGGTAGTAGTATAGGACATGGGGGCTGGTGTCGGGTAGTAGTATAGGACATGGGGGCTGTTGTCGGGTAGTAGTATAGGACATGGGGGCTGGTGTCGGGTAGTAGTATAGGACATGGGGTCTGGTATCAGGTAGTAGTATAGGACATGGCGGGGGGGGGGGGGTATCAGGTAGTAGTGTAGGACATGGGGTCTGGTATCAGGTAGTAGTATAGGACATGGCGGGGGGGGGGGGGGGGGTATCAGGTAGTAGTGTAGGACATGTAGTAAAGGCATGTAAAATGAAGAGCCTATCCACTAAGGCCCACATTGTAATACCCAGTAGGCCTACTAGTGCCATAGTCTTGCACACTTACCAGTAACATTTGGTGTAGATGGAGCCTTCTCTTGACTCAATCACATTTTCTATTTCCCTGCTCATCTTTAAACGCATCTAATCATTGATGAGCTGTGCCTAGCTGAGATCTACCAACTGGTATAGATATGCTCGGGATATCTATGGGTTTACCGCACTGAAATACAAAGATAGGACGTTTACTGCAACTCAACAATTATAAAAAAATTACCATTTCATATGTGTGTTATCAGCATATAGATGCTAATCGTGTATAGGCCTACAGTGGAGCTATATATTTGTCTTTATCCTCATGTTGGAATCTCCATGTTGAAACCTCCAATGCTGGGAATCTCCTATTGTGTGAATCCCCCTACCAGCGTGGCCACCCCCCCCCCCCCCCAACCCCTTCGACACCTTCCTGATTCCCCCTTCCCCTTTGGACCCTACCCCCATCCCCTCCGTATGCCTATCGATAGTGGAAGTTTACTTCTAGTGGCTACTACCCAGTTGGCCGACGGGTACTCAGATAATCTAGATGTAACAGGTACCACAGGTCAAGACAGCACGCAATTAACTTTGAAGTTCAATAGACTCTACTTTAATAGGCTACCGGTAATTTAAAAAAAACATAATTTTTAACACATTTCAACCTTTTTTGTCAAGTTTCTTATGACTTTGACTAATCAAGAGGCAGCTTTAGTTATTCTCTCATTATAATTATGATCCATAACGGTACCGTACCGGTAGTTGCAATAGATCCGTGTTGCAGTGTATGCCTATTTGATGGCTATTGGGCAAGAATGAAGTTATCTGTCTTGCCTAGAATTAGGAAGTCCTCGTCCGACGCCCGGTAACCTTTAGCCTTCCCAAACAAACAAGTCAAATGTAACCTTTAAATAGGGGGCGGGGCGGGGGGGGGGGGGGGGAATAAAACCCGTCTTGTACCGGTATAGCCTATAGGCCTATTTGAAGTTGACTCATGGTAAAATGAACTGCACCTTACGATCTATAGCACAACCGGTAGGCCCTACACTACTAGTAGGCCTATAGTCTAGTATTACATATAAAGTTAGTACAAGTTAAGACCTAAGTCAATAAAGCCAATCTTGGATTTTAAACTCGTACCAGTACTTGTACACAAATAGATCTGTAATCCCGGCTTTGTTTGATGACAACTGCACTCCTCTTGGGTACTCCTCCCACCACCCCGGGGGGGGCCACTCCCTATCTTTTCTATAGTCACTATGTGCGAACATCACCCTAAATTTGGTACCCTTATCAAGGGGCCACATTTTAAAAAAGCATACCCCTTTTAAGGTAAACTTACCAGAAAAACGGACCCTGATCACGAATGACCCTGAAAATATACCCTAATCATGGGGTGACCCTGAGAAAATATCTGAATCAAGGGTGTCCAAGAAATATTGTAGGAAAATAAAGTTAAAAAAACTTTTAAAAAGCCATGAAAGTCTGAAAATGTACCCCTTTCTCCCCAAATTTGCTTAAAAAGCACCCCTTATCAAGGACCCTCGCGGGTCCGTGCCTAGGACCCAAAAACGGACCCTTTCCCTTGGAATCATGTTCACACATAGTCAGTAATGCTGAGGGAGTGCCCCCCCCCCCCCCCCCCCGGGCCCACCACCCCTCCCTGCTGCTGAGATTAAAACATGTAACATACGGTACACTATAAACATTGATATGTTTGCATCAATATAAGTTTGCTAGACATGTGGATCACCTTTAGGGACTGTCATGACAGTACGGTAGGCCTACCGGTACTCCGGTACTAGTAGGGGAGACCGGGGCTAGTTGAAACACGGGGTCAGTTGAAACACAAGCTGTATAATAGAGGCAACATGTGTTTGGATTGATTTTCTTGATTTTCATGTGAACTTATTGTTATTTTTATCACCAGTGAAAAAATCAGAAAGATATTAGCTAAACTTTTTGATATATGGCCCAAAGCATCTATAAATCATGTTTTTTATCAAAAAAGTGAAATTTCAGAAATTGAGTTTTTTTCCTCTCAATATTTTAGTTTTTAAGTTATCCATCTAATTTAACTTCTATATAATTAACCATGTATACTGAAATCACATATATTATAATGAACATATTAGCATAAAGTGATATTAATGTCTAAGGGGACAGCACTATGCTATGTGGTGTGGGGTCGGTTGAAACACTTTTGTCGGGGTTAGTTGAAACAAAATCACTGGAGGCATAGGCACCCCTATACGCCAGTTACCACCCAAACTGCACCTTTCAGCTTTAGTTGCAGCTGTGCATATGTGCAGGTAAACAGTGGATAATATTCACATCACCGTAGGTGCAGAATTTGTCTATAATTTCTGCAATAAATGTCATTTTAACCCAAATTGGATCTGGGGTTAGTTGAAACACACATGGGGCAAGTTGAAACATAATTGTTCAAAAGTGTTTCAACCAACCCCTATTAAAATAGGGTGAAATCTTGTGTTTCAACTGACCCCGCCTGGGGTCTGTTGAAACACAAATTATGACTGATTATGACAATAAGAGTATCATGAATCAAATATAACCGTTTCTATATTAGAATTGATACTACTTCAGGGCATTATTCCAGCCATAGAAAGTTGCATAAATGTGAAATCATTCATGTAAAAAATTGATTTTCACTAAAAATGTTTCAACTGACCCCAAACATATTTTTGGAAAAAAATATTTTGCACCATCAAACTTTGGAAGCAGAAATCTTAACATGTACTCATAGCTGAGGGTAATTCTTCCTGTGGATTTATTTATCATTGAGTGGATCTCCAAGGTAAATGTTTCAATTTTTACCTATTTTTAAGATTTCTTCTCATTATCATACTTTCTTTCTGAATCTGAAGAAATAACATTTTTGTTTCAACTGACCCCAGCTGTGTTTCAACTAGCCCCGGTTTGGGGCTAGTTGAAACAAATCAAATAAATTGAATTTATTCCTATAAATATTGAAATGAAATGGAAATAAAATACTCGTGCACATAGTACCATAGGTTGTTTTTGACTTCCCCCCCAAAAAACTGTGGAAAATGTTTAACTATATAGGAAAAAATCCGAAATTGCTTCATGTGTTTCAACTAGCCCCGGTCTCCCCTACTACTAGCCCTGTCAGTGTCACCTGTGGCTGTGTCTTCAGAAGACACACTGTAGCCTAGATCTATCAACTGGTATATATTCACAACGAGGACGTACCTGTATTGAAAAGGTTATTTTCCTATGTCTTACCAAGTAAGTGTCCCTGTTGTTCATGCATGTGTTGATTCAACGTGCAATCTCAACATCTTAATCCCAAAATTGCGAAAAAGCTGCTCAGAAAGAAGGTGCTGCCATCTAGTGACTGATACAGACACTATAGTGGCAATAACTAGAAAACTGAATGAAGGACTTAGGCCTATATTACTTCACTATGTCATGGAAATAGAGCTGCTTGTGAACAAAGATCGATATTTTATTTCTATCATACTATATGGGGAATTGTGTACGAATACAAGGAGTAATTTGCTCGCAACTCCATAAGACCATTCCTCGAGCCGGCTCGTCGTCGCTGAGGCTTTGCCGTCGCTGAGGCTTGCCGCACTTGAGGCTTATGTAGGTCAATGCGAAGGGAGAGGTCAAAGTAGTCCGGGAGACGCCGCGGCCCTGTCCTACTCGTCCTAGCTGGGGCTCAGTATTCACTGTATTGTCCTCCCTGGGGCAGAGGCATAATTTATAATTGAGGGGAGGCGGGGGGGAGGGGGGGGGGGGTTGACGCTGACAGTAGCCTACTCTGAGAATACTGCACCCGGTACTTCTGTGTTTGGCAGAGTACTCTTAAAGTACTATGTTATTGTAGGGAGACTGTGTTCATTTAGCACGTTCATTTATTATAGGGCAGGGGGGGCATAAAAATTTCCGACCCCTCCGGAAGGGGGGAGGGGGGTAAAATTAAAAATATTCTGACCCCTCTTAAATTGGTAGCCTACAGTAGTCTCTGAGTACCATGGAGGGAGTAGTGGATAATAGTATGCTCAGAGTACCTCTAGGACTACCCGGTATTACCTATGTGGTAGAGTAGTCTCAGAGTACCATGGAGGGAGTAGTATGCTCAGAGTACCCCAAGGCCTATAGTCTATAGCCTATGGTATAGAGTAGTCTCAGAGTACCATGAAGGGAGTAGTATGCTCAGAGTACCTCTAGGGCTATGGTCTATGTGGTAGAGTAGTCTCAGAGTACCATGAAGGGAGTAGTATGCTCAGAGTACCTTTAGGCCTATAGTCTATAGCCTATGTGGTAGAGTAGTCTCAGAGTACCATGAGGGAGTACGGTAGTATGCTCAGAGTACCCCGAGGCCGATAACCTCTGTAGGCCTATGGTATAGAGTAGTCTCAGAGTACCATGACGGGAGTAGTATGCTCAGAGTACCTCTAGGCCTATAGCCTCTGTAGGCCTATGTGGTACAGTAGTCTCAGAGTAGGCCTATCACGGAGAGAGTAGTACCTATGCTCAGAGTACCTCAAGGCCTATAACCTCTGTAGGCCTATGTGGTAGAGTAGTCTCAGAGTACCAAGGCGGCAGTAGTATGCTCAGAATACTTCTAGGCCTATATAGCCTCTGGAAGCCTATGTGGTAGAGTAGTCTTAGTGTACCACAGAGAGAATAGTATGCTCAGAGTACCTCTAGGCCTATAGTCTATAGTCTATGGTATAGAGTAGGCTCAGAGTACCATCGAGGGAGTAGTATGCTCAGAGTACCCCAAGGCCTATAGTCTATAGTCTATGGTATAGAGTAGTCTCAGAGTACCATGGAGGGAGTAGTATGCTCAGAGTACCTTTAGGCCTATAGTCTATAGCCTATGTGGTAGAGTAGTCTCAGAGTACCATGAGGGAGTAGTATGCTCAGAGTACCCCGAGGCCTATAACCTCTGTAGGCCTATGGTATAGAGTAGTCTCAGAGTACCATGACGGGAGTAGTATGCTCAGAGTACCTCTAGGCCTATAGCCTCTGTAGGCCTATGTGGTACAGTAGTCTCAGAGTAGGCCTATCACGGAGAGAGTAGTACCTATGCTCAGAGTACCTCAAGGCCTATAACCTCTGTAGGCCTATGTGGTAGAGTAGTCTCAGAGTACCAAGGCGGCAGTAGTATGCTCAGAATACTTCTAGGCCTATATAGCCTCTGTAGGCCTATGTGGTACAGTAGTCTCAGAGTAGGCCTATCACGGATAGAGTAGTACCTATACTCAGAGTACCTCAAGGCCTATAACCTCTGTAGGCCTATGTGGTAGAGTAGTCTCAGAGTACCAAGGCGGCAGTAGTATGCTCAGAATACTTCTAGGCCTATATAGCCTCTGGAAGCCTATGTGGTAGAGTAGTCTTAGTGTACCACAGAGAGAATAGTATGCTCAGAGTACCTCTAGGCCTATAGTCTATAGTCTATGGTATAGAGTAGGCTCAGAGTACCATAGAGGGAGTAGTATGCTCAGAGTACCCCAAGGCCTATAGTCTATAGTCTATGGTATAGAGTAGTCTCAGAGTACCATGGAGGGAGTAGTATGCTCAGAGTACCTTTAGGCCTATAGTCTATAGCCTATGTGGTAGAGTAGTCTCAGAGTACCATGAGGGAGTAGTATGCTCAGAGTACCCCGAGGCCTATAACCTCTGTAGGCCTATGGTATAGAGTAGTCTCAGAGTACCATGACGGGAGTAGTATGCTCAGAGTACCTCTAGGCCTATAGCCTCTGTAGGCCTATGTGGTACAGTAGTCTCAGAGTAGGCCTATCACGGAGAGAGTAGTACCTATGCTCAGAGTACCTCAAGGCCTATAACCTCTGTAGGCCTATGTGGTAGAGTAGTCTCAGAGTACCAAGGCGGCAGAAGTATGCTCAGAATACTTCTAGGCCTATATAGCCTCTGGAAGCCTATGTGGTAGAGTAGTCTTAGTGTACCACAGAGAGAATAGTATGCTCAGAGTACCTCTAGGCCTATAGTCTATAGTCTATGGTATAGAGTAGTCTCAGAGTACCATGGAGGGAGTAGTATCCTCAGAATACCCCAAGGCCTATAGTCTATAGTCTATGGTATAGAGTAGTCTCAGAGTACCATGGAGGGAGTAGTATGCTCAGAGTACCTCGAGGCCTATAACCTCTGTAGGCCTATGTGGTAGAGTAGTCTCAGAGTACCAAGGAGGCAGTAGTATGCTCAGAATACCTTTAGGACTATAGTCTATGTGGTAGAGTAGTCTCAGAGTACCATGAAGGGAGTAGTATGCTCAGAGTACCTCTAGACATATAGTCTATAGCCTATGGTGTAGAGTAGTCTCAGAGTACCATGAGCACAAAGGACAACCCGTCAGGAAGTGTTTTTCGCCCATCATCAGCAGTGACAGGTCATGATGAAGAGGTGTCCAGAAGGGCAACTACGTCAGTGCTTGAGAGTCTTCAGGGGGAGTTGGAGATGGAGTGACAGAAGTTGATTGATTATGAGGGCAGTGAAGAAATGGCTCGTCTAAGGGCTGAGTTGGCTCAGGTGAGGAGGAAGACCGTCATAAGTGAAATGAAGAGGGTGAAGTATGGTACTCTGAGACTACTCTACCACATAGGCTATAGTCTTAGACTATAGGCCTAAAGGTACTCTGAGCATACTACTCCCTTCATGGTACTCTGAGACTACTCTACCACATAGACTATAGCCCTAGAGGTACTCTGAGCATACTACTCCCTTCATAGTACTCTGAGACTACTCTATACCATAGGCTATAGACTATAGGCCTTGGGGTACTCTGAGCATACTACTCCTTTCATGGTACTCTGAGACTACTCTACCACATAGGCCTAGAGAGGTTATAGGCCTCAAAGTACAGTCAACTCCCTCTAATCCGGCCACCCATGGGACTATCCAAAAATGGCCGCATAAGCGAGGTGGCTGCACTGGAGGGAGTCGATGCTAAGTCTGGAGTACTACATGGAACATATACTCCCCCCCTCCCCCATCTATAGAGAGATATTATAAATTGTATTATTATTATGATTATTGACAATAATGTAGGATACATGTATCTACACAACTTACTCAACAATCCCTCTGGCCCACCCTTGGTGCATTTATTTTATGAAGTACATGTATAGCTTTGTGTTGGGACTCCGGGGGGGGGGGGGGTCTTCGGGGGGTTCTCTAGTTTGCAAAGACAATAGAGCTTGGCATTTGCGTTCACACATCCAGCCCCCCCCCACCCCTACCCCTACATCATATCCAGTGGAGCATCACTTGAGCGGAATGTGTCTGCTGCAGCTTTAACACCTGCTGCAGCAGACACATTCCGCTCAAGTTATGCTCCACTGGATATGATGTAGGGGTGGGGGTGGGGGGCTGGATGTGTGGCAATACCCCCCCCCCCCCCCAGTTCCCATCGTCCTCCACACACAGACTTTCTTTGGGCTACTGCTATGCCTTTCAAGGGGACATAGTGTTTACCATGTCACTTATTTTCAGGTTGCATGGATGCAGCTCTTGCGAGTCCATAAGCCCTAATAAATCAATGCATCATGCTGAGTCAGGAGGGTATCATAATTATAAACTTGCCATGATGCATGACTCAACATACCTCTACTAATCCCCGACCATCCATCTTGAGATTGTTCCATGGATTAACTATAGACACATATACCATTAGAACATGATTTGTGATAACGAAAATGTACTGTCTGAATCTCCACAGCCCCTTTGAAATAAAGATACATTTGCACTATGGCCGCATTAGAGGGAGAAAACTTCCTTTGGGACTTCAAAAATAGTGGCCGCAGGGCGGGGTGGCCGCATTAGAGGGGTGGCCGCACTGGAGGAATTGTTTTACATTAAAACAAAGGGAAAAACGGTTGGTACTTTCCAAAAATGGCCTTAATGGCGGGGTGGCCGTACTGGAGGGGTGGCCGTTAGGAGGGAGTTGACTGTACTCTGAGCATACTACTCCCTCATCGTACTCTGTGACTACTCCACCACATAGGTTATAGACTATAGGCCTAGAGGTACTCTGAGCATACTACTCCCTCCATGGTACTCTGAGACTACTCTATACCATAGGCTATAGACTATAGGCCTAGAGGTACTCTGAGCATACTACTCCCTTCATGGTACTCTGAGACTACTCTATACCATAGGCTATAGACTATAGGCCTTGGGGTACTCTGAGCATACTACTCCCTTCATGGTACTCTGAGACTACTCTATACCATAGGCCTACAAAGGTTATAGGCCTCAAAGTACTCTGAGCATACTACTCCCTCATGGTACTCTGAGACTACTCTACCACATAGGCTATAGACTATAGGCCTAAAGGTACTCTGAGCATACTACTCCCTTCATGGTACTCTGAGACTACTCTATACCATAAGCCTAGATAGGTTATAGGCCTCGAGGTACTCTGAGCATACTACTCCCTTCATGGTACTCTGAGACTACCGGTACTCTACCACATAGACTATAGCCCTAGAGGTACTCTGAGAGTACTACTCCCTCATGGTACTCTGAGACTACTCTATACCATAGGCTAGAGACTATAGGCCTAGAGGTACTCTGAGCATACTACTCCCTTCATGGTAGGCCTACTCTGAGACTACTCTACCACATAGACTATAGCCCTAGAGGTACTCTGAGCATACTACTCCCTTCATGGTACTCTGAGACTACTCTATACCATAGGCCTATAGAGGTTATAGGCCTAGAGGTACTCTGAGCATACTACTCCCTCCATGGTACTCTGAGACTACTCTATACCATAGGCCTACAGAGGTTATAGGCCTCGAGGTACTCTAAGCATACTACTCCCTCATGGTACTCTGAGACTACTCTACACCATAGGCTAGACACTATAGGCCTAGAGGTACTCTGAGCATACTACTCCCTTCATGGTACTCTGAGACTACTCTACCACTCTCTACGACACTCGCAACCGCACCCGGGCTCAGCAGACGTCTGGGACGCAGTGCAACTAGTACTCTCAGAGTACTGAGAAACAGCCACCAGATCAGACACTAGGTTGGACTGAATTAAGGCGGAAACATACATGGCGCGTAAACGTCCGTGCGTAGCCGCGTAGACAACGCTTCAAAGGGCATTTCTCACGCTCTACGCGCCCGTCACCATGGCAATTTCCGTCCGCGCATAGAAAACGCGTCCTGTTTGTTTTCGCCTTTAGATGTTAGTGCCACTAGGTTTAACCCTTCATAAGTTCCATATTGTTGAGTCATTAATACAAGGTATAATAACAGATACAATTGTAAAAGGTGTAACAGAAATGTGAAGTAAACATTGTACTATATCATATAGGGCTATAGCACTATTATTGGGAGGTGGTGCGGTCGGATACAAGAGATTACTACGCCAGAGCCTGAGCTAAGGCAAAGTCCCCAAGTACGGCAAGCCCCAGCGACGGCGAGCCGGCTCGAGTAATGGTCCACTCCGCAAAACCCAAAAGCATTATGTCTCCACCAGATGGCGCCAACCACACAATCGGTAAAAGTTGACGCCCACAAAGACAAAAGTCACACCCGCTACAACGTGGGTGCCAAGCTTAATGGGAATTCAAGTGTTAAATAATTTCCAGAATAAGGATACAAATATGCTCTGTCCTGGCAATGATAGATCAAGTAAATTAAGACCTCTATCTTTGTCTTTATTCTCTCAAAGTTTTTTACAATAAGAGGGTGAATATGGTATAATTTCTATTTTAATATACATTATTAATGTTACACTTCAAACCACATAAAAATATCATCTCAGCATTTCACGTGCCCGGCCTTGGCTCGAATAGTGACTTGCATGCAGCCGGCCCTTTCCTTCTCCCTTGCAAATACGCTCCCAGAGGACGTGTCAGTACACACCATACCTTATTTCTGACTTGAATGGCAGGGAGGTTGAGGTTTCTTGCTCAACATCTTAGCACAAGAGCATTTACAAGAAGCCGAGTGGGTTGCACGAGTGGCATTCTTCGACGCCGTTTTCCCCAGCGAGTTTCCACCACCCCCTCCCCTGCCGCCAGTGCTGTTGTTGTTCCTGGTAAACTAACGCCGGTGACGGTCCAACAGTTTGCTCAGTTCTCAGTTGCATCACCTTCACACATCAAAGAAGAACTACCCTACTGGGCTATCTACAATATGGCGTGTCCTGGAAACCGAATGCTGTGGGACCTCACCCCTGCAGATATCGCCAAAAGGGGGGAAGAACTCATCGCCAAGTCCAAGCTATCCTACGACAAAATTGGGGCTCTGAAGAAAGAGGATGTGTCCTATGAAAACGTCATTGATGTATGTATGGTTAACGTATTTTTTTTGTATACAATATCTAATCCTAGATGGAAAATTAGCAAGTGTTAAAAGGGGAGTAGGCCTAATACTTTTTTTTTAAAGAAAGGGATGGTGAAATTTTGGTGGTTGAATATGTTATAGATCTACCTATAATATCCCCCCCCCCCCTCCTACATAATATTATAACATGGTGACCATATACAATTATCAAACCATATAAAATTAAATTGTTTTTATATAGGCCTATATATATACTATGGTTGGCCTATATGTTAACTGGCAATATTATACATCTATCAGGTTCTCTAGAGACTAGACTACCGGTAGATCTACCGGTAAAAGGGGTTTGTACGGTATGAGCTTTAATTATTCAAGGACATGAATCATTGAATGCAGCACCTGCATGCATTGGCGAGAGCTGATCATGACTGTAGGGCCTACGCTGACGGCGTAGCCATCCGGCACCATGGATCTACCAGTACTATTCAATTTTGGACCCTTGAAGGGGGGGGGCCAAAAAAATGTGGACCCCTCTTGAGGGGGGGACCAAAAAAATTGCACCCCTTTTAGTGGAAAAGCCCGCGCGTTACTATAGCTCAAAGGGGTCGGCCGCGCTCAATTTCAACTTGCCTGAGGGGGGCCCAAAAAAAATTCGACCCCTCCCGGGGGGGGGGGGGGGGGACCAAAGAAAATTTGACCCGCTTGCGCGAAAATCCAGCGACCCCGTTGTTAAAAAATGACCACTCCCTAACGCTGGACAAAAGGATAAGTACCCCAACTGTAAGCTTAACCGTTGGACATTGATTTAGAACATTATGTCCATTCTCTCCCCCCCCCCCCCCTCCTACTAAACATAGTGGAGAACACCCATTCTGAGGATGCACTGGATGCAAGGAAATACAGATAACCATGATTCAAGTGCATACCTTTTTCCCCACTAGCAGAGAACAATTTTTCATAAAAAGATATTGACATATCAAAATTGTCAATATAATATATTGCAATATTGACATAATAGCGATATGTCAATAAAGCGAATGTCAATGACATCCCAACAAATAAGGTCAAGTAGGCCTGCCAGTGCTTGTCCGCTTTACGGTACCGGTACATGCTAAATTGGAATATAAAATGCTGCTTGCGGTGACTGCATATGGTACTAATGTAAAGGCCTCCTGACATGTTAAACAAATTAATCAATGGATGGCTCTAGGTACAAATCTGTGCAGAAGGAAGGCCAACAGAATGAAGTCAAGCAATAATACATGTCAGAATAGGCTAGTTATGAATAGATGCATTTCTATTCTAGTCTGATTATTACCAATATTACTAGCCGGGGTGGTGCCTTTTCTCGCCCCAATTTAGAGACCACAAGAGTTCATTTAGCTGCCTGCAGTTTAGGCCTAGACTGTAGGCCTCTTTGTGAGGCCTATAAATATATCAAGACCTACATAATTTATTATCGATAACTCTACCTTGCCAACACCGAGGTCTTTGTTCAGAATGATAAAAGAGATCAATACTGGGTACCGTAATTGTTTTGGGCTAGTTTTAGAGCATTCCTGATACTGTTAGCCTATGATGATACTTATAATCAATTAAATGATGTATTGGTGATGGGGCCTGTATTGGTGATAGTACTCAGTCGAGCCACCCCGTATACCATACTGCTAAATGTGGGGCTAACAAGGATATATTTATAATGACTAGAAAGTAAATGTGGAGTATACCTACAATGGCCCCTGTAGTAGACTTTAAAACCTATTATATCTGTCTGACGCAATAGAATATGTAATAGATAGACAACGGTTATGAAAAGGTATGCAGAATTAACCACAGCTTTCCGGTTGGGCCAGACGAGGGCGAAGCCCAAGTCGCCCTACCAGAAAGATGTGGTTAATCCTACTTACCTTTTCATAACCATTATCTGTCTGACACAATAGAATATGTTGTATTAAAATCGATACCGAAGTTACCGAACTCCAGTCATTTGTGATATAAATCAAATCAATTTCAATGATCTCTTTGTGTTTCCCCTGGATTATATGCTTTCTGCACTTAGTTACCGGTTGATGTTAAATATTATGTTTAATATTGCAGTATCTCATTCTGTAGCAGGAGAGATATATTAGAATTATTTCCAAATCTGCAAGGATGGCCAAAAAAGGCTATCTTCATTCAAGGATTTAATTGACCCAGGGAACCCTGGGTCTCTGGGAGACGGTTTTGGCCGAAAAACACAGCTTCACTGGCATGTTTTCAACTGCCTGGCATTTTATTGTTATTGCATGCAGAGTATATCTAATTGCATCACGAGATACTTTCAGATCATGCCTCTCCCCTGCCATGTAAAAAAAAACGGAGAAATAAACATAACTACTTGAAGAAAATGGGAGAAAATGTGTCACTTTTGCTTCAAATTCTCCCTCTGTGTGAACTAGTGCTAAGGTATAGGACAGTGACCTTGAATCCACCCTTTAAAAGAGTCACGTTCACACAGACACCCATAGAGCTTAGTGTTAAAGGGAATGTGAGATCAAAATGTGAGACGCTTTTAGCACCAAGAGAAACTCCAATAGTGGTGCACAGAGACACAGTGTGGTAGGGGTGGGGTGGGGGGGGGGTACACGGACTTCAGGCACCTGGTCTTTAGGCACCCTGCCTTCAGGCCCCCCTGACCACAGGCACCCTGCCCTTAGGCCCTCCGGATCTTAGGGAGAGAAGGGGTTGGATGTGAGGGAGGGGGTTGGACGTGAGGGAGGGGGTTGGACTTGAGAGAGGGGTTGGATGTGAGGGAGGAGTTGGATGTGAGGGAGGGGGTTGGACGTGAGAGAAGGGGTTGGATGTGAGGGAGGGGGTTGGACGTGAAAGAAGGGGTTGGATGTGAGGGAAGGGTTGGACATCATATGAGTCTAAAGAAAGGTCAGTGGGGACCAGGTGATCTGTAAAGGCCAAATCACCTGTACATTGCTTAGAAGAACTAAAGTGTGGTGGGGGGTGCATGATGGAGGTCCGTGATGGAGGGACTTGGGTATTGAGACTTGGGTATTGGGACTTGTTTGTTAATGGCTATAGCCCTGGGGCACATGTGATGTATATCGCACAATCAATCTTTTTCAACACGGCCAGTAGGCTACTACATAGGCTTGTACTACTACCCACATAACGCCTTACAACCTACCGGTATATATGCGGCAGTAAATTTTACCATGTTACAAATGGGATAATTCTTGAATGGTATATGGTACTACGGTATTATAAATGTTGTGTCTTACTTTGAAGGTCTTGGCCATGGACAATGTCCATTACTCGACGGAGCGCAACCTGCTAGATTTCTACCAGCATGTCTCAGCCGATAAGGACCTGAGGGATGCTAGTGTCGCCGCTGATAAGAAACTCTCTGACTTTGATGTAGAAATGAGGTAAGTAGCTGGTAAGATGAGATATTCCTGCAAGAGTCTATTAATTTAAAACAACCTTATTACGGCGAGTGTTCTAGATCATATAAACAGTGCCATGGCCGACATATTAATATTGTATAAAAAAAAAAATCCACAAAAAACAAACAAACATATGGTACACTCACAGCGCAAAAGAAAATTTTAATTCAGTTATTCTATTCAATTTAAAACGCTGTTAGAATAATGAGACATCAGAATTTAAATCACAATGTAAAGCAATTCTGTGTTTTGATGCCAGCATGCGGCAGGATGTGTTCGACAATCTACAGGCCGCCCAGGAGAAGTTTGGGGAGTCACTGAAACCTGAAGCAAAACGTTACCTGGAACGACTCATCAAGCTGGGGAAGAGGAATGGTATGTTATTGAAGTTTTACTGAACTCAAACCATTTATTCCCATCTGATTAGTTGATACATACCTAATTACACTTGTTTATTAAGTTGACATAAAATAACATAAAAATCCGATCTGTAATAGATTGAGGATTTTTCCTGACCATTGTTTTTTACCAATTGGGCAAATTTCTAAGTTTGAAATTTTCCCCAATTTATGCCGGTTTGGCGGGCAGATTGGTATGTAGTGTTGGGAGGAACGAGCGCCACGTCCAAACCAAACCGATCTGTAATAGATACATATCCCAAAAGTGTGAGTGGTGTCTATTGCATGCCAATGAATTATGAGCTGATAGCTTTGCCATTCTGAGCAATGATAGAGCCCTATAGACTGGACTAGACGCGAGATGCAAGCTACTATATATGTAAGATGCATGTTATACACGATAGTTTACAATAAATGTTCTTGTTCCATCAGGTCTCCACTTGCCCACCACAATACAGGACCAGATCAAAGGGATCAAGAAGCGCATGAGTGACCTCGGCATTGACTTCAACAAGAACCTCAATGAGGAGGACACCATGCTGGAGTTCACTGAAGAAGAGCTAGGTTAGTAACACTATATTAAAACTCTCTTTTCTATACTGTATTATACAGTGTATAGGGGCCTATTGTAGCATGTATAGACCACGGTGACACATATCCTGATAAATTGCTACCTTTTATTCCCATACAGGACAAAATTAGAGTCAATTTGAAATTAATGAGCCAGTTTAAGAAAGGGAAAAAGAAAATAATTCTAATGTTTTTCTACGAGGATAAGGAAAATTTATAAATGTACCAGATGAAAAACGATAATTTTTTTTCTATACCTCATCAACACTGTTCTATTTTCTATTTCTATTTTCAGTTGGGATGCCAGGAGATCTCATCAAAAGTCTGGACAAGGTAAGACCGATACAGACAGTTTACGTCAAACTGTTGTACTTTTAAGTTTTTAAATGATTACCATATTCGCTGACATAACCAGCGCCTATTTCTTAACACGTCGGGACGCCCCTTTCTGAGCCGATATTTCGACTAAAAGCAACCCAAAATATGTCACCATTCGAGCCCAATTCAACTCTTTGACGACTAGAAATGTGTCAATACTAATTTTCTTACCGCACTGTGTCCTAGATATCTCCAACACGATAGATTGCTCCACACAATGATCACAATGATTATTGAGTCCAGAGTGTATTACAACGGTTTGCCAAACCTAGCACAAGGGGCCAGAAAATTGTACCAAAGTTCATTTTTGAAAAGTTGACTAAATTTTGGTTAGGGGTTGCAAGTGTTGCCAAATGTCTCCCCAGTGTTCCAATAGCTTTTAATATCTACGATTTATTCAATGGAAAAACAAATCCCTGAGTCTGTTGTGATCAGGATTACACGTTAGATGTTTTTGATACTAAATCACCTGATGATCTGTTTGGTAAATGGAGTTTTAATAAAGCATGCTTTCTTGTTTTCAGACCGAGACCGGATCCTTCAAGATGTCGCTGAAATATCCACACTACTTCCCCTGTATGAAGTTCTGCCGCAACCCAAAAACCCGCAAGACGATGGAAATTGCCTTTAACTCAAGGTATTTGTGAGGCATCTCAAATTTAAAAACGAATGCCAGCTATATGTTGTGTTGGTTGCGGGTATTGTCTTGCCAATTTGGCTGAATGACCCCCCCCCCCCACCCATGTCAAGCAAACATGGTAACAGGCAAATGAGACCTACATGTGGCAGATGTTTAAGTAGGTCACCTAGATTTATAATTGATTCATTTAAATGGTGTAAATTGGAGGTGAGTGTACTAGATAGGTTTACTATATTCTATTGTTTCTTCTTTGCAGATGCATCAAGGAAAATACACCTATTCTTGAGGAATTGGTTCAACTAAGAAAAAAGGTTGGTATTGCGTTCACGTACCCCTACATATACTGACCCATCCCCAGTGAGTGGTCCTCTTGAGTACTAGCGGTAGTGGAAAGACAGTAAGTACAACGCCACGTCACATACAAATATTCATGCTTTTATAATAAAAAAAACTAAAAGCGAAAAAAAATCATTAATTGTCATGTCTTGTAACCTGAAAACCAGATATGCGTTTGTGCTCAGGTAAATAATATCACCTGAATCATGGAATCGTACAAGACACCTGTAGTCGATGTAGAGATACATGTATATAAAATTTTATCTTAATATAAAGTCACCTGTGTACATTTCCTCCCCAGAAATCGGACCTCCTTGGCTACCCAGACCATGCGTCATTTGTGCTGGACATGCGAATGGCCAAGGACCCGGCCAAGGTCAAAAGCTTCCTCGCCGACCTCAGCGTTAAGCTTCAGCCACTCAAAGAACAGGAAATGCAGCTCTTCCTCTCCTACAAGAAGGAAGAGGTGAGCACATTTTTGTATACTGTACAATAAGTATGCTGTTAGCATTCCCCCGCCTGCTCCACACAAAAAATGCGAGAGACAAAGCGAAAACAAATGAAGGGGGAATGAGAAGAAACATTAGAAATATCCCCCCCCCTCCCCCACCTACCCAACCAAAATAAAGATAAAAAACAAAAAACAAATTCATGTATTATAGCTATTCAAGAGCCATGACGTTACAACATGAATTATGGTCAGCTTTCATATACAATTAAATGTTGATAGATCTAATATAATAGGAAGCCCACTAGAGGTTGATAGAATATTAATATCCCCAACTTTTATCAACAGTGTGCGGAACACGGGTATGAAGATGACGGTAAGATAAACATGTGGGACATGCGGTACTACATGACGCGAGCTGAGGAGCGCAAGTACACGGTCGACCAGAATAAGCTCAAGGAGTACTTCCCCATGAACATTGTAACAAAAGGTCTACTCGATATATACCAGGTGCGTAATCCTTGATAACAGTTTTTAACCCATTAAGGCCTGCATAGTGCTTTAATGCAATATGTCCTTTGTCGTCATGCTGTTCTTTCTTGTCATGAATGCAGCCCTGCCAAGTGACTCGCCAGCGCTGCATTCATGCATTACGCTGCCCCTACAGGGTTGATACACTCCCGAGGGGCAGCATGATGCATGAATGTAGCGGAATGTAGCCCAGGTGAGTTACTCACCATACCTATGTATCTTTTCAAAGTCAAAGGAGGTTCCAGCTCGAGATAAGGGAAATTATTCTGACATGGGGGTATCATTGATTGTACCCCTGGTAATGGTGTTACATTGTTTATACTAAGAATTCAATCCCCATAAACTATAAAGACCTGTAAAGATCCCCGACAACATATCTGAATAAATGCGCAGTTCAAAGTCTATTTACAGATGGACATCTTTATATACTACTATAACTAGGCCAAATAAAAGAGAATTGGTTTCCAGTAACATGGTCTGACAAGCTAGACCTGGCCGGTCGGATTAAAAAAAAGAATTAAAAAAAAATTACATTGACCATTTTAGGCCGCGGTTTTAGAGTTTTTTCTTTAAAATCTGTAATATAACGGACCTCTATCCATTGACCCTAGAAGCTACAATGTATCTTTATAGTTTACTAAACAGATGAAATGGCTCTTCCTCTGTTGCAGGAACTGCTTGGCCTGAAGTACGAAGAAATCGCTGATGCCAAGGTGTGGCATGAGGACGTTAAACTGGTAAGTTGAATGATGTCTTCCTTTGAGCTGGCAAAAAGAAATATAAGAACCCTGTCAAAGGGTTCCTACTGGTCAGAGAAAGTCGTGGAAAGTCAGCTGCGCGATGGCAAAGCTCCACCAAATTGAAAAGCACCTAGCTACGCTATGTCGCTGCATACCTTAAATATGGCCATTCCTGGTCACGACAAGTCCAGGAGAGTCGGAGAATTCGAATATGAAATCTTTGTGAGATCCCTGCTTTCATTTAGGTTCTGCACCCCGCTAAACTACTCCACCCTATATATGGATATTAAGTTGATATCCATGTAATGTTTTGATATATTAAAAGTGCAGCAAAGATCTAAGCAGAGCTGAGGAGAAAAAATACACATATAATTCACATTAATTTAGATTAGTTAGAGTATAATCAGGGATGAAAGTTGCCAGGCTTTCATGCTATTATCAGGCATTCGGAAAAATGCAAAATCGAATAATTCCGTAGAAATAACAATAACATATACAGTAATTCCCCATACTACGCGTGCACGTGCAGCTCCCATCCCCCTGAGTCAAGTTACCAGGCCTGCAGACTATGTATAATACCGCATGTATACGCCATACGTTGTAAAGAAAATATTATGAATTGTCCCATTATAATCTGACAAATGGTCCCTAAAAATAGCGAATCATCCACTAATCTGTGGCTGAAAAATGTCAGATTTTCAACAAAATGCTTCTAACTTGCAGTATAGTGTAAAAGACAATGCTTCAGGAAAACTTATCGGGTACTTTTACTTGGATCTCCATCCCCGTCCTGGAAAGTATGGGCATGCCGCATGCTTCGGCCTGCAGGTAAAGTTGTCGTCTTTGCTAAGTTCAAACAAAGAGTATAGAGATAAATATAGAATATAGGCCTCATGATATTTATTATCAGCTTTGCGGATACCGCCCGCGTGCTCTTAAAAGGCCACATTGGCATTTTTATCAGTTTATATTATAAAAGAGAAAGAACTCATATAGTGAGAAGAATGCAGGAAAAGAGACAAAAAAATTGAAATCTCTGCCATTAATTGGACTAGACAAAATTAAAAATGCGTTGTTTACCTGTTTCTGTATCCAAGATGATGATTACTACATCTATCCCTAATGATACTTATGATAGTAATACCAAACAACAATTTGCATCTTAATCGGCAATTTCTTTTTAAAATTGTACACAGCCTGGTTGTTTGGTGGAGAACGGCGAGCGTCAAGTTGCCGTAGCTGGTATGGTAGCTAACTTCACTAAGCCGACCGCGGACGGACCGTCGCTGTTGACACACGACGAGGTCGAGACCTACTTCCACGAGTTTGGACATGTCATGCACCAGATCTGTGCGCTATCTGAGTTCTCCCTATTCAGGTTAGTGCCTTGATAACCATAGTCATCTTGTGCTTTGCTAAAAGTGTTAGCCATGACATTTCATTACAAATATCAGTTATTTCTCTGTAGTTTTGAAATATATTCAAGTGAACCAGAAAACTAAGTCAGATCACGTTTGTTTTTTTAGACGAGTGACTAAATTTGTTTCAATATTAAATAAATCCGATAAACTACTTGGACAGGAGTATACTTTACTGATGAAGGCTTTTAAGTACATTTGAATCGTGAATATTGTCTTACCATATATTTTATCATTCTAATAGTGGCACGTCGGTGGAGCGTGACTTCGTTGAGGCCCCGTCACAGATGTTAGAGAACTGGTGTTGGGAGGCCGAGTCGCTGAGCCGTATGTCTGCCCACTACAAGGATGGCTCGGCCATCCCCGCAGACATGATGAACAAGCTGATACAGTCACGCACCGCTAACGCTGGCGTCTTCAACCTCAGACAAATCCTACTGGGAACCTTTGACCAAGAGATCCATTCCCGAGGGGAGGTGAGTGAATAGTATTGGCTTTCAGGTGATAGATAATCCAGTATGGAAACGCGATGAGTAAAAGTGCCCCAATCAAATTAAATTGGCTCATACACAGTCAAATATAATTATGGCATAATGTACAATACAGTATGCATACTGAATCAAAGCATATACATGGTCAATTACACATATGTGTCTCTTATCGTTTATTCAGGCGGATACAGCAGCGCTTTTCTCCAGCTTGTCGGAAAAGATTCTTGGTATTGCGTCGACCCCGGGGACCAACATGCCGGCATCGTTCGGCCATCTGGCTGGGGGCTATGATGCACAATACTACGGCTACTTGGTATGAAATATCCAATGATTACTTCAGTTAGTCTATTGGTAGAATCTGATAAATCAATACCATTCATACAAAATGGGATTTAGGTTCACAATGTCCTAACAACATGTTTCCTGCAGCTACTTAACTGTCTTATCAACTGAAGTCAGTGCAAGTGTCACTGCTGTTTGAATGTTACAAGATACGACTATTTTTTCAACATTTCTTTCTTGTAGGATAAGTCAACATACGTAGAAGGATTTAGTATAGGCATAAATTTGAACCCTGCTGGGGGACTGGGGGGGGGGGGGGGTACATTCAGACCCCTCTTGCGGGGCGAACAAAAATATTTTCGCGTGCTGATGCAGAAATCCACCACCCCTCTCCCTGAGGATGTTAAAAAACGACCACCCTTTAAGTTAACCGTTTATGTTATGCTCACCTCTTCCTCTTTGTGCAGTGGAGCGAAGTGTTCAGCGCGGATATGTTCCTGTCGCGGTTTAAGAAGGAGGGTATCATGAGCAGCAAGGTCGGCGGCAGCTACCGGGAACACATTCTGCAACCCGGTGGATCTATTGTAAGTCATTCAAGCAATTATTTTCTTTGACAGAAAGATATTGGCATAAAGTTGTCCTTAAACAAACCTGTAACAATAGTTATTCAATGAATTTCCATATTTGCGCATTCGATCTACTATTATTAAACCTATTTCTGAGATCAAAATTGAATTATCAATTGATGTTGAATTTTACATTATAAATTAAATGTATGATACATTCATCATTCAGGATGCTGCTGATATGTTACGGAATTTCCTGGGCCGCAACCCAGAACAAGAGGCATTCCTTATCAGTAAGGGGCTGAGCACCAACTAAATACACCAGGCGGCGCCACAGGCACGGCTCACCAACTCAATATGACAGCTAGCATGGACTTAACAATAGTCCATCACCACAATTCTATTCCTCACTATGAAGGGTTCATGGCTCAGTGATCTAACTTGACTACTACTAAATGTGTGTAATATGAGTGACTCCTTGGGCCACCATCTTCTTAATGTTATATGGCAATAGGTATAGAAGTAATATAACCATGGACCTCCCAATAGAGAAGTGATCGCAGACACAGTGGATTGTGGATCACTTCTCTGACATAACATTGAATAAGAGTATCACTACTTACTGCGTGTTCACATTCGAAAGACCGCAGGTGATCTGAAAAGGGGTCATCAGATTCAATACAATAAAGCTGTGAAGCAGCTTTCCCCAATGGAAGATGATGAAAAAAATACTTTATCATTCCCCTTTATATCAGTACCAGTTCAGTAATATGAGTGCAGAGGGTGTAATATATGATGTCAGTGTTCTGGCCTCATCTGCCGTATTTGTATTGATTTCTCTACCATAGTGTTTACTTGGCATGGTCCATGTCATTTGCTAGTCTCGGGGGACTGAGCTTCTTCCAAACAAATCTTCCAATCAAAAGGTTTTCTATCCCCTAGTGTTGATAGTTGCCAGGACCAACTTGTGCTTAAAATGACATTTACAGGGAATAAGTGATACTTGAAATGCCCACCTTTATACCCCTATTTGGAACCTCAGTGTCGTATTCTGAGGCTCTGCTGGACGTGATACTATGTCATGAAGATCTAAGTCAAGTGTAATTAGGGATTTTCACAATTCTGTGGCCTCACATTTTTACCTTTGTTTCCCTCATTTTGTGATATTAACAGCAATTAGCTCAAGTCAGCTGTTTGATATGCTATCGAATACAGAAAATGTTGCTTAATGTAGGCCAAGAGTGCCCGATTTAGTAATTTTGCATTTTGAAAAGTCAAGTGCCGTGGTTTTGACAGTCTTTCCTAGGTATCTGGTTTAAAGTAAAAGCAATAAACGTCCACTATATGTTATGACACGAGTGTTGTCCCGTAAGAGTGCATTTTCACTAAAAATCATTGAGTTTGACGCATTTCAACTTAATGGTGTGCTATAATGTGTTTTTTACTATCATCTTCGAAATAGTTCACATTGATAAAGTAAAGTCAGAGACGAACAATACAAATACATTGTCTACCGGTATGCTCACGGAAACGTAAACTATGAGCAAATGGATGTGTTCTCTCTACTACCCTTAGAGATTAACAATACAATTGCATTTATGGATTGATATGTAAATACGAATTCACTGATCTTTCAATATGGGCAATGGTCTTTCGTCCCTTTCTCGTGTGAACGATTCATGTCGTACATATAGTTGGAAGCTAATCTAGAAACAAGACTGAAAAGGGCATAGGCGAGCTCAGATTATAAAATTCAATAAACCACACTTGTTTATATAAAACAGATTGTGACTTTGTGTAGTTCTGTTCTGTTCTCGATACCGTGCATAAATTTCAAATAAAGACATTGAGTCGTACGGAAAGTATATATAGAGCTACAAATTGTAAACCACTCTTTAAAAACAAGTCCATATGGGGGGAAATCCAGGGAATTCCCGGGGTTACAGATTACGACTTTAAAACAAAAAATAGTTGTATTAGGTTGAATAAATACAGATACATCGAAGTAAAATGTATTTGCACTTAAACCCAGCACGGGCGCGTTTCCCTCCTCTGCTAGGACCTCAGGTTCTTGATTGAAGAACACGCTGATTAGTGAATAAGTCCAATGCAGGAGTTCTGAATGGTGAAAATAGTTTTGGAAATTTTCCAAGATTCCTTAAACTAATAATTCAGAAGTTCTCCATAGATCCTTCTTCTTCAAAAAAAAAAGATGGATTGTGTGATATACATCACAAGTGTCCCAGGGCTTTTCAAAGATAGGCACAGTGTCCGAAGTCCCAACTCATGTCCCAATACTCATGTCCCAACACCCAACCCCCAACCCTGCAATGGCGAGGCCTATAAATGTCTTTGGGTACCGGTACTAGTGGAAGATGTTCTGTTCTGCCACAAAGCATCTCACTTTTTCGTCTCACCTGTTTTATAGCATACTGGTACCGGTATAGGAATCTTGGTGAACGCTCATCTTTTAAAGGCTGGATTCAAGGTCACTGGCGTATGCTTCAGCATTATAGATGTTCCCACTATATATGGGATTCAAACTTAAAGTTTCCCCTGTATGTTTTAAAGAGTCATTGATAACTTTGCAACCCCTCAACCTACAATAGTGATCAAGGTATCAGGCTAAAGCTAAGGTGAAAAGCTAAATTATTCAGGCATTGTCACTCCCATATTTTGAAAATCATGTGACCGGTTGCCATGGTAACCATGACAATTTTTTCTAAAATTTGGATTTTTTATCTACCTTTCATCACTCTGACTGCTATTACAGGATAACTAATCACAGTGTGCACATGGGAAGTTCACAGATTGGGTAAAACTAAATTCCACTTCTTTTGAGCCTATTTTGATAACTCTAGCACATTTGCTTTGGAAATTACGAACCTCTAAACAGATTCTCAGAATGAGGCAAAACAAGCTTTATGCCTGCCATTAGACAGAATATGTGAGGATCTCTTGAACTGTTATGCTCAGAGACACGATATTAGGTGCAAACCCAAGCTTGTAATTGGAGCTACAATCCTAAAGGGGGTGGGGAGACTAATGGGGAGGCTAGTAGGACCTTGTATTGGCAGCCAAAATAAAGTTTTTGTCATCCCACTGTGTTCTACTATAGGGAATCTGACCATTGGGTCTATGAAACAGGCTTACAAGAGTTAAGTGGTGCCTTCTTGCAAAAAGTGCTAAAAGATGGGTAACTAATTGTTACATTTTGCCTCCTAACTCAAGCAATATTAGCTTGTTTTCTCAACTTGAAACAGTTTTGGAAAGCCAAGACAGTCTTCTTACTTAAGATATATAATTGAAAGCTCTATGTCTGATGCTAATAGTCTTAATAGTCTGTCTGGGGCATATATGATGCTTCAGAAAGTTACAAATCTGACAGCAAATAGGCCTGTTCAGGTCAAAATAACCCCTATTTTAGGCTGTTCCACCCCCATTTTAGGATGTTCCAATCACCCACTTAGCTATAAAAATCAGAATTTGTCCACATTTTTAATCAATTATGCTTAGGAATGATGTGCAGGGCTTCTACTGTATGATCACAAAATAAATGACTGGCAAAAACTCATCCAAACTGATAATTCCCTTCAGTGAATACACCTTGATTGTTGAGTCCCATATATGGTGGGAACATCTGTAGTTCACAAGGACATGTTTTTTGGTTGTATTCAACATTTTTTCTTTTGGCTTTTTTCACTGGGAAAAATTGTACAGAAGTTTTGGGAAAACAGGAAGAGAAAGATAGTCCCCGAGATGTGTATGAGCTTTTGTTGGGAGAGAAATACCAAAAAACAAAAGCAGGGTGAATTTTCAAAGTCAGCTCACCAATCTCACTTTAAAAAAAATCGAAACCGTCTCACATAGACCCAGGGTGCCCCTGGGTCAATAAATGAGCAATGTCAACACAAAAAGTACAAGATTGAGTTTTGGTTCTTGGTCAACATGTCATGTGCCCGGGTAAAAAAACAAAACCACTGTGACAAAGGGCTAAAAAAATATGATGGGGCTGCCCGGGGCTGCTTGCGACATAAGGGTTTCAAAAGTAGACAAACCGAGACACATCCTAGTATTCTCGGGAACAGAAGTCTTTTCATGGACAGAGCAAAGGAATGTACCGTACTTACTACTAGGAAAAGTCATTTTCGTTTCAAATGTGAGATTAACCTGTCTGTGGGAGGGTAGAAGAATGCTCTGCCTGCTGCTCCCAAGATCATAAAAGTGACGGATTGATTTTACCATGATTTCATGATTTTATTCTTCGATTGATTGTGTAGATCAAATTAAGGTTTAGTCTTAAAACAGGGCGAATCCCTTGTCACGGTAGGTAGGCCCCTATTGCACAGAACTAGACTGAATACCCCTCTTTTCTGTAGTGAAATAGACGCAGAGAAACTGGGTTCAGAGCGGGAAACAACTTGGCGCGCCACCTGGGGAGAAACGCCGTCACAAATAATCTCGAGGCGACATCTGCTTCGAGAGTACGCTTGGTGTTGCCATGTTACGCGAGCGTGACGGTAACAACTGTGAGCCGGGGTCGCGGTGAGGGTTTTTGGGAGGCATGATGTAAACAAAGGGTTCTTCAGGATGTGAAAGCTGTACACACTTGGATATATTGTAGTTGTAGTTTACCTAAACATTAGGGTTTGACGGAGGCACCTTTGTCTACATCCTGCCCACAGCCGAAACTGGCGACAGACAGCCAGTGACCCCCTCACTGCACTTGGGAAGGTGGAAAATCAATCTATAAAAAGTGATTGATTGGAACTTTGCTGATTGATTCAGTCGGATTGAACTGCATTTAGAGACAACAACAAAATGGCAGAGAAGAAATATAAAGGGGCGCCTTTTGGCATACAAACCGCTCGGTAAGTTGTAAATAAACATTCATTCAATCATTGCCATATCACAGGAATAATTGCCTGCTCCCTCTCATCACAGATATTAGATATCACAGCGCAGGCACAGACACTAATGAGACAGTGACAGAGTCAGAGATAGACAACTTCACCTTTAGGCTTTACGGCTACTGACATCATTTGTGAATATTATGATCATACAAGCTTCACCCAGGGGCCAGGCATCAAAACTGTCAACAGAGACAGGCAATGCCTACTCAGGAATCAGGGGCGGATCCATGAATTTGGGAAAGGGAGGGGGGGGGGGGGAATGTAGGCTATGGCCAATAGTATTATTAGGGGGGGGGGGGTATTGAAACCATAATTTATAAAATGTCTGCCTACACAAAATGACAAATAGGGGGGAGGGAGGGCTATGTCAACGTCCTCTATTGGGCAAATATAGACTATTAATTGGCTTTGGGACCTTGTCCCCAAAGCTATTTACACCACAGAGCAGAGTTGGAAGAACTCGGCAAGAAAAGACTAGCATAGGTCCCCTTGTTCATTGTTAGATAAAGCCCTAGCTGGCCCTTAGACCATGCCTAGGACTGGTATCCACATGGGTCCTTGCAGGTGTGTGTAAGACTAATTTAACCTAGATCTGGTTTTCAGTTACTGCATGTAGAACCAGTATACATTGTGGTAAGGCCTAGACACCCAGTTCACAGCCATATTTTGAGTTCTTGAATGTGCCTGTCAATGGCAAGGATAGGTACCAGCCTAATAATCATTGACTCCTATGTCAAGTCAAACTGCCAATGTCAATGGCAATCCCCATATTATGTATATGCAGGACCTATACTAGAAGTTAAGTGGGCCATGGTGGCCCTTGGAATCACTCAAGCCCGCCCAAAGACAAACTGTGAACTCAGACATAATTACCCCCTCCCCCCTCCACACAAACATATGCAACAACATTTTGCCGTCCTTAAAGGAAGGCCATCACAAGTCCTCCCTCTGCCCCTTCCTGCTCCTCCTCTTCTCTCTCTCCCCTCCATCTTCCAGCTCATAACAATTCTATATTATAAAAACCCAAAGCCACTACGGCTCTGCCGTAAAATCATTGAAATTGAATTTGTCCCCTTGTTAGTAAGTTGAACTTCCGGTAGCGACTTCTGAGATGGACGACTTCTGAGATGCGACACCCTCTCCCTGGATCTGCTGGATTATGTTAGTACCGGTACTTAGCCTAGGGAGTGTTCATTTATTAGTTACGCCACTTACGGGGGGGGGGGGGGGGGGGGCGCTTTAGAAATAAAGCCCGCGTGCTACTATAGCACAAGCTACTATAGTTCAAAGGGGGGGGGGGGGGAGAAACCCCCCCCCCCCTGTCTTCGGCAAGGGGGGGCGCAAAACATTCCATGGCCATGCGCTCTCTCAGGAGGGGGGGGGGTAAAAAATGTTCACCCGTCCGCTCAAAATCTCACTACCCCCCTGTAATTAATAAATGAGCACTTCCTTACTGCCAAAACAAAAGAGAACACATGGGAGGATGCCAGCGATGTTGAATTGAATTGAATTGAAATTTCTTTTATTTATCCTGGCAGAATGTTGGCCTAGAAGACCGTGTTATACAAACACCAGCAATTCCGATGAGCGGAGGTAATAAAGGGCAAATAAGCCCCAATAATATAGCAAATAGCAAAGAAACGCTCATTTAGGAGCATGTTCCTGCTATGTATACCTTACCTAACTTTGTTTTATAAAGTTTCTTATTAGAATTTTGTACTTCTAATGGTAATATTACCAAAATTAGGTTAGTATAATTGCTTGAGCATAGGTTTCTTCTTTAAGGAGAAAGGGAAGTAGAGAGGGATAGGACACAGGGTAGGTAATAGCCTGGGTAGAGTAAGAGAGATGTATGGTACTTCATATTTCATACGTTATTTTATATAACCAGTTAGAGGTAACTGGATATAAAATTAGTGCCCAATAAATGTGGGTGTGTTTCATTAGATGCACACCCCCATATATGGGTACATTATATGCAAGGGCTTAATTAAAGTTATGTTTAAATTATCTATACTTCAGGTGGGGTGTAATGCATGTTGATGCTAAAACATACAAGATAACAAGTCATATCTATAAGGGGGTCCCGGTGAGTCTTTTCACTCTATAACAGTAGGCCTACCCACTGACTACCAAACTACCACCCACCTAAAAAACAGCAGCCGCCAATCCACTGCCCTTTTTAAATGCATTTTACCGCCCCAGATTACAGATAAGCCACCGCCAATGTTATTTCAGGAACTATTGTGTTTGTACATTTAATTCTTGATGCAAGAAGTAGGGGGCCTAAAGCAGACATGGATAACAGTTATATTTTTTATCATTAAAACCTTACTAATAGCCAATTACTACTCCCTCCTCCAGAGTTACTGCCAACCTTTTTGAGGAGTGCCCCCTAATTTTTAGCCTGACCACTACCAGAGGTGGTGGTGAAATCTCGCATGGAGGCACGGAAATCTTAAGCCCCCCTCCCCCCAAAGGCAGCAAAAAATCCCCCCCCCCCCCACATGAACTCGTTACATGCTGGCTTTTTTTTTGCTAAAGGCCTCCACAAGAGGGGTCGTACAGTATGATCATAACGTCGTAGGTCTACATTTGGTTAAAGGCAAACACAACCAGTGACAGATTTGTAAGTGGCCAGAGATTTCCCTAAACAACCTAAATAGGCATTTCATGGTAATAGAGTGCATATTCAGGGATTATCTCAATACCCAACTTACATATCTGATTATGTTAATTTGAGGAGCCGAGTGCTCTTCGGAGGAAACTTTTTATCAGCATTTCACAGACTTTGTCATAGAACATTGGAGAGATGGACACACCACTCATGATCACTATGGTTTGACAGTTGTATAAGTTTGAAATGATTTATCCCATTGTAGTGGGCTTGTGACAGACTATTTTTGGCATTGTTTACTGAAAATATACATCAATTTCTCTGTTTTGTTTTAGGTTTGATGTGTCAGCTGTTCACCCAAAAAATAAGATGCCAGGAACATTCATCCAGACCTCTTATGATAAGAAATCCACTACTCCATTGGTAAGATACTCTGATACTTGGGATATTTATTCTATCAACTAGTGGCAGGCCTAACAGGTAGTCTCCAGAGCAAACGCAGGCAAATCCCTACGTGCTGTTTCGCGTTACTACGGGGAGCCAGCGTCTGCCGCATTCGATTGTGACGTGGGCACTCATTGGGCACGCTGGGACGTACGGGCGTTTTGATTGGTCAGTGCCCCCCACACGTATAAAATCGTACTTGTGGGAATTTACTATGCGGCAGACTCTGGCTCCGAGTAACATAGCGCAGCGACGTGGATGGATTGGGCAGTGTTTGCTCTGGAGACTAGCCTAATAGGGCACAGAAGTAGCCCGTAGAATGATGCTCTACAAACCTGCCCTTGGTTTGTCGGTTTTGAAAATATTTGGGCTGGGATACAGCTTCCTTGATAATTATGGCTTAAAGCATGTCTATCCACAGCTCCGGTCCCTCACTCGCATTGGCAAGTTTATTTTGTAGCTGTACAGTTTTAAAAAAAAGAGAAACAAATGCTTGGTCCAGTCCATTGCATTGTTTGTGCCAATGTAGAAGAGTGCACAACCAATAATTGATAAGCATGTACATGTACTAGCATTGGTGGAGGCGAGAAAACTTTACCAGCTGTCCTTAACACGTTAAGAAGATGCGACCAGTGTTTATCACACCTTTCCAGTAGTTCCCCCTCACAAATACACTGTCAGTAGAGACCATAAAAGATTTTGAACTTTTGAAAAAAATTGCACTCTGTGTTACTAATGTTCACTCCCTTTTTGAGAGATATATGCCCATAGGACCCTTCTAAATGTGGGAAGTTATGTCTCATTATGTCTGTATGTTTACATAATAATGCCTGAGGAATCTGACAATCTATTGTTAATTTAACACACCTAGATACCACGCTGCATCAAACACAAGTACCCAGTGCTGTTTCAGAAAGGAGAACTCATAATACAGAGTAAACCAACAGGGGATGGGTCATGATTTATTCAAGGTGATCAGGACGCTTACAAGTCCTTTGGTACTCGCATAGTATTGATTTCTTTTATCTTCCACCCTTGATGCCAGAACACCATGTTGGGGCCAGGCCGCTATGACGTACAGTTGGGTGGTTTCGCATCGAAAGCAGTGTCAGAGCGAGCTTCAGGACCTGGATGGGCTAGGTCCTATGAGGTGGCACGCATGGCCGCTCTGCCACATCTTCTGCACAAAGAGCAGTGGGAAGCTAAGAAACTGTTGGTAAGTATTGAGTTGAATAATTAATGCTTGTTTTCTGTGTCAGTGATCTCCAAATTAAGTCCATAGAATAGTTTCTCCACATCAGTGTACTCTTTGACTAGAACAGATGTGGAGACTTAACAATACTTCTTATGTAACTGTATAGTGACATTTATACATGATTTGGGACAATTGTCAAAAAAGAACACCTTGATCTTATCAACACTCATGCATCGCAAGCAAACTTATCATTTTTGAAATTATATACAGACCTTTTTAAAAAAACAACTAATAAAAGAGTAAATTAGGCAATTATTGGCCTATCGTGTAATGCTTCTACCTATTAGTCAGTCTTTAATAATACCTCCCTTGATCTCTGCAGCAAAAGAAGCTCGGCCCCGGCACGTATGAGATCAAAGACTTCCTCCAGGCATCGGATGAGAAGCCGCGGAGTACACATGGAATAATTCAGACCCGAGAACACCGCTTCAAGGAGAAGTCCCAAGTGAGTATAATAGACAGCAGAGCGAATTTTAACACAATCATATCAGGAAATATATAATTCCCCTAAGGTTTGCTCTGTTCTGAAGTACTGTTAAAAAATCAATGATCAATTTCCCAGGCCAGGAATGTTTGATGAGAAATATTGATTACACTCCTTTCATCTCTATGACTACTTTCTACCATCTCAATTGAAAATCAATTGGTGATTTTTCTCATCGAATACATTTTGCATACCCTCTGGTCATATACCATAATAGTACATCGTATTTCACTTTCAAAAGCGGTATACTAAATTGCAATTTCCATTATCAACAAACAAAACTTATAACTAGCATGGGGAATGCATTTAAATGCCCTTACAGAAAAGAAACCAAGCTGAAGATTTATTTTCTACCCTTTGCTATAAGCATTATATAATATCTTCTCTTCAGAGTGAAACTCCAGGACCCGGTACATATGGTAAGGGTGGTGTACCACATGCTGTTCTGGAAGAGAAGGAGAAAAAGTCGGCCAGTCAGGTTGGGCTCCTCGATGCCGGTTCCTCCAGCACCCGCTCTCTGCCAAACGTGGTCAGTATTATTATACACTGTATAAAGACCTATAATATTGATCAGGTAAAAACTACATTGCTCTTGTAAGCAATATATCACAGGCTTTTAAAGGAGAACGTTTGGTTTAGACACTAAAGTAGATTATTCTGAATAGACATTAGCATGGATATTATTTGAAAACAGATTCTGTAACACATTTTCCATTGCCTACCAGATGCCATAAATAATCTTATCGCTATCTGTTAATGCTGCTCCCCTCCCCAAACCTTATCTCTCATTGCTTCCCCATCTCTGTAGTATTTTGTATTCTTTCTCGCATTTAGGGATCTCATCTCGGCCCTGGTAGTTATCTACATGAGAGTTTCACTGACCAGCTCACAAAAAAAGTCACCAGTCTCCGAGGACCATACGACCTCTTCTCTGGTGACAGAAACAAACCTATCCGGACAGGCCATCTCGCTGCCCCGGTAAGTAAACTGGAAACACCACATTAGTAAAATCACTTCATTGAATAGAACAAGTTACATGTAAGGACATTAATCTAATAAGTATAACCCTGGTGCACAGATGCTGTAATCATTCATTTACCCCCTTTTAAATTTTGATGGATTTTATCAATGTTGACGTGCATTAAAGGAATGAATTGAGGAGGCTTACTTTAAAGGAAACTAGACATGCTTGTGGTCAGAGATAAGGTTAGATTAGAATGTGTTTTAGGTCTTGTCAATCCGATATGTACAGGGCAACCAAGGTATTTCATATCAAGTGCACCGACAGTTAAGTGTGCGTAGGTACATAGTGTTTTCAGAGGGACTAGGATACCAGCCTAGTACATGTAACATAGACACAGCCAGATTCACATGTAAAAGTTCTTCTAAGTTCAGTAATATGCTTAGAAGATGTACAATTCACCAATGAAATAAAATTGATTGTTAAGAGGCATCATGCCTTTTTGAATGAGGGTGATATGTCTCGTAAGTTCAATGTTGTCTCTTTCCTACATGGAATAACTTTCAAAGCTTCCCCTGAGAAATTATGTAAGAGCAAAAGCAATAGAAATGTTGTTGCCATGAAAGATAGAAACAGTCAATATAGTAGGAGGAGGCTTTGGTCAGGTAGAATGTATAAAGGGTATATCCTTGAGTATAAATGTGTATCATCATGACTGTTAAGTCTCATTAGTTATACAGGCGCCTGTATTTACTTCCTAGGTGCAACAGTTGACATAATATTGTGAGAGGGCTACACTGTATGAACTGTCAATATTGACTCTCCGGCTTTCAGAACCACTCTAACATGGGCCCCGGTCAGTATGAAATCAAGTCCTTCCTTGATGGGTGGAACAGTGAGCACAAGAAGCGTAGCGGGCGGTTTGGTAAGGTACAGCAATACCAGGAGAACCCGACAGAGAGGATATACTGTGTAACATTGTCCCAGAATCCAAGACAAACGGTAGGCGTATTTCTATTATACTTTGCTAATTAATTGACTTAGATCTAAGTCTATGTACACTCTGAGATAATTTCAAAATACCTAAGTAAGATAACATTGATGACTTGAAATATTTTCCAAAATCTCCATACATGTCCTTCTTAGATCTGTTAAGAAATCAAACATATTGGTCCTGTGATAATACTGAGTTTAATACAAATTAACTTTGATGCTTATTCTTCCCCTCCATATGTACAGGAGGAGCCAGGCCCTGGAAACTATGAGCCTAAGGAATTAACTAAACCACCAGCTCAGGCCAAGAAGTCACCTGGGTTCTTATCGTCAGCTCAGCGAAATGATAGGATAGCGACCAAATTCTTTACCGGCAACTTTGTAAGTTTTCTTATGTATAGCACTTGGTGTATCATTATATTGAGTGGGTTATCACTGCTCCCATTTAAAGCTATTTAGTATGTACAGAATGTGATTTCTGCTGAATGCTTCTGCTAATGACTTGCTTAAAGACATAGATGCTATACTCTAGTATGCTTTACAGAAGTTGCCACAAATAGTTTATGCCATGATATTTACGATCTAATCCAACTAGGTTTTGATAGAAACCACAAAATGTGATTAGAGATGCATGTTGTTTCAAATTGTATGACAATATTCTTTGCTTGCTGTATATGCTTGGTATGCAGACAACGGTAGGTCTTGGGTGTATTGAGGTGACAATAATGATGGTGGAATATTGAAATTTTTGAAAAACTGGTAAGATATCTAGGAGACTGAAGTATACAGTTTAATTCTCTTAAATCATTGTGTCTATTGTTCTCTTCATGCTATTACTATTAGACTGAGACATTGATACTTATGATCCTGGATATCTTATCACCATGTCCCTTTAATTGTATATGGTTTGCTGTGGGGGTTGGAAGGGAATTGTATAAAGTGTTCCTATCCATTGAAAACATATATCATTTGGTTTAGATACTAGGATGAGATAAACCAACCAACTCCAATCCTTTTGAAATGTTGTTTCCCATTTAAAGTAAATGTTGATACAATTATTTAGAAAAAAAGATAAGCAAAAACAAAACAAAACACTTTCATCACAAAATATTGTGAAAAGTGAGATGGAGAATATGTACACACATTTTCACTTTATTTTCTTTATTCTTATCTAGCACATTTTGTATGATAATTTCTATTCATATATATTTTACTAGAGCATACATCAAATCTCAGTAATTGTCTTTGGAGTTGTGTGTGAAGTGGTTGCCACTATTGATATGCTGTCTGAATTTTGAATTAATGAAGAAAGTTAGTTATAAATGCATATTGGGGGTCTCAATGGAGTTCACCTTTTTGGCAGGTTTAATACTTACCACTAATTGTTTCAACCTAATATGATATGGCTCATTTGAAGAAGGGAAGGACCTTTAATATTCTTAGATATATACTTTAATACTGGAGAATATAAAGAGTTGACATTAAGTTAAATGTAATCTATTTCATTTTAATAGTAGAAGAGCCATTTTTGTGTAGCAATTTAGTACATACAAGTATCAGCACTGCCTTTGCTTTAAATGCGAGTCATTCCAATTCATCAACCTGTCAATGAATGCATCTTTTCTGTTTTCTAAGTTGTGTTCAAGTAAGGTGTGTTCAAATAATAACATGCCTCCATCATTCAGTAACATGTATTTTCACCAAGCTTTAAATATATTACTAATTCTTTCTAGAACCCCGTTGGCCCCGGACGTTATGATATTCAAATCTTTGAGAAGGCTCAACATAAAAATGGCCATAGAAGTCTTTACAAGTCAAAGACACAAAAGCCGGATGCATCGAGAGAGAAATTCCTACAGTAAGTAAATCTACACAAGCATTCAACACTCTAATACAATTTGTGTTAGTGTTACAATAGCTATTAGAAGAGTACTCAAACAGTCCTTGTTTAAAAAAATCATTACATATATGATTCCTCTTTCGACCTCAGGGAGCGTATCCGCAGTAAGGATGTCCAACTCAACGACCGCGTCTTCATGGTGCCACCAGAAGGACCAAGCTCTGCACTCGTTCGTACCAAGGATCACTTCGCATCTACTGGTACACATCCCTCTCACTTTGTAGCACAGCGGGCTGCAACCATGGCTTAAATATCTATATGTCCTTTTTTATATTTTATATATAACTATACTGAAATCATGTATGTCAAATAAGGATCATGTCTATGGTTCTGTGATCACCCAAAAGAACCCCTGTTCATGCATGCATTTGTTACTCGAGACAATCAGTTTTAACAAATAAATTCAAATGTTATAAGAATATTCTGAAACGTGCAGTCATGATGTAATGGACTTTACATGCATACAATTACAGCCGAAATTGTACATTTTTAAGTAACCTTTATATCTGTGATATTTAAGTCGATCTGATCCTTTACTAGACTTCTCAGATCTGTAAAGTGTCCTATGTTTAGCAAATTGAGTGCCAAAAATATATTTATGTGACTGGCTTTGTTGTAATTATGCCTATTATGTATTCAACTGATTGTGATAACCACGAAATCTTCACCTTATCCTGCTACATGTTTGGCTTATCGAGTATTAGATATTAGATTACATTGTTCATGTTGTCAATATCACTTTTGATAGAAGCCGATATATGTATATTGCACATTTCAATTAGGCTAGCTTCTAAGCAGCCTAATCGATTATGTATTCGTGCACATGCTGGAGAATTCTCGTCAAGTCAGTATTATTACTTTCCATCACTGCATTTTCACGGTTACAAGTGCAAGAAGTATTATTGTTTTGTGCTGTTTACATCATGAAAGTATTGCTTCCATTTGGGCATTGAGCTTTGAGTATTGTGCTTTAAGTATTCAAGTCGCCAGTAAGATCACTGGATGGTTTTATGTGCTGCAATAACGGTTTTAGTTTTATCTTTAGTGTATAAGCAGCATGCATAGTGTGTGTAGTGCCGCTGTGTCACTCTAGAAATCAATGTTTAAAATCTTTGGAAATTTCTTCTCTTGAATGAAATCAATGTATCATATGGCCAAGTAAGAGTGAAATAAAAAATATTTCCTGTCAGCTAAGGGTTTTGTTGTTGAGATATAAACTATAAGACAATGATTAAAAGTGAATCATTGTCCCCATGTTACATAGAAACATAGAAAGTAGACTGTTAACAAAGTTTGTAATAGGAGAGTATTTTGAGACTAGAACTACCAACTGAGCAGCTCATGCACACACAAGAGCCTCACAGTGCTGCCATCTGAGAGCTTTCCTTGAAACCACCCTGGCCTTGGTCTATACTAGAAGAGCCTCTATCTAAGAAGTGAATCAGGAATTGATCTGCAGTGACTTGGTCCCCTTGCTTCTAAACAGCTCTCCTAATTCAAATGAATTTCATCTCCCAGTGATCTTTTAAAATCTTATTACATTAGGCTAGTTTGAAGGTCTATCAACAATAAAAAGTAGAAATACTGAAAGTTAATCACACCCGTTTCTCCTTAGAATCATTGAAAAATGGTATAGCTTTTAATAGCTAGCTATTCATCCCGGGGGGGGGGGGCACTCTACATTTTTTGACAGGGGTGTCCGGCTGGACCCCTGACAACCCTTGACCCTTGCTTAAGGAGATTTTGGGGGGGAAAATGAGCTTTTTTTCAGGTAGTTTCGAAATGAACCAGTTTCTGCGGAGTTTTGGCAAAAATGATTCTCTGTTTAGAGAGATTTCGGAGAAAGTGAACCCTAGCTTAGGGAGATTTTGGCAAAAATGGACCTTTTTATAGGGGTTATTTGAAAATGAAAAGTTGACCCTTGCTTAGGGAAATTCCTCTCAAAAGTGGACCCTTGCTTATGGAAATTTTGTTGAAAAAGTACCCTTGCCAGCTGTACACATGTGTATGCAAAATATACTAAGTGCCCCCCCCCCCCCGGGCTATTAATGTAGAGGGTTGCCCTTTTTTTTAATTTTGTGGTGAATTATCGACTAATCGTGCTAATGAACTCTATCTGTTTGTGTAATGAGAAGTGACCATTTCCAAAAAGACCATAGGACAAAAGATAGTGACTAGTGCAACTAGTGTTATTAAATTCTGAGACTTACCCATTTATAAAAGGAAGGGTAGGGAGGGCATTTGCACATTCCACACTCTGCATGGTCTAGCTTTCTAAGCATTTTTCTAGCATTTAGCATTGGCAGAACTAATTACCTCCATTTATATAATATGAAAGGTATTTTCATGTTGTGAAAGAACGATGGAATCTACCACAGATCTATCTGCTACACAGATCTATCCCAATGAAAAGTGTCAGATATATATAAACACCGTGAGCTCACTGTGAATCCAAGATGGCCACCAATATAGAGGTTGGCTACCTGGATGTGAATATTTGCCTATTCGTATTGGAAGTTCAATAGTAATGCATGTATTTTTTGGATAGTTTCGACAACAAGCAACATAAGCCAAAAACATTCAAAATATAGATTTTGCTACTCGTATTGCACGTTGCAATTAGTGTTGCATGGTATATCGACTCGATTAAACCTTATCAGTGCCACAAATACAGTTTGATTGATATTTACTGTTGCCATAGCAATTACAACCATCAAAAGTACATGAGAAAACTGATGCAGCCTCTGCCTCAAGGGCAAATAGATGTTACTCAGTATATCGAGGACCAGCGTTGGGTGCCCAATTCCACTACATCCATAGGCTGTGATATTCTGGCATGATAACACTGTATTTGGATATCATGTCAGTGGACCTTTTCCTATCACTGGCTATGCAACAAATAGCATCCCCTAAGACGTGCAAGCAATGACTGGTGGACTATTACACCATGACTTGTATCCCTCTCTCTGCGATGAGAGTCAGCGAGCAGAGTTCTTGGTATGGTATAAATATTTGCAGTACTTCTCCACTTTCCCTTTCCACAGCCATCTCTCACATGCAAGGCTGAAACAGTGCACTGAAAATAGACAAGGCCTTGTGTGCGGAAGAATATACTGCAGCTATAGATAGCTCTGCTATTGCTAAACACTAGTGGCACTTTTTCAAGCATTGCAGTCTGTGCATGTCTGAGTAACTCACTCAGCGTGTATGTGCATGGAGACCAGTCACTACTTACAGTGCCACCAGGATACATCCCAGACATATTCTAAAAGCTCTTACTACTCTTTGCAAAATTGTCTACCTATCCTTTCTATGGTCTCAAGAGTTTTCTTATTGAGATGGACGTTAAAAAGGAATAGGGCAGCTCTGAGCTTTATTGAAAATGTAGCGACTGATGACAACTGTACAATTGCGAAGTGAAAATCTGCAATCACATAGGTTTACTTCAACGTTGGAAGTGTCTAACATACAGCATAAAGTATGTGATGCAATGTACACACCACACAGAGAGAAGTAAAGGCGTCGCCATGACTCTTTTACTATAGTCAACTCTAGTTGACTCTGGTGGCAGAGTCATGATGACTCTGGTGGAGGGGTCACAGCTACTCCAGTCAAACCCCTTGCGCCTTGTACAAATTGACTCTCCCTCTTGACTCTATCAGTGCAAGTGTGGTTGACTCTGTCCACAGCAGAGTCATTTGTAGTTTGACCCTTCATGAAGAGTCAAATAAAAAATGAGTTGACTCTGATAGTAGTTGCATATGAAACCACCCGGTGGGGCAACCAACACTAATTTGGTACCAGTGGCAACCACAAGGCAGAGTCACTATCTATAATCTAGATAATTATTACATGCCACACAGTTTTGATTCTTTACAGATAGGTCCACTATGTCTAAATAGTGTGGTTAAGGTGTCACCACCCTAAAGCACTAGGCCGCGTTCGGAAATTTCAATATTGAACACCGTCGACCTGCCATTTGAGACACTTAAAACTCTCACAGTGTTTAGCCACCTATACCAAATTTTAGCTTATGACATGCAGTGTGACCCCAATAAGTCAGGCTAGATTTTGCATGAATCGCCATGGTAACGGGGTAGTGGTTTTGTACAGTGAGGCCTACGCAGCGTATAGATACACTATAGGGCCGTTTCACCTCCATAACCCTACACTGTTGATAGGGAGTAGATAAATCCTTCTTTTAGGACTATAAATAAACACTTTCTGATCACCCTAATAGCAAATAACCATGTATTAACACTTCTTTCCCTCCCCTATAGGCTAAATTTCGCAAAATAACAAAGTTCATAAGGGACTCTTTGGCCAGTAAACCCGGAAGTGACCCGATTTAGGGTGGTGACACCTTAAGGGATGTCAATGGGTAAGCTTCCAATTAACTTACCTGAATCAAATGTGTTGACAAAATATACAATACATTCCAAGAATATCAACAGTATAGAGCTTATAGTCACCATATTTGTGGGTATGGGAAATAAACATAAGGTTGGACATTAACTGTGTGAGACATAATGTGTGGCACTGCTTACTACTTCATATAGATCTGATATTGGCATCTAATATGTGGCCAATGGTCCGTAGAATGTAGTGTAAGGCAGATATAACTTAGCCCTCTCACACAGGGGGAAGTGGTGGACATGACAACATGTCTTGTTATTGACCTGTCTTGGCCAATAACCTCACCTACTCACATCTCTCACAAGCCTCACCTCGCCTGCCCACTAATTATACACACCTGTTGCCCCCACTCTACGCTATAAATACAGGATCCATCTTACCTGTATGCCACTCATGTATTCAAGTATTGATTTTGACTCCTGCTCTTTTGAGGGGGTCAATTGCTGTTGACTCTTCAAGGACAGAGAGTCAAACTCATTTGACTCTCCTCTACAGGTGTCACGTGGGAGACAAACTCCGACTCTGGCTCTCAGAGTCGTGGCGACTCCTTTACTTCTCTCTGTGCAGGAAATGGAGGTATTGGTTATGATCCAAGACCAGAAACAGTTTGAGTTAGAAATGGTATTATACTTTTGATGTTGGAGGTTAGTAATAATTATAGAGTAACCAGAGGCGGGCTTACCTCCTCTCTCTCAGGCCCAGGTACAGGTGCATATCCTGCATCCAGATCTGTGTGCATCCCTTGTATGGTGCCGCTTGTATCATATGCAATATGACTGTACCAGTATGGATAGATGCCTATCTATCTGTATGTGGTAACAAGGCTTTTAAATTAAGCTACCCATATTCATTTGCATGGAATAGTACAGGGAATAAGCCTACATACACATGGGACTTATGGAAAATGATAGGTAGGCAGGTTTATTCTAAGGGGCCATCCATTAATTACATACGCATAATTTTGGCCAAAATTGACCCCCCCACCCCCCCTGTTGCACCATGTACGCATTGACATACCCCCCCCCCCCTATGCGTACATACTAAAATCTCTTGTACCCCCCCCCCCCCCCCCACCACTGCTAGCCTCAGGAGTGGGGGCGGGGGTACTTGGGGATGAAAAGTAAGAAGTACATTTATACAAGTCGTGGCATAGGAATAGGAAGGGGGGAGGGGACAGTTGCCCCCCCCCCCGCCTCCCCCCACTATGATGATACTGTACTCTTTTTTTTTTAAGAATTTCTTTTCGTCGATGGATTTTGGCCATCAAAAAGTGAAGCTGCGAACTATTTTTCTTTTTTTTAAACTAAGTCTGACAAAAGTTCAAAATAAACCACGTTAAAAAATATTTAATTGGTTGATTTGCAGGGATCAAAAAAAAAATAGTAGTAAAATAAAAATCTCAATTTTTGAGAAAATGAGGCCAGCAAAATCCATTGACAATTTTTTCCCCCCGAAAAATAGGTGCGCCAAATCCATTGACCAGCTTTTTTTTTTTTGGGGGGGGGGGGGGGGTCTGGCCTATTAGAGGGGCTATCAAGAATGCTTAGATTTTACCCAAAGGGGGTTTCAAGAATTGTGAGAAAGTCAACTAAGCCCCCCCCCCCCCTCAAGCTTTGCATAATTCTTGGCCTTGTGCGTACAATCGCACCACCCCAAGTTGACATTGTTCTTAAAGGGGTAGTTCCAAGAGCCTAGAGGTTCACCCCCCCCCCCCCCCCCCCGAACTAAGAAAACAAAGAAAATCTAATTTTGATAATCATAATCCAGATCATCGTGAAAATTACAGCCTAAGTCACAGTAAATACACTTGTGAGAATGTTTAGGGGGTATAAGGTATGTTCCCCCCTCCTCCCGGAAAATTTTAGAATTCTGGTTGTGTTTTTCTGCCCAGAATTACCCCTTTAAATCCAAAATAATCAGGAAAACGACCCCTAATGCGTACACAATGCGTATGCCAAAATGGCCCCAGACCCCCCACCCCCCCTGTACGCATCTGTACGCATTTGGCTTGACCCCCCCACCCCCCCTTGATGCGTATGTAATTAATGGACGGCCCCTAAGTACATGTTGATATGATCTGATGTTAATTGGGAAAAGTTTGAAGCTTCTACCATTTATACGCCTATTATGCCTGCACACAGTGTCCGAGTAATTTATAACACTACAATAACCGAACAATTCCCATGAGGGTAATGGTCTCACCTAGTACTTCCCCTCACACTGTGGGGAGTGGTAGGTCAATGTTTGCTAGCTAGTATTAGTGCTCCATCTAAAGAGGGGGGGGGGGGAAGTATGTAGTCCAGCCATGACACATGAGCATTGTGTGGATCTACTTTGTAGGTTTGTTAGGGTGGGGACTCTGATAATAGATCACTTATTGTGAGGACTTAGGGATGGGATTATACTAGTACCAGGTTTAGACTTCGCTGCTCCTTATTCCTCTTCATACATATCACTCATGTGAGTATACGGAGATTAACTTACATAACATGACAATACTCAAGGCACTACGACCCTACACTGAAAACCCCAGAGTCGTCATTTTGACAAAACCAAAATTGACAACTTTAGGTGGTCCAGGTGACGACATTAGGTCGTCATTGTGACGACCTAAGGTAGTCATATCTGATCCATATAGACCAAAGTTCTCATAATGACGACCTTAGGTAGTCACATGGATTGGGTAGTCAGAATGACTACCTTAAGGTTGTTGTTTTAGGTATTGTAAATTTGAAGACATAAAGTCATCAGTAATGACAACTCTCAACGCTATCGGGTAGTCATTGGGACAACCTAGGGTATATCTGGGTGTTGGACATGGCACATGCCATGTCGCGTAAATCGCAGACAAGTGCCACATTCCTATAGATGCTTTTTAATGTCAACCTATCCTAAACCTGTGGTAAAATAAGACATGTAAAGTACGAGAAGGGGGAAAGTCTCAACCCAAGCTTCCTCCTGTCCCATTCAGAAATGTATATATAATACTTATATATTCTTTTTCAATGATCGCTTTGAAAATCACACACTGAAATCCTCAGGATCCTCAGTATTAACAATACCAAAATTGACAATTGACACAATAACAACCTGAGGTTGTTGATTGAGGTATTGTCAATTTGAAGACATTATAGGCCAACACCCACAGGGCGTTATATAGCATTGAACCCTTTGCGTTCTATGCATATTGCGATTTAGGAGCCTTGCTTATACTCCAATTTGCAAGGATTGTATTGCAAGGATGCTTACTCCAAATCCCACTGCTGCATTCAAATGACCTTGAATCTCTGCAGTTTGGATTAAATTGATGTAGTTTATACAGTTTAAGGTTTATATCTTGGGGGTGGCACTTCAGAACATCTTTGGCTATCGTATTCTATTGATCATATCCCACTATTTTGCTATAATTGAATGCCCATATCCCATAGCACTGTAGACCTACATTCCTGGGCTAAACAGATTTAAGCCTAGGCCAATATCCGATTCATTATTTCTTCTTTAATCCAAAAAGATGTCAGGAGTGTCCCCCCTCCTTTGCTAGATCTCTGGGGTACATAGAATTCGCAGAGATTTTTGGCTTAAGCAACAGAAAATATCTAATTATTTAGATCTTAGATTGAGTCCAATTCGCAACAGATTCCTTGTAGCTATATCACCCTCTTGTAGTTACATCTGTTGTGAATTGGGGGGAGATCCCCAATTCGCAACAGATCCCCAATTCGCAGAGAGTTTCCAGCATATATCGCCATGTGGGATTTGACCTTTAGCAAGGCATCATGCAAGTCCACATATGCCTTTGGTTGTCCGACTGACGACCCAAAATTCTCACACCAGGACACATAGTGGCACATAGCTGCCACACAGTGACCAAGGATGAACTATTTACATTATGAGGCATTGTAGTTGTGAAAAGCCGCAGAGGGTCAAGGGTCTCAATACCCAGTACCTTTAGGACCAACTTAACCCAATCTATGACAAGTGATCCTACTTACTTCAATCAAGAGTATCCTAAGACAATACGGGATGCCCCTGCTGGAGGGAGGAACCGATATGATGCTATATTTATACACCATTTCCTGGTTTTTCAGTGCATGTACAATTATGTCTCATACATTCAATGAATACCAGGATAATTAACCTTAATACTGTCATCCTAGTTCAGACTAGTTTATTATTATGGTAATGATGAAAACGTATTCAACGTATATCTACAACTGCCAGCAGATAAGCTATTTGAACTAGCAACTCTATGTGGTGTCACTATCAAAATATATCCCAATAATACAATGCAAAATAGTGACCATTATTTATAAGCTATTCTGAAATAGGTCTAGACCTATCCATAAATGTCTAGCAGTCTTAGGTCTGAATGAGGTATAGATAATATTGGTATCATAGAACAGCAGACATGAGAGAAAGAGTCCCTGTATCATGGCCTGTGCTGATTTATGCCCCTGTAGTTCTCATCATTTTAGCTGGTAGTTCTCATCATTTTAGCTGGCCCTGCCTCACCTGTGGAGAAATGACCTGGTCGTCAGGATGAGTTGTAAGGGTAATGACAGAGGTCCATATATCTTAGACTAGCCATCTCTAGTCTGGGGAGCCACCACTGCACTGACAAAAAACCTGGCTCAGACTCTTAGAACTGACAAAGGTCCTCGGGAATTGCTAGCCCCAAACTCAGCATATGCCAGCCCGGAACCTGGTACATACCTGAAGGCCTATCAATTATGACAACCATCTGAGTGAGACTATCCTGGCGTTGTTTTGTAGGATGGCAACTTGGCAGGTTGTCACTTAGACACGTCCTACCTCATTCATTATTTCATGACTGATACTTAGAAGACCCTAGGCTCCTCTTATAGGACACCTTTATAACAATGTTGCAGCTTTTGAATGTCCTGTGTGTAGAGCTTCTCATAGGACGCCTGTAGAACTCTTTTAGAGCTTTTGGATTTTCTGTGTTTAGAGCTAGACTAGATTGACATACCTTAGAGCAGATCAGAGCTATTAAGATTAGAGTCCAATAAATAAACTTTAAAAACAAAAAAAATTATGTGACACATTCATATCAAATTGAATAGGCATAAAAAGGAGCAACTGAAGACTTGGATGATAACATCATCAATAAAGACTCAGGGCTCATCTTTATCAAAGCAGCCTATACAACTAACAATTTCATGCATGCTTTGTCCACTTAGCTTCGATGCGTATATACAGAGTATACTACGGACAATATGTTATGCATCACCACTCAGTGGAGCCATCTAGTGTTCTCATCTTTGTCACGGAGAATAACGCAGGCATTCTGACGGCAATGGTAGAGCATGACTATGAGGATTGTCTCTGAATGATTGGACTTGGGGGAAGGGAGGTATCCCACTTCCACCTGCACCAAATCAGGATTTCTAAAATCGCAATCTACATTCAAATTACTGTGCGAATTAATAGTGTGGTGGGTATAGATCCTGCGGCAGTAAAGGAATCTTAAAGCAGCCAATGTTATGACTTTTCTAAGTTTGATTTCCTCAGAGTATGGAAATTAATTTCAGAAAGCTATTTTTCCCAGCATAAAGTTTAGGGAGTATAGCCATAGAACTTTCCATTATTCAATTATCAGCACTTATTCCCAGTCAAATGCAATGATAAATTAAAAAGGCATGAAAATTGCATTTACAATTTGAAATAAGTGTATATATATATATATATATATATATATATATATATATATATATATATATATATATATATATATATATATATATATATATACATTTAACCTAGATTGGCTTTTATATTAAACCCAAAAGGGTGTATGCTACAACTGATTTGATAATCAGCTTTTGTTACGAGGAAAACACACAGCATATAGACAGAGGTCCATGATGATCTGTCTGAATGACTAGGTTTCTCCACGAGTGGTACCTTGGATCATATCACACAAGGTGGAGCCGAGTGTGATATGATCCAAGGTACCACAAGTGGAGAAACTAGGAATTCAGACCAATTAAAGTGGATCTCTGTGTTTATATCATGTAATTATTGATAAATTATACTTTAAAATGACATTTACAGATTGGTTTCATAGCTATTTTAGTAATGTCATCATGGAAAAACACCCCATGCAGAATGAGCATCAGTTTCTCCACAGTGGGGGGGGGGGGGGGGGGGGGGGGGAGAATGGCCATTCTAGTACTTAAGTATAGTAACTTCGTTTCTCCACATGAAATAAAATATTTAGGCTAACAGGGACCCAATTACACTACATCCATCGAAAGTGATGTTCCGATACAATAACGCTGTAGCTGAGGATCGTGCCAGAGGACCATTTACTGCCACTAGCTATGCAACAGATATCATCCCCAAAGATACAAAAGGCATGAATGGTGGGCTATTACACCAACATGTGTATCTCTATCCCTGAAAGGAGAGTCGGCGAGCAGAGTTCTTGGCATGGTATAAATATTTGCGGTACCCCTATGCTGTCCCCTCTGCACAGCCATCCTTCATATAATTATGCTTAGTGTACAGGAGGATTCACAACAGCTAGCTATCTGCTACACGCTATACCGGCCCAGGTTCCCTTCTACAAGCTATACGAGCAGGGATTTACAGTTTCAAATAGTGCAGTTCTGGCTAATTATTAGATGTTTTCCCATGAAAACCATGAAAACCCTTGTGTTTAACCTACACCCATGTGTTGCACGGATATTGGGCATAATTAACTCCATACAGTTCTGGCCTTGAATCTGTGCAAATTGCAGTATTATGTAATTCAGTCCAAAGTGCAAAGATTTGCTGCTCATTAGAGGCAAAAGAGGAATGTCATAGCAACATACATGTATGGTCCTGATAGGCCAACACCCACAGGGCGTTATATAGCATTGGACCCTTTGCGTTCTATGCATATTGTGATTTAGGAGCCTTGCTTATACTCCAATTTACAAGGATTGTATTGCAAGGATGCTTACTCCAAATCCCACTGCTGCATTCAAATGACCTTGAATCTCTGCAGTTTGGATTAAATTGATGTAGTTTATACAGTTTAAGGTTTATATCTTGGGGGTGGCACTTCAGAACATCTTTGGCTATCGTATTCTATTGATCATATCCCACTATTTTGCTATAATTGAATGCCCATATCCCATAGCACTGTAGACCTACATTCCTGGGCTAAACAGATTTAAGCCTAGGCCAATATCCGATTCATTATTTCTTCTTTAATCCAAACGATATCAGGAGTGTCCCCCCTCCTTTGCTAGATCTCTGGGGTACATAGAATTCGCAGAGATTTTTTGGCTTAAGCAACAGAAAATATCTAATTATTTAGATCTTAGATTGAGTCCAATTCGCAACAGATTCCTTGTAGTTATATCACCCTCTTGTAGTTACATCTGTTGTGAATTGGGGGGAGATCCCCAATTCGCAACAGATCCCCAATTCGCAAAGAGTTTCCAGCATATATCGCCATGTGGGATTTGACCTGATGTGATAATGTTTGAGCCAACGCATCTTATGTTTACAGCACAATATGCCCTGTGCATATTGCTCCCATTAATCTGGTCTACCAGCAATAGCATTCATTTCATGGTGAATACGGACTGTCAAGGTTAAAGCAATGAGAGGGCCATTCCCCAGGGGAGCGTGCAATAACCCTAGTCTGCATTTGACACTGTGGCCGTATTGCACGTTCTGAGAGTCATGTAGTTATATGTAGTTTTTGTCTAATTTTGATGGGAAACCTTGAAATAAATACAGAGCGTCACTTAAAAGTGCTCTCGTCAGTGGTTATTGCACTCGTGGTGCTTGGGCCGTATTGCACTAGGCCTACGACCAGCATGCAATACGGCCAAAGCACCACTGACTCAGTCACTTTAGCGTGCAGCTCTGTCTATATATACCTTGTTATAGCTTACTATAGTCCCAGGCTCAAGACGTATGGTCTGATTCAAATTCTGTACGATACATTATAGGCATCCAAAATATCTGCAAACCTGCAAAACTTCTTCCAATGTAGTTTTGCTTCTATACAAAATTGCAAGACTTCTTATACTCATTTGCGAATGTAAGATGCCACTGTTGTGGGTAATATGCGTAAACGTTTCTGCAATATTGGTTATACCAACGAGGCAATATGCTTGCACGATTTCAACTCCATATGCCGAAATTGCAAAATGATAGATTGCAGAAACTTTTCCCCTAAACAAGCAAAGATATATAAGTATTTAGATGGCAATTATCAATCGGCATGCATTAATTGGCTAGTAAAATTACCCCTCTATGACACATCCAAATACACATTGACTATTATATACACTAATGTGGCTACCCCAGGCCTACATATCTATTTTAAGCTTCCTTATTTAGGACCTTTCAATAAAATACCTATAGATACAGGCTTAAGGTCGAATCCCACAGGCAGATCTATGCTGGAATATGTCTGCGAATTGGCAATCTGTTGCGAATTGGAGAGCTACCTCCAATTTGCAATAGATGTAACTACAACAGGCAGATAAAACTGCAAGGAATCTGTTGCAAATTGGGCACAAAATAAGATCTAAATAATTAGATATTTTTCCTTGCTTAACTGGGAAATCTCTGCGAATTCATTATGCACATAATACATATCAATCAACTGGAAAGTCAGGGGGGGGGGGCTATCCCTATAGGGCTGTAGACCCATACCCAGTGGGTCCGCCATTTAAAATTTCGCTGGGTGCGGTTATCATAACTGATAAGAGACGCACTGACTGGTACCTTGTCCCTGGGTAACAATCACTTCCAGGGACATGCTGGTACCTAGCCTATCAGCTCTTATCAGTGTGGGCTGCCGCAACCAGCTCCAGTCCGACCTATGCCCTATAATTATCTGATGATACACAGACACCATTTTACAACCATTTTTCATGAATACAAATACAACACTTAATAGCAGTAATGCAGTCCACTATAGAGATATAGTGCCATGTACATCTGTACAGTGGGATTTGAAACCTGAAATAGGATGTGGGAACCCTTGCGATTTGGAGTATACGCAAGGCTCATAGAACGCAATATGCATAGAATGTAGAGGGCTACTAGTCATGGGTCACCCTGTGGGATTTGACCTTTAGTAGCCTCTAACACTATCCAAATAAGCTACCTTAATATATCAGTTCCATATAATAAGGTATAGCTATAGCACTATGACCTATCTTGAAGGAGCCACACCCAGCCTTTCGCTCTATGTGTAGCACTTCTCCATTCTTACTTAGGGCTTAGGGCCTGATGACCTTTAACTGGCTCTATAACCTTCTTCCCAGCAGCCAGTGGCAGTCGGGAAGTGCAATCACATGACTTTTCCCATGACAGAGGCACCTGGGAGAAAATCGATTGTAATTTTGTCAGATGCGGATGGCAGGAATAGGTTTGAATTCCTGTTCAAAGGAACACCCAGATGTGTTAAAAACCCTTCAGGTGGTTGTGGTAAACCATTGCATCTGATGATGCTGGTACCTTTATGTTAGTATGCAGAGTATGGTCTGGTACATAAAATGCAACGTTAAATTATTCAATCTAGCAAAGCATGATGTTCCATGATATATGACAAGCATAGACAATACAACGATTATCCACCCCCCCCCCTGCTCATGATCTACGTTACTTTTACCTTCACTGCTGGTACTTTCAATGCCATTAAAATGCAAAATACACGTTTTTCAAGCTTGAAATGACGTTAAAAGAATGTTCAAGCAATTGAACTTGTTACTTGGACTGTGCCTATCCTACATCCAGGTGTCCGTGCTATTTCCCTGTGACTCTGTGATACACAATTTGTTGTCCCAATTAGCCGTGCAGGCTCACACTCACGGGACAGGCATGCGTCTGTCAGCATGATTCTCTGCATCAAGGGATGCTCTCTGTCCTCTCTGTTATTAAACAAAATCAAAATGTCCTTTTCATATTTGTGTGACCCACTTTTAGGGACTACACGTACTAATGATTCTTGCCTATGGTAATCCATACTGTCTCTCAATGTCTGCCCTACATGTCCATTGATTAAACTTTTTTCTTAAAAAAATAAAGAATTGCCTTTGAGGGTTCATTAATTGAAATGGACGTCAGAATAAGGAATGTGACAGTTCCCAGCTGATTGAAAAAGCGACAATGGATGAAAGCAGTTTTTGTTATCGTAGCATATAACAAAATAAAAATCTGAAAACATAGATGGGAACAGCAAATTAAAAAGGATTCCATAAAGGTGCAATATCAAGGAGACAAGATGAGTCTGAAGGAACAACACAATAATGTCATAGCCAAAATCTATGCAGCTAGACCCACACATATACATAATACGGGGCTATACTAATTGCATCAAGTTGGTCTGTGCATGAGAGATTGAATATCTGTGTGGACCTGAACTGAATGATCACAACTAGCTCAGGTTCAGTGTGGGACGCCCTGGAGAACTCATAGAGCTAGATATGATACCACATCTACAGAAATGTTAATGTGGTAATGGACTTCAGATGGTCTGATTATCTATGAAAGAATTTCCTTAAAGAAAGTGAATTCCTATATTGCCGTCCTCACCTACAACAATATACCCTAGGCCCTATATTGCATATGAATCATGATTCTAGATAATGGACAAACATCAATTCGGTCGTCCCATGTAAAATGCCTTAGAGAACCGCCTCCCTGCCAACAGCAAAATGTAACTGAGAAGAGCAATCACATGACTTTTCCCATGACAGAAACATCTGGTGGAGATCGATTGTAATTTCGTTAGGTTTGGATAGCAGTAATATGATTTAGTTCTGGTTCAATGTGAAACCGCGAGGTAATGTGACCCTGTCCCTGGTTCCTTTCATTGGGAAGGTGTTGGATGATTGCGTACGACGTTGATACCGCTGTTACCATTCAGATATGGTCTAGTACAGCTTCCATGAAATTGGTGTGAGGCTGTTCCCCACCTGGGTAGGATGTCAAGGAGGGTATGTGTGGTATGTGTGTTATGTGTGTCTTTATTTCACTTGATATTAGTAAGCAGTACTCACTAGTGGGTGTTTAGCTGACTGAAAATGGAGCTGACCTATGACTGTATATTTGGTATATGATATGTTAGACTAGGAAAAGCTGTACTGTCCATTACTCTAATCTATCCATCAATCATTTTCTACTGTATCCCATCATTATTGTTGTGTTCATCGCCTGGATCATATATCGAAATCAGAAAACTGTGAAAATGGTATCCTAGTACATGCAATTATGTGATCTTCGGTGGTGATGTATTTTTGGCATTCAAAGAATTAACAATATTTACCGTGTTACGCAAATGTTTTTGTTAATAAACCTGTTCCACGAGAGCTCATTAAATCAAAAAGCATGGTCAAGGTTTAAACCTGGGGGTTTTAAACCGGTCAAGGTCGAATCCCACAGGGCGATTTATGACTCGTAACCCTCTGCATTCTATGTCTATTGCGTTCTAGGGGCCTTGCTTAGACTCCAAATCGCAAGGGTTCTTATATACTATTGCAAGTTCCAAATCCCACTGTTGCATATATATGGCAGTGAACCTCTGCATATTGGATTGCATTGACTCTATATGTGAAGATAAAATGTTGGATTTGGGGGGAGTTACTTCATGATGATTGTTGTTACAGTTGGTTTACTATTGAGGGGATATGCATTGATATATAATTTGAAATAATACATCATGTACAACTAGTGGTGGGCAGATCATATATATTATTAAAGGAAAATGGTTGGAAAATACTGTCAATATGATAATCAGAAATCAGGAGTACCCCCCCTTATTTTCCAGATGTTTGATATACATTGTCTGTACAGTGAATTCGCAGGGATTTTCTTACTAAGCAAGGAAAAATATCTAATTATCTATATCTTAGTTTGTGCCCAATTCGCAGCAGATTCGTTGCAGTTCTACCCCTCTCTTGTAGTTACATCTGTTGCGAATTGGAGGGAGGGCCCCAATTCGCAACAGATTCCCAATTCGCAGAGATATTCCAGTATAGAACACCCTGTGGGTTTTGGCCTTCAGAAATGTACATAACATCCATATTATTTTTACTGCACATGATCCGAAACATGCAGATATGAAATGTATTCATAAAGACGATGTCTGCCTGTTTACCAGAATGCATAATATAAAACTGATGGGCGTTATTTCAGCCTAAAGGAGGGACCAAGGTTATTTGCCTCCATGTCTGCCCAGTAGGCCCATTGATTAATTTTTTTTCTCAACATATTACTTTGGGCGATTATTTATTAAACTGCATGTCAATGAATAAGGAATAGGACAGCTCCCAGTCAGATGAAAAAAGTATCAGTTGATGAAAACTGTGATTTCAAAAAGAGTCCTTAATGAAAGTAAAAAGTGTACAACATGCACAGCAACTGTTTCCTATAAACACTAAAGTTCCAAATGGGGTTTCACTGATTCCATTAAGTGGGCATGTAGGTACTGTTACTGTGTAGGGATCGTATCATCATATAAATGAAATTTGCAATAATTTAAAGTCTTGTATCACAAAGCATACCATGTGTGTCTATGGCTTGAATTGATTGTATTAAGAAACTGTTGGCCATACTCTGTAGATTTTTTCATAACTAAAGAAGCTAGCACACTTCACCTGCTGTTTCCCAGGTAACAAGAAACGTTTGATCAACGTTGATCAACGTTCACCTTAGGTTAATTGGACCAACGATTTTTTATTTGCATTGTTTCAACGTTGAAACAACGTCTTTGTGGAAGATGTGATTTTAGAAACGTTGGTTTAATGTTACAAAACAGTTGGCAAACTAACGTTTTTTCAGGTAACCTAAGTAGTATAGTATGTATCGGAACGGGACTATAGTTAAGTACTGTTTATTACTCAATCGACATGCAGCCAATCAGAGGCCTCCATTTGGTCACGTGACCCGTTGCCATGGTAACGTGACCTACTTAGGGCTCTCAGCCAATCAGAAGCCAGCATTCTGGGTGACCTACTGACCTACTTAGAAGCTCTCAGCCAATCAGAGGCCGGCATTCTGGTAACCATGGTAACGTGACCTGCTTACGTCACGTGACCTACTTAGGCTCAGCCAATCAGAAGCCGGCATTCTGGTAACTAGGGTAACGTGACCTACTTAGGGTTTGTTTGTAAACAACACCACGTGGCTCTCTTGTTTGTAAACAACACCACGTGACACGTGACTGTTTGTAAACAAACAACTTATATATAGAAAATAAACACAACAAGTTCCATGTTATGTTTAAATTATATTTTCAAAAAAAAAAGCACATCTGTTACAGCGTCTATGTGTAACTACGCGCGTTCTCATTCAAACACTATAACACTATCATACCGTAGCAGCAGCAGGTAGGACTGGAAGAAAAGCAAGCGCACGAGCAGAAGCGACGACACCAGTTGCACCATCCGGCCGTCGCGTTGGTAGCCCTACTACTCGTCGCGCGTTCAACTGGAGGTTTAAGAGTGACAAATGACGATTCTTTGTCGACGCGACTGCTAACATCAGCATCGGCAGCAGCATCGGCAGCATCGGCAGCAGCATCGGCAGCAGCGGCAGCAGCCTCGGCAGCAGCGGTAGCAGCAGTAGCAGCAGCTGTAGCAGCAGTAGCGTGAGCATTAGCAACAACAGCAGCAGCGACAGTAGCAAGGGCGGCAGAGCGGGCACTAGCAGCGTTATCAGCGGCGTCATCGGCAGCCGCAACAGCATCAGCAGCAGCAGCGTCGGCATCGGTGGCATGAGTAGCTGCATCGGCGGCAGCAACAGCAGCAGTCACAGCCGCAGCGGCAACAACAACAACGTCATCACAACCAGCGTCACTAACAGCCGCAGTAAATGCAGCAGTAGCACGCTGAGCAGCACTAGCAGCAGCAGTAGCAGAGGCTACAGCATCAGCTTCACATTCGCGCGCCGCTTCGTCATTCCGCTTCATGTCACGGTAGCAACTTTCCATCATGGGGATCTGCAAATTGAGGCGCGGTGCTGGTGGTGGTAGTAGTAGTAGTAGTAGTAGTAGTAGTAGTAGTAGCGTGAACGATGATGACGATGCCGAATACGGTTTCACTCCCCCTTATATACCCTTACTCCCCCCCCTTTTTTTTCAAGCCACCGGCCAGCTGCCCCCTCACGGCAGGTCTTTAGATCAGCCTTAAGTCGCTTACTACGCGGCTCATCATCCCTCTAATCGCATTTTCCAGCCGCCGGCCGGCTGACTGCTGACGACAGGAGAGGGTGATTTGTTTTTCTTTAGATTTAAGCCGCTTACCACACGCACACCCTCTAGTCACAGACAGAGTGACAGAAAGGGAGGGGGTCGCTTTGTTCACGCTACCTGTAGTTGTTTTTCTATACACACGCTGAGCCCATGACCCGCTAATCCTTTATACAGGTAACACGCGTTCAACTAATTACTCTATTGTATGACAGTCGGTACACGGATTTAATTTTAAACCACCTTCCCATCTGGATCCATGTCTGGCGGGGTGGAAGGATCCAGCTGAAAAGCGTGATTAGGGCTTTTGTTTCTCTTATGATAGCAGCAGGTCAGCATGCGACAGCTGAAAATGTCAGACTCGCCGCTCCTATAAAAGACTGAGATGCGTCTCTCTTTCCACACACCCTTCTACCATCGCCGCCGACACCGCCACCGCCGGCCAGCCGACCGCCGCCACCGCCTGCAGTCACCGCCATCACACCAGCAGGGAATTTCGAGCTGAGTCTGCTTATTGCTTATTTTTTTTGTTTGAGCTTTTTGTTTTTTAAAATTTTTTATTTTCACTCAGTCTTTTTTGTTTCGGAGGAAAGAAATATGGCGCTGCAGAGGGCGCGAGTTTCTAAAAGACGGTCGCGCGAACAAAGTGCTCTCCTCAACTGCCCGGCTATTTTTTTATCTCAAAGGAGAGAGCGTCACGTAGTTGAGGTTCACGCTTCTCTTGAAGCGTACCGAATTCTCGAGAAATGCAAAGCTGAGCGCCATCGTCGTTATACAAGAGCGGAAAAGGAAAACGTAGCGACATGGCCGAGAGCCGTCTTCTCAGAACAGCATTTACTCTACTATTGCATAACAGCCGCTCTCAGCGCCCCCACTCGTTGGGCGTTTCATGAAAAGAAAGAGCGCCGCTACTCTCCTCTCCCTGCCTCCTCTTATAAAGTGAGAATAAGTGCTATGAAACGATTCGACAAGCCGATCGGTTTCTTGGGAGCGACTGCAGCTCCCACTCGGTGGGCGCGCGTTGTGGCCGACGTGAACACGGTCTCTAAACGTTTCGACGTCGTCACTTGTTATTCCGCATATTGCAACGCAGCCGAATTGAAGAAGATAGGGACGCACTATTTTAAACCATACGCTCCAATATGTATTTGTCACCGCCGCGCTCACACGCCTTATTGCTTTTTCGAGACGATCGTGTCACAACACAGAAATAGAAAAAAAAACGGCAAAGCGACGAGCTTTGCCTAAATGATCAAAAAAAAAAAAAAAAAAAAAAAAAAAAGAAAAATTAATCTCCTCCTCCTCCTCCTCCTCCTCCTCCTCCTCCTCCTCTTCTTCTTTTTTAAAAAAAAAAATAAATATTTGTATCAGACTCCTCTGGAGTCTGATACAAACATTTATGACTATTGAGTGAAAATAGAATTTTATCGCAAAAAAAAAAGAAAAAAAAGTCACTTCTGCCGCCGCTACTGTGACACCGGCCGGTATCAATAAAAAGGTCGGCTGACTTTTCTCCACAACCATTCACTACCGACCGTTCGAGTGAGAAACACAGCAGACAGTCAGACACACAACCGCTCTCTGACGCGTCCTGAAAAAAAACAAAAAAAATGTCCAGTAGTAAAAGCAAACTCTTCACAGAAATTCATTTCGACGCTCGACTACAAGGACCCTTTAGTTGTATCATTAGCGGTCCGTCGGGTTGTGGAAAATCGCGCTTGGTGGATCAATTTCTGAGCGACGTGAACCATTTGGTCACGCCGCCGGTGGAAAAGACTTTTTACCATTACGGCGAGTGGCAACCTCTGTTTGAAAAAATGCAAAATCAGTACGGTGTGGAATTCAGAGAAGGTCTTCCTAGCAAAGAGTCTATAGCGGGAGACGTGGAAGTAGCAGAAGACGCTTTACGACCCCACACTCTACTGATATTGGACGATCTGATGAGCAGTTCCAATCAGCAAGTGGTAGCCGACATCTTTACTAAATACTCGCATCACTGGAACGTGAGCGTCATATACATCACTCAGAACCTATTCCAGAAATCACCCGACTTTCGAACTATGAGTCTGAACGCTCACTACATGATCGTTTTCAAGAACCCGCGCGACATGGGGCAAATAGCTAGTCTGTCTCGCCAGGTGTTTCCGTCCAACGCGGCGGCCCTCTCTAGTATATTTACCCATGAACTCAAGCGACCTCACTCATACCTCCTTCTGGACTTCAAGCAGTCAACACCTGACGATCTGAGAATACGCTCCTCTTTGACGTCCATACACTCTCAGCTAGTGTTCGTACCGCTAGACAAAAAAAAGAACAAGAGAAAGCAGTAGCAAAAAAATGTCTTCTCATCTACTCGAAAGACACTTTGGTACTCTCAAGCACTTAGCTAAGTGCTCGCCAAAGGACTGCTCGCATCTAACAGACTCTGGAAGCGACGATCTGATCGCAGCGTTAAGTGAGATCTGTCACAATTTACTGGTAGGGAACATCCCGCTCAGCGACAAACAACTGGACAAGCTTCGAGAATCGGCTGACGTGTTGAGGGAGGTCGGCAAAAAATCTACGCCCATCAAAAAAAAGAGACGCGTCTTGGTACAAGAGGGAGGTTTCCTCATTCCGGCTCTCATAGGGATGGCCTTACCGCTTATAAAGAGCATTCTCCGTATATGAGACACCTCATTCGACACCTACTCGCCGACAGCACCACCACCACCACCACCACTACCGCCACCACCAGCGTCATTGCCACCGTCGTCCCCATGACGGACTCAGAGCAGCAACAACACTACAAACGTTTAGCGCTCGTGGATCCTGAGACGCTCTACAAATCATCACGAGCAGGTCTACTTCATCATGTGCCCGCTGCTGCTGCTACTACTAGCGCTGCTACTACTGCAGTCGCTGCTGCTAGTACTTCTACTGCTCCAAACCTTCCTCCTCTTCCTGATGAGCGCACTGAAAAGAACGAGAGTTCCGCTCCTGCCACCGCCGCCCGCCTACCTGCCGACATGGCCTATTACCACAAGCAGGCAGAACAGTCCCTTCATCCCGACGCGGCCTTGCACCAGGTGCTACAGTTTATCTACAGGGACTTGGATTTAGTGTTGAATGACCCCACTTTGGAATCGCGCGAGAAAATGTTGAAATACCGAAGGTTGTTGAATAGATTGCAATTTTTTCTCGCGAATCCCCACAACAGCAACATCTCTTCGTCCTACTCTTCTTCGCCCCCGGCTCACCTCCGTCAGTCTGCTGAAGAGGCCAGCGCGTCCCTACTCGAGCGGTTGGTGAACCAAGTTCCCAAGAGGAATCGCACTCGGACCGTGGCGCTGTACAAACAATTGGAGAAATCCGGTGTGATCAAGTGGAACGAGGACGGTGCGGTGCGCGAGATGTCGGGTCGGAGAATACCACCTGAGCATCGCATCAACATAGTGGACTTACTGAACGACGCTGCCAGGTTCAGGAAGACGGCGCCCAGACCGGCGGGCTACTCGCCGTTCACGAAAGCGCTGCGCGAAGCAGTTCCCACAGACTCCTTGATCGGAAACCATCTGTATAAAGCGAGCGGACCTGGCCGAAGTTTGGACACACGGCTTGCTGACAGAGGTCGGAAACGACCGAGCTTCGACTCGGAAGAAAGAGAAGCAGCAGCAGCAGCAGCAGCAGTAGCAGCAGCAGACTCTTCTCTCCAGGTGGACGATCAATCCTCTGACGACGAGGAGGACGACAGTGAACTTTTCCAAACTCCGACTTCCTATAGGAGCGTGGCGAGTAAGAAAAGGAGAGGGCGCAACCGCCTAGCGGCGAGCTCGTCGTTCACGCCCTCAACAGGCCCACCATGGGCAAACCAGTGAAGAGACTGACCAAGAAGGAAAAAGAAAAGAAGCGCGTAGTAGCTAGATATACCGACGTCAAAGCGCCCTCCAGTTTCACTAGCGTGACTAAACTCCAGAAACATCATTTTCGCCACCTGAACCCGGCCGTCATCCGAGATGCTTTAGTGTCGCTGGACGCCTACACTAAACATAAACCCATTCGGAGAAAATTCGCAAGGAACAAGACTATAACCGGCGCAATCGATCAGCAGTGGCAGATAGATCTGATGGACATGCAAGCTTTGGCGTCTCACAACGACCGCTTCCGGTACGTGGTGACGGCGATCGACGTTTTCTCTAGGTACGCGTGGGCCGTTCCCATTAAATCCAAGAGCGGCGCTGATGTCACCGAGGCCTTCCGAGAGATGACAGGCACTGGCGAGAGACGACCGCGCACTGTTCAGACAGACAAGGGGAAAGAGTTTTTGAACAAGATCTTTCAAGATCACTTGAAGAGCGAGGGCATAGAGTTCTTCACTGGCGAGAACGACGACATCAAAGCTAGTCTAGTGGAGCGCTTGAACCGCAGTCTGAAGGAGAAGCTGTGGCGTTATTTCACACACAAGCGCACGTATCGCTACGTAGACGTACTGCACCATGTAGTGTCTTCTTACAATCGCACTCACCACAAGACGTTGAAAATGGCGCCGGCTCAAGTCAGCTCGGAAAACAGCGAAACAGTTTTCTACCGACAAGATCTCCCAACTAACAAACAAATCGACGAAATATGGAAAAAGAAGAAAAAAACAAAGACGTCCGCCGTCGACGTCATCGCTCCGGGTGACAGAGTGAGGATGTTGAGAACTAAAGGCGCCTTCGACAAAGGGTACGAGGGAAACTGGCGCGAGGAAGTGGTCGACGTTGCTAAGACGTTGGGAAGCAGAGGGTTCGAGCTGAAAGACGACAAGGGCGAGGAGATAAAAGGCGTCTTCTACCCGGAAGAGGTTCAGAAGGTGTACAAGAGTCGTTACGACAACAACTACCTGATAGACGAGGTGTTGCGCCGCAAGACCGTCGACGGTAAAGAGTTAGCTTTCGTACGTTGGTTAGGTTACGACGACAAGTTCAACGAGTGGATCCCCGTCAAAAAAATAACGTAGAAAAAAAAAAAAAAAAAAAAAAAAAATGAACATCACTCTACCTAGCAACAGCTCTATGGAGTATTATCCTGACAACAGCTTGACGTCTTTCCGAACTCACTTCGACTCGCCGCTCCTTCTGCCCGAAGCGTACGAAGCGGCTCTGACTGAGATCATCCTCCCTACAGAATGGACTAACGTGCACGACGACGACTTGATCATCGTTGTTCCTCTGCGCACCAAAGGTTCGCTAGAGGAGGCGATCCAGGTTTTAAAAGAAACTAAATTCTCCGAAGGAAAAAAACCACAGGTAGACTGGAAGAGAATGAAAAACGCGAACGGTCTGAGCAAGCTAACGTTCAGCTCAAAATTCCCGCTGAGCTGGAAGGAAGCGAGCTATGTAACGGTGGAAGAGATATCAGACACGTCGGAAGAGCAGCAATTGAAACCGGAAACAAAAAGGTTCAAGAGAGAGGTCGACTTGAGACAGACGAATGCCGTATACAAGCAGTTCTTGTCCCCGGCGGTGAAGAAGAAGACGATCAGCCATCAAGCAAGACAGATGATCGAAAAGATGGAGAAGGACATGGGAGTGCGCAGTTTCATGCCAAACATATTCGAGATACCTCCTATTTTCACCGGAAGCAACCACACCCTAATCGAGCGCTTGAGTGAGACGTTGCGAGATGACAGACTAGAGGGCGACAGCTTCTTGCTCAAACCGATGCGGATCTTATCGTACGACGCCAAGACGAAACGCGTCACCATCAAACCGCCGAGACACTGTGCTGTCCTGCTGAGTCAGCATCTCGCATGCGTTCTAGGCTTCGGAGAGAAGACGTGTTTCGCGTCGCCGACTACCGGCGCCTACTCGATGGATGTTTACGGGGACGTGCACTCTGTGTACATATACACCGACATGATCCAGGAGAGACGTGTGGGCGACATGCAAGTGCCGCTGTTGCGCTGCGTGGCGGTGGACAGAGGCGGAAAGCGTCGAGGTGGCGTGCAAGCTATCAGTTTTCCCCATTTGGATTATTTCCCCTTGAAATCCAAGAGGTTTACCGAGGTCGGCATCTATTTAAGAGACCGATCCGGTCATTCCATCCCATTCGGTAGAGGCGAGGTGACCGTGACACTTCATCTGAGACCTATTGAGCGCTGAAAGAGAGAAAAATGATGCGTCAACGCGTTCCGTACTTTCCACCCAGGCGCACCGTCGGCAGAGGGTACAGCGATTACTACAACGCGCAGCTGGGCAACGGCGTCAACGTGTACAGCGGGCGCTCTTTCCAGAGCGGGCACGGTTTGGGCGGCGCTCTGTTAGGTCTGATGCGCTCGGCTACCCCGCTATTGAAGTCGGTGGGAAAAACGCTGCTCCGCGCCGGTGTGGGCGTAGCTAAAGATGTGCTGGCGGGTCGGACTTTAAAGAGCAGCGTGAAAGACCGAGGCGCAGGCGCTCTGAAGAGACTGGCGAGTACGGCGTTCTCGGGAGGAAAGACGCCTGTCGCGTCTAAGAAAGGGTCGAAACGTCGCCGGCATTCTCCTCAGACGGGCGGTGGCTCTTGCAAGAGACGTAGAGGGGATGTATTCGACCGGTAAGCGCCTAGGCGTTCAGGTATAAATAAAAAGACTGGAGGCGGCCAGCGTCAGTCTGTCGGCCGCGTGAAGAGAGAACACAATGGCTTACGTACACGAGAGCAGTAACGAGTGCGCGCTCTCTGAGCTCGACCTGCACACCGTAGCGCCGACTCAGACTACTATCTTAAAGTCGTCTTTCCTGGGGATAGAAACAAAAAACTCTTTAGAGGATGGAGGTAACATAAATTTCACCATCAACAAGTCGCAAGAGTACACAGACCTGAACGAGAATTACCTTCATCTGGAATGTCAAGTGCTGAAAGCGAACGGAGCGGCGATCGAGGACACCGACGCGGTAGCTCCGGTGAACAACTTGGCTCACTCGCTCTTCAAAGACGTCCAAGTCTCCATCGGCGGTTTCAAAGTGTCTGGCAACACCGAGACCTACCCTTACCGAGCTTACTTGGAAGGGTTACTCAACTACAACAAAGACGTGAAGGACGGCGTCATGAGCGCCCAGGGGTGGCATGAAGATACGCCCGGTCAGTTTGACACGTTGACTGACGCGAATGCGGGGTACAAAGCGCGCAAGAAGCTAATCTCCAACATGCGCTTTTCGCTGATGGCGCGACTGCACTTTGACCTGGCTCATCAACCGAAGCTCATCGTTGGAGAGACAGAAATCAATCTCACTCTGAAACAAGCGGCGCCCTCTTTCTATCTGATGTGCGCCGCTGACGGAGGCTACAGCTTGAAGATCTACAAAGCAAAGCTCTACGTGCGACGCGTGCTGGTGGCGGACGCTGTAGCGGAAACGCACGAGAGAGCGGTGATAGAACACGGGCCCTTCGACTACCCGGTGAACAGAGTGGAGGTGACGACGTACGCCATCCCTCAAGGTAACAGAGATCACAGCTACACGCACTCCAACACAGGCCAGCTTCCCAAGTCGATGATGATTTGCTTCCTTGACCACGACGCTTTCAACGGTAGCTACACCAAGAACCCGTTCGAGATGAAGCATTACGACATCAGCTCGCTTCAAGTGATAGTGAACGATCAGAAAGTGCCGAACGACGCCTACGTGCCCGACTTTAAGACCAAAGCGGCCGTGAGAGAGTACTTGGCGCTACACACGGAAACGGGGATGTACGAGGGCGCGCGCTCCTGCGGTATTTCATACGATCAATTCCTGAACGGTTACACGGTGTTCCCCCTCGACTTAACCCCAGACAGATCGCACGACGGGTGTCGCGTGAACCTTATAAGAGCGGGTCAGCTGAAGGTGGAAGTCAGTTTCCGCTCGGCGCTACAAGCGACAACAACGGTGCTACTCTACTTGGTGTACGACAACGTCGTCGAGCTGACCCGAGATCGACACCCCGTCACCGACTACCACATGAACTGAAGACAAGACGGCGGTACTTGGCGTATCGTATGAACACGCTTGAAATAAGCAGAGTGTTGAAGGAAAACGTTCACACAAAACATCGTTTCCTGGGCGTTTTCTCTTGTGACACTATTCCGAAGCACCCTATCAAAGACACTTGTTTCGTGAGCAACACAGATCCGCAACATTTACCAGGTCAGCATTGGGTGGCGTTTTACGTGTCGAGCACGGGTGAAGTGTACTACTTTGATTCCTTCGGCTTACCGCCGCTGAGTGCGGAGTTCTTGTCTTTCGTGGAACGCTCTGCTCCGTTCAAGTGGCAAAGAAACCGCATTCAACTACAAGACACTTCTGCTGACACCTGTGGACCTCATTGCGTTCATTTCCTAATTGAAGCATGTCGAACAAGAAACCCCAAGAAGTGCGTCATGCGCATGAGCAAAATCCCAAAGCTGAGCGACCGGGCCGTGAGTCAGAAGCTATCGATGATGCTGTTGTGACGGGTTGTTGCGATGGCGGCCGTTTCATGGAGGCAAAGATTCTCTGCCTTGCCGAAATGGTGTTGGATTTATCCAAAGTCGTGCAATGTCTATTGGAGAGAAGTCGTCCGGGGTGTGGTGGTGCGAGTGACGGCGGCGTGAGACTTTGCGGCCTGTTGAGTTGCTGCAAATCGAAGAAGCAAGCTAAAAAAGCATAAACTTGTGTGTTTTTTCTGATTGAAATGAAAATAAAGAATAAAATGAAAAGAAAAGAAATTATCTTGTTGTGTTTTTATTTCTATATATAAGTTACATAACTTTTTTTTGTTTGTTTGTTTACAAACAGTCACGTGTCACGTGGTGTTGTTTACAAACAAGAGAGCCACGTGGTGTTGTTTACAAACAAACCCTAAGTAGGTCACGTTACCCTAGTTACCAGAATGCCGGCTTCTGATTGGCTGAGCCTAAGTAGGTCACGTGACGTAAGTAGGTCACGTTACCATGGTTACCAGAATGCCGGCCTCTGATTGGCTGAGAGCTTCTAAGTAGGTCAGTAGGTCACCCAGAATGCTGGCTTCTGATTGGCTGAGAGCCCTAAGTAGGTCACGTTACCATGGCAACGGGTCACGTGACCAAATGGAGGCCTCTGATTGGCTGCATGTCGATTGAGTAATAAACAGTACTTAACTATAGTCCCGTTCCGATACATACTATACTACTAACCTATATTGAACATTGCTCAACGTTTTTTTTATGGACTCAAACCAACGTTCATTTAACCAATTGGTTTAACATTGGATTAACGTTTTTTTGAAATTCCAACCCAACCTACCAGATGGCAGTTTAGTCATTGATAGAACTAGTTTTGATGCTGTCCTCATATATTCGCCTAAGAAAAGCATTATATTAATCATTTCTGATATATCTATTTAACTTTAATTTAACATTTAGTTAATAAATATTGTCTAGGCGAAAGAATCTGATAAAATAATAATATTAGGCCTGTTTAATGGTGTGTCATGTAGACACACCCACTCTGTAGCATTCAGAGATAGATAAAAGCTATTCTGAGTATCAATAAATTGGTTTGTATGAATCAATATGTTAGCATACTCTCTGATGGAGAGTATGCATTCTCTCTGATGGAGAGTATTCTAATCCCAACCTAAGCCTATGTGAGCTTGGAGAAACAGTGTAAAATAAATGTAAATATTATTGGACAGTATATGATCCTTACTGCACCAGAATATGTGTATTACCTCAACGTTTTTTCACCCTAGTTAAACGTTTATTTCATGTTAATTCAACGTTGATTTGAGTCCACGAAATGGAGTTAGGCTAGATGCAAAATGCGCGTTTTTTTCACTCTCTAAATGACGTTTAAATAACGTTCAAATAACCTCAACCTGTTACCTGGGTTGTGAGTGCAGGGTCCATTCCGAGGGGAGACGCACACTTATTGACATTTCCAAGCTAGACTTACAACCTCAGAATTCACAGGCATGCCTGCTACCAACTGAGTTAACCAGGAAGGTGACTGTGTGGCCTACGAATGTTGTAGTGAGTGGGAATTTCTACTCTGCCTTTGGCTTCATCATCAGCAGCAGCACCATTGAAAAGACATCAGCTGTCATCCGTGAAGGCCAACCGACCAACTTTCAATGTCGGTTAATTCGACAATGTTTGCTATCCGGTACCAAAGTTCCATTATAGAGAGGGGCAGGAGAATTATGCAGTCCCTTTATGACATCATCAGCATGTTGTAGATTGACTTTGGAAATTTGTTACTGCTTTAAGCTTGGAAATCCCTTCTTGTGACACTATGGAGGGAATTCTACAGAATGCCATCTAGACCTATGTATGAGATGAGCCTCCCCTGTCGCAGGTCTTATAAATCCTCTGTTTATTTCTGTAGAATGTGTATGTAAGCTCAGAAAAGCGTCCATGTATATGCCATATATATATATATATATATATATATATATATATATATATGCCTCAGAGCGAGTCAGTGCTTATAAATTCCATTAACTCCATTAACAAATGGAGAGTCATGACCCCCAGGGTGTGGCATCTAATCTACCATGCCCATTAGTCTGAAGAACCCTAGTTGTCTGGACCCCTAGGCTGCCTATATATAACAAAGGTAATACAGGCGGCCCTCACTCCATCGATTATTTACTACCTTGAATACCTCCCTTTCTTCACCCAAAACCTTGGAACTGGCCGTATATATGTTTCATTATATTTGGACTTAATTCCTCCGAGAATTTGCTTCCTCATACCATTTTCTTGCGTTTATAAATTCGAGGAAGTGAAGGCTGACTGTATAGACAGTGCATAATCCGTAATTTATGATTATAATACCAATATAACTCAAGATACAAAGCTCATGTAAATGATTCAAGGAATACTTATGATATATACGTTACATACATCTATTATTAGGTATTATATGACGGTAATCCCTTCCTGCATGTGTTTCTACATTATGCATTGGTGATATCAAATTAAAGAGTAAGTACATGGAATCGTCTACCCAGAGTAGTGTCCCATAATTTATATGTATGTATACGTTGTGTGTATATGATCTCTACATTATGACATCACTTCAACTGTTGATATAGATCAAGTAATGATGTTGGGGTGGCATAAAGGAGAGTTCCGATCTGGAGACATTTCTGTTCATTTGTGAATCTGTAGCTTTTATCACCTCATCCTCACCTGTGGAGCAATGAACTGCACGGTCGTCAGGATGAGGTGTAAGGGTAGGCCTAATGACAGAAGTCTATATGTACATGTACTCAATAGATCATCTCTGCACTGCAAGGTGCTTAGGCTTTAGGCCTAAGTATTTGAATAAATCTTAACATTTTGCTAGGATGGTGTGTCCAAAGCCTTCTTTTGAGGAATAAAACATTTTTATTCTAAATACTTAAATATATATTTTTAAAGTGTTTAGCTGTTGAGTATCTAAACAGTATGAATGATATGTGTTTAGATCGCAATAAATTATAAAGCACACACCAGGTGGCAGCTCTGTTGCTAACTTCACCTTTTATAGACATTCATACTTTATTGTTGTGCTAAGTGTGATTAAATCTTTAAGTTTTGAAACTGGTTGGAAATAATAAAAATGAATGGTGAATTGTTTAGATATAAACATCTAAACATAATGATATCTTACTGTCTCTAGACACGAGTTTGAGTTTTAAAAGCTTGACAGGTACACTGCACAATATGTGTAACAGTTTCATTTTAAAGACTTTATTCCCCAAAATGTTTAGGATTTAAATACCTTTTTTTTCAGCACTTGTAGACATGGTGGGCTGGAACTATAGCGCGCGCTCTCAGATGGTCATAATACACAGAAGAGGCCTTAATGAACTGTATTCTACATTGATATACACGTACTGAGAAAGCTCTTTCTTTGAACAACGAAAGGGCAATATTATCATATAACAACATTCGATCATAGCCAATGTAATTAGAAATACCTATTGAAAATTATTGATAATTCCAGACAGACGAACGCATTATTTGTTCATGAGAGCATAGATTTATTCTGGCCCTATCACAAGCCAAAACAAAACACAATTACCTTAAGAATCTAGCCTGGAATCACTAACGAGCAACATCAATATAAGAGCGGTTCATCCCCCCTGATTTATCAATTGCCCCATGGCAGCTTATAATTATGCTTTAATTCGTTTTTCAACCAAGGAAAGGGCAGGGACAACAAGCAAGCAGCAGTTCACTGGGCAATCAATTCTGGGCAAATGGAAGGTAGAGGGCTGATGTATGCGAGCCCAGGAAAAATTCATTAGACCCAGAATCAGTGTGTTGATCGAGGCATCCATCACACTGCCCATTTGAATTCGTCTCTGAGTGTAATACTACAAATCAGTATCTATATAGGTATTATATAGGGTTATAGAAGGCAACGACATTAAGACATTTTTGGAATATTTGACCATTAAAAAAAGGTGGTTTCTCACCACCAAGGACTGGGAAATATGACGAGGGAAGCTTCTCCTTTTTTTTAACCTGTAGGCTAAAATGTATGGAACAATATAACTTTTCATGACCAAAATTCATATTTTATTGGTTAAGAATTAATTGATCTTTAAAAGTGGGGGAAATGCAAGTCTATGCTACTGCATTGCGGGCATTATTAGCTTTAATTTGATACCAAATATGCCAATATTTTTATTATGTTTTATATTTTAAAAAATTGGCAAAATAAATTTCCCCAAACCTGATTATAATGCGCGCGGTTAAGAGAAACCATTTTATTTCTTGAGTGGCCTAATGCAGAGGACAACAAAAGCCTACACATTTAGATTTTTCAAAACTGTCCAAATACATGTTGCAGAGACCTGACATAATCCTGACGAGCAGCTCGGAGTGTGACTAACTAACTCAGGATGGCCGTGACATGGCAGTGATAGCACTGATAACGGGGTTATTGATTGTGTGGACTGAGGAAATTACAGTCAGCAGGCCAGAACTACCTTCATTATTGTCCTCCCCTAAAAGGTGGGACTTCAGGTGATATGTACACATGATAGAGGTACTAACAGAAAAAAGTGACTTAAATTTACAAGGATAGTATAAACCTTAAGAAAAATCAATTCCAAACTATTCCAAACCAAAACACAATTCTCACTTTGGTTTTCCTCCTTTAGGTCTATGTCATAGACATTGTCATGACACACAATTAAAGACCATTCCCTCTCTATAGGTATACCTGTTTCAAAGTGTCCCATTGTGTATTCCACACATTAGAAACCACACATAAGAAACTGTATAATGAGGGCACTACAATACAGTCGAAAGACAAGTTGAGCTAAGGGCTGGTCCTTCCCCTATACGATGATATCCCAACTTAAAGTATTTTGCTGCCACCAACTGATTAATGCTGGGAGGGAGAGTCTATAATCATCAGATCATTCCAAAGTCTGCAGGGTGAACAAAATTATAACGGGTAGAGCTCATCATTCACACAGTGTTGGGATCAAACGTTCAATAGTAATAACAGCAACACTGTTCCTGAGATGCTCCCCCACCCCTAATAGGTCTGTTGTGCAAGTTTGATTGGAACGCTCAGCCTCAATCGACCAAGTCTAAGACGCCCGAGCCTTCAGGCAGCCACAGTGCTTTCAAAGAAGCAGGGTAGGTCCCTGGGTCTGAGCTATCTACAACAATATAAACCAATTACTTGATAATCCTTCACCATCACCATAACCATAGTCTACAGTTATGGACTTTTGCCTATCAATCTGGTCTAAAGTCGCAGGCCCTCTGCTTTATCAGGATCTTTAGAAACTAGGCTTTCATTCTTGTAACGATAATCGAATCAGTCTTTTTTGAGAATATCAAAGATTATTGTCCCTTCTATGACCATTGTCTTTGCTTTACCACACTCAACACGAACAACTGATCAGAACAAGAAGTAATCCTCCATATTATTATTATAGGATATCGCTTTGTTATATGTTTAATAGCATTTGCAAAATATCTACCATTAAATTTCAAGCATTTAAACATATGGCTGAAGAATCATATAATATTCTTTTTCGGTGGATATTTGTTATGTATTGCATCACATCAGTAATAATGAAGGAGGATCACATAATATATATTTAGTGGGCCGTCAACGCAGAGTGGATTCGTGAGTAATTATGATGTTGTCCTGGTCAAATGAGTATTATATCTCATCCATTAAAATGTGGATTCAACTTCAAATACTCAGGTGGTAGCAGTAGGAGATTAAAGTGTCAATATTACAGATTTCAGGAATGTAAAAATGAATTTACGCTTCGTGAACATGTAACAGAGTCCCCCGAGCGGCGTCATTTTCTCATCAGTTACCAATTTCAGTAACTAATCTGGTCGGTGAACATTAGACGGAAATAGAACCTTTGACAGAAATCAGTCACAAATGTGAAGGGAATGTGGAGATATTTTCCCAATTCTACTTCTATTTCACTAATTTCGCAGGGTACTTCTATTCGTGCTATACATAAATAAGACCCTACAGTTTGAGGTATTACAGTTGTATTTGTATTTAAAGGGCATTCTTACTCTATTGCTTTATGAATTTAAGTGGCATAGTCCGATGACTAGGCTCAACAATTTATTTCACTAAAAATGTACCAGAATGTTCAATATGGCCATACTTCATTTCCTACCTACTTTATTAAACATTATTCCTCAGAATTCAGCTTAGATCTCAGGTAATTATCAGTTCTATGCTCAATTTAAGACTTTTGAAGTGCACATTATTAGTCTACCCATTGAACATACACCATACAAGGCTATACCTGTGCTCATGGGACCCTCTTTGTTCCTACAAATGTGATATTGTAATGACATTTTGAACACATTTAGGTAGAAATCAAAAATGGAAAAAGTCGGACCATGCCACTTTAAGGCTATATAAAACACAGTAGAAAGACACTAGACTCAGGCCATATATAGGCCCTACTACTTGTTGGTGTTGTGCACCGGAAGCACCATTTATACATTTTGGAGGCCGAGCTGCTCTTAACAGTGGCTCACGTTCAGCCTCATCCACAAGAATTAGCCAGTGCCTACAGCGGTCCATGGGAGAGGGTATTCATGTTCAGGTTGCCTTGCAGATCCGATCTGGTTAATTGAAAAGATGGATTGCCTATATAATTGTATTTTGGTAAAGGGTCAGAATAGAGAGACAAGAATAGTCATAACATTGCCATAATTATAGGTCAAACACAGAGGTTCCCAGGGTTTCCAAGGGAAAATATCAAAATGTTTCAATGTAAGACTCTATCTAAATTGCAGCACTCAGTCAATTGTTTTCTGCCGATATTATATTCTTGCAAAACATTGGGCATCGCCAAAATGCATTCAATTTCAATAAACGCACGGGTTTACCACTTAGATTATACTGTGGAGCTTGGTCATAAAGGCACTTCATATAACGTATCATCTACATACACATACCTACGTTTGGATAATCATCTTCTATACATGTATGTGACATTCCTAGTGTATATTAGAAAAAAAAGAGAAATGACAAGTTCATATCCAAATGCAGTGTTCAATGGCATTTCATGTTTAAACCTCTATACTGTTGGTGTTGCTGCTGCTGATGTTGCTGTTGTCACTTTGTCATGACTGATCTACCTGGCATAATTTCTTGGCTATTTAGGAAAACTCCCGATAAGATAACAAATCTGACCCCTGCTTATATTGTGGAACAGTGTTTAATCATCTATGAGAGAAGGAAGATCAATTTTACACTTTGAGACTTGTCATTCTTGGTTTCTCTGTCTCCAGTAGGTTTCCTGGGTGTGAATTAACTATATATTGTATTTCAGTCAGAGCAATGGGGAGCAATGGTAATGGGAATATAGGAGACAATAACGCCAATGGTTTACATGAATGCAATAATATTAATTATATTCAATCCATGTCCACATATGACTGTGGGAGTTTAGACTTTATTGATTCCAAAGATGGACTAGAGTTTATAATAAGAGTCTCTCATGACATGTGTTCATTTGCCACGTTTCTCGTCAGTCTTTACCCTTTTACTCTACTAATGACCCTAGTGACCTTAAGTTAGCATTACTCAGCACTGATATGAATTTTCCTTTGGTTGTTGATTCTTGCTGATGTGCAGTCCTTCGGTCCCACAATCTAGCACCTCGATCTTCAGGATTGTTAAGGTAACAGTCGGTAAATAAGTAATTTAGAGCTATAGCCCTATAGGCCTACATCGCCCGAGCATAAAAGAATAGTTATTCATTGCCAAACTTGGCAAAATGATTCCAACATATAATCATCACAGTTGTTGTAAACTGAAAATGCCCGGGGAAATAAGGAGAAACAGTAATTTCTTGTACCCTTACAGTCAGTCCAGACTTTAGAATAGACTCAGAAGGGGCTATGATTATTTTCCTTATAACATAATCACATTGATACGCATGAATATCCCACTATAGATTTAATGAGCAGACTTGTATGTGATGTTGTCAGCCCTATAATCCCCCAACGTTGTAGGATATTAGAATAGGTTTTATGTAAGGTTTTTGCTATTCTCATCTCACCTGTCATCGTATGATATATATCAGCCCATCATTACTTTCTCATGTGAAGGAGGGCCCTGCCCCACGCCCACCTGCCTGGGGACTAAAAACAGGGTATAAGCCGAGAGGAGCAGCTCACTAAGAGGGTCGTTAGGGATGGAAGAGCAGCTCAACAGTAACATCCACCCAATGCGCATGTCTAGTCCTCGTGCCACACATGCGTAGTAGTGAGTGGGTTATAAACACCCCACTGCATGCATGCAGACATGGGGTAATATGGGTGCCCACCTGAGCTGAAGTGAGCAGATGAACTAAGTGCTTGCCAGGTAATGTGTTGATATACGTTGGGGCTTATTGAATAGATGTGTAGCCCTTATTAAACATTGCATGTGTTTTCGTATTCCCTACATGTCCTATCCCAGAAAATGACATTTCACTACCATCAACAATCCCCAGGCACTGCAAAAAGTCCTGGATGAGACTTATTAATAGCGATGTACATTTTGCTGAGATGTAATACGATAAGCAATGAAAAATACATCACTACAGAGATTACCTTCAAGTTCAATTACAAGAAAGTAAACACGAGCAGAGTAACATGTACGTTGGTAATTAGAAAAGGAAAATGTGCATATTATCTGGAAAGCATCATCTCATGTTGTATTGAATTTCAGATCAGGTCATGTAACACTGGACCTCACCTACTGAACGTGAGAAATTGTCAAATGAAAAAGCACACGCCTTTTATCAAACGTTGTGATACATCTAAATAAAATATGCTCTTTAAATATAATAAAAAATGTTGTAATTATGTTTACTACATAACTTCTATTCTATATACAAAATAATTAAAATGTTAGTATAATTGGAGAATGATAAATATTATGTTCATGCCCATTCTATCAAATCTTGCTTTTTTATGGTTCCTATGGAAAGCTCACAATAGAATACCATAGTATCAGCCTGCGACCTTCTGGACCTAATACCACCGCCAGGCCGTGTACAATTCCCACAACTCTTTTATTGTGCTCTAGATTTCTTTACCTTTTATGATGTCAAGTAATTTAATCATTTTTGGATTCCTTTTGAAAACAATCCCATTGCTTTATTTAACACTCCCAACCAGAAACTGATAAGTCTCAGTACAACGACCTGTAGAATCACTATACCTGTGTCCCTTTACCTAACCCTTTAAGGCCGACCAAAGAAAAAAGCTGGTGAAGGGGCCGGGACATTTTCATAGGAACCCTACCAGGGCCGAGCCTTTGCTGTTTCCCATAGAGTTATGTTGACTATAGTCGATGCTCGGCCAGCCATGGCATCGATTATAGTCGATGCTCGGCCCTAAAGGGCTAACAGTCCCTACAAGTAACCAGAGCCCCCTCATACATAACCCCCATGCACATGCACTATAGCCTATAGGCTACAGGGTTTGCCTGCTGCAGAATCATAGGTAGTTCTAGGAACATACATATAATTATAGCTCATGTGTGTGTACCTTATCCTTATAGACCAACATATTACGGAGATGAAAGTGGGGGAAATATCAATATCCAGGAGAACTAAACCAATGGAAATGTTTGTTCTTTTCTTGTAGTAGATACAGAGAGTTGGCAGCAAAATGGTGACCCTCCTCGGCCAATGTTGACAGTTGACAGCAATAATTTTCGCAGTTGACACCAAAAAGAATGATCACTTTGTGAGAAATTGCTTGAACGGCCCAGAAAAGTGGGGGAAAAAATCATTTAAAATAGTGCTATACTTTTTGGTGACCCTTAACGGCCACCGTATATACATGTATATCAGAGTTGCCTATAACAAAAGGAACATTATCTGTTGATCCGCCTAGCAACAGCCAATTGAGAATGGTCGATGGTAAGTTGCACGCCCACCTATGCCTACTAAACTGTTTTTTAAGATGTCAATGTTATCAGTCACTAGCCTTGACCAACGGACGAAGGTCTGAAGTGTTTGAGAATCAAAAATTAACAAACCAAACCAGTGGAATGATGATTATCACGTCTTGGTTTAATGCGATGAATAAATAATTTTAAAAAGAAAGTCAATTGATGCTAATCAATTAGAATCAGAAGGCCTTCCAATGCTAAAGCCTGCATACAAAATTGATTTAGGAAGCATGTTCATACTATAAGAATTGTGACCCTAAATGAGCAATTCATATGATATCTTCCCCTCTAAAATCTTTCCTACATTCTCATCATTGAATAACTTTTACGTGAGGGTTTTCCCATTCTCATTCCACCTGGACGATATTAGTCTGTCATTACTTCCTAGTGTGGAGGAAGCCCCTGCCCCATGCCCACCTGCCTGGGGACTAAAACAGGGCATAAGGTGTGAGGAGCAGCTCCCTAAGAGGGTCGTTAGGGATGGGCGAGCAGCTCAACAGCAACATCCATCTGCAGTGCATGTCTAGTTCTCATGCTGTGTATGCATAGTAGTGACTGGGCGATAATGAAAGTAAGTAAATGCCCCACTCCGGATGCATGTGAACATGGGGTAATGGGGGTGCTTTAAGTGGGACGCACGTGAGCTGAAGTCAGCAGATAAAGATGGTGTTCCCCGGGTAACAAGTTAATATGTTCTAGGGCTTATTGAGAAAATTGTCCAGCCCCTTACTGCAGATTGCATTGATATCCCTGGTACAGGAAATCATTTTCCATAACATACTGTTTTATGACCATCAACAAGCCCCAAGCACCACCAATATAATGGTCATCATATTGTATATTAACTATTTTAACTATAAATTAATTTTGATCAGTTATGTCCATTTGCGTAGATCACTCTTATACTTTTATTCTCTATCAATTGGCTTCAAAAGCTTTAAAGAGCAAGCTAGGTTGTTAACATGTGCGTTGGTAATGGGACACTGGAAAGCGTCGGACAAAATTAATATTATATCCCGAAACTATCGTCTCATGTTTTGTATGGCATTTCTGATCAGATTATGTAAAATATTGTTTTAATGATTCCAAGGGTTCTGGTTGGCAGATAATAGAACACAATGACACTATTACCATATCCCACAGCACTAGTAATAATACTGATAATCTTGTTAACATTATCCCCTGCTACATTCTCGGCCACATGCATCATTTCACTCTCCTCCCAATCGCCCACCGAACATCTAGATATGCCTTTTGTTGGACATTAATTAGAACCTAATATTCGGATGTCTAGGCTCACCTACAGCAGGTGATCACACACTATTCCCATTTGAGATTGCCCTTTTAGTCAGCAAAAAGCACCAGACTGCGCGTCACATCAATCAGACCATAGGGATGTGAATTAAGAGGGCTGTTATTACAAAGGTCACACCTGTATTCACAAACAATGTTATCTATTTACAATACTTTCAACATTACTGTCAACCATTCTGTCGCGAGAGAGAGAGAGAGAGAGAGAGAGAGAGAGAGAGAGAGGGAGACAGAGACAGAGACAGAGACAGAGAGGGAGAGAGGGAGAGAGAGAGTGATGGCTCTACCGTCTCTGTATAAATACAGCCATCTCCATGGACAATGTTTCTATGCATTTGTGCTTGAGTCTTGACTAAGAATCTGTTAGAAGAGTGATGCCTATGCTACAAATTTGAACTGAAAATAGAAGCTTTCTAATCAACCCTCTGGTGCAGAATGGCCATCAAGGTTTTTTATTCTGCTATTTCAGTCAACATAAATATATTTATATATATATGCTTACATTTGTTGTATACATTGCATAATAGAAGCTCTCGGCTCATACTTCTATATGAATACAAGATTAAGCTACAACATGGATACAGCACCTGCACTTCATTTTAAGTTGATAAAGGATGTAAATACAATCAGACATAGAAATTTTACTAATATTTCGACAAATACATCCAGATGATAATGTACTCACATAAAAAATGTTTTCGTTATTGCAAAGCCAGGCACTATACTTTGTGTATTACTAGTAGTGACTACATCTTGCAAACATGCAACAACTCATAGTAGCTCTATATAGACATTAAATGCACTATAAGTGCCTCTCAATGGCGGTTGATGAACGACTGAGAGGACCTTCTGGGTTTATAACGTTTCTTTATGACACATAGTAACTTTAAGAAAACGACACATTTTAAATAAGAGCCTTAAAATAAATGAATATGCACTTACATCGACAATGTAAGATATGGTACACATTCGACCTACTCCACACGTGGAATCAGGAGATAACACATTTCTTACATCAGATCGGGCATCCTATTACAAAAAGTGCGACTTCTATATGTGGATAGTTCAGCTAACATACGTTTGGCCAAAGTTAACATGGATAGTGGACTATCATACTCTCATACATAATTATATAGGCTCTTGGCTTGGATAATATAACAGTACCTATGTATTGTACCTACAATTAAACATTTCTATAAACAACTACATATCGTTTTGTGAAATGGAGATTATATCTCCACTTAGTTTTATATAATTTAACTATTTTTCACTACAAATTAATTTTGAATAATAGACTTTTCTTAGAATTTCTAATTTCGGGACAGAGTTTCTTCTATGATGGTTCTAGAACTGAACAGTATGGCATTATTCCTACCTTAGGTTACTTTCTGACATGATGACTTACAGAAATCATACAGAAAATATTAATATCTTAAGTCTATTCCCAATATAATACTACCATCCAATGTTTGAGATGTCATTCCTTTACGACTAGTTTGAATATTCGGACATGCAATTCACTAATTTGTAGCTGATGACATGAACTTAAATAAAGGGTTCCCCTAATGTCACCTTCTGAAACTTTCATCAGCAACATAAATGTCAGATTACCTAGCCTCACTGACTTGGCCATAGGCAATTGAATGTCATTAACCTTTTCCACAAACCAATATAGATATACACCAAAGGGCAAAGATGTCTGAAGTGAACAAACCAGTAAAATAATGTTTCCAAACTCTTAATTTGATTTGATAATTTGAATAAATAAATTAATAGATAAATGCATAATTGATGATACTTAATGATAACTGATAACGATTAGGTGGCATATAGGAGCATAGCCCTGCATGCATATTTTCTGTGGGATGTGCATGTAAATTTAAATCCTTCTTCTTTAACTATTGACTTCCTGGTCTAGGTCTAGGTATTATAACCTCGTTCCTCATTATATAATCATATTCATAATCATCTTTATTACAACATCTAGATTAAATTCAGTAGACTCATATAATTCCGTCCCTTCTGTAATCTTCCATACATTGAGTTTTTTCCATTCTCATATCACCGGTCACTAAACATTATAATTTATACGCCTTTCATTACTTGCCCGCCTTCGGACTAAAGCGTGTACAGCAAGAGGAAAAGCTTACCTCAAGTGACGGGCAGGCAGCACACTACCTGTATCCACCCGCAGCGCATGTCCAGTTAATATCTTCATGCCCTGTTTATTTCTGGTGATATGTTCAATAGTGAAGTATATTTCCCCCAATAGTCATGTATATTTCCGTCTATGTATATTTCTACTCATGCAAGTAACAACAGATTCCACAAGTAGAATGATGACGTGAATTCTCGAGTTTCACTTGTTCAAGAAAGTGTCCAGAAAACAGTCCAGAAACATTCTGAATTTCTCAAGTTTCACTCGTTGAAAAAAGACAAGAACATCCAGGGACCATGACGCGAGAAAATGTCCGGAGAACACTCAAGAAACATTCTGAAATCGTCATAGGGAGTCATGACTCAAGAATGGCACGAGTTCAGCTTGAGATTTGTTTGCAGGAATTACTTATGGACACTATTGAAGTCACATTCCAGTGACATACTTTCTCTCATTTCAACATCCTACTGACACATCCGATATATCTAGGAGTCTATATATACATCTCCCTAAATATATGGATGGATTGAATCTGATGACAAATCTAATATTCTTATGTCTAGGCTCACCTAGGCCAGGTAATCTAACAATATTCTCATTTGGGATTGCCTTTTTAGCCAGCCAGATGCAGTGAAGACAGTGCTACATCAATCAGACCAGGGGGCTGTGGATTAAGGAGAGCTATTGTAAAGGTCACCCTGCATTTACAGAGAATATAATTAATCTACAACCCTTTCCATGCTACCATCAAGGTCAGTGCTGTTTTACAAGTAGTAGTGAAACCTGTTGGGCCCCATTGGATAGTTTAGTAACAGGGAATACTTTGGTACGGACAAGGCCATCGCAGTCTCAGGCATTAAGACTGTAAACAGGAGGATACACCAATCTAAGATGGCTGCCGGTCTGTAGACTATACTTCAGCTTGTATGGCTCCATCTAGCGTGTACTGTCTGTACTATAGACTAAGGCAACTGGGGAACAACCCCCCTCATAATTGGATTTCATCTATTATTCATGTTTTCCCAATATGTTGTGCACAATGTGGAATGAAACAGAAAAAAGACATTTGGACAAGTCCACAGGCACTTAAAGCCAAAATAACAGTGCACTTCTGAAGAAGATTTGCTTTAATTGGTCTGCTACAAACATGCTCTTTTTATATGCTCTTCCCATGTTTCTGACCATTTTCGGACCGAGACGGAGTTTTTAACTATCATGAAATCTTGTTTATACCTAGATTCTTTTTGCTAAAGCCTTTGCTTAATTTGGCTTCTCAACTCCTACTTAGCAAACACATGTAAGCTCCCATACAAAATAGTGAGCTGAGCAGTCAAAGTATCACTACACCTGGCGGCTCCCTTTACTAAACAGACTATAAGTAACCGGAGCGTTCCTAATCCTAATCCTTCATGCTCTTGTACAATACAGGTGTTACTTACAGACTCATATCCTGGAGGTAGATGTAGCAAAATTATGTAGGTGCACCTGGTCAACAAAGCAAACATTAGACAGAGATGAAAGTGGGGAAGATAGCAATGTCCATAAATACATCGCATCCTGCATTGTGCTGTATATCATTTACTTGCAGTAAATGTAGATGGATAGAAAATACTTTGGTATGGGATTCAATTAATCCTCTTAGCTGTGCAAAGGGAATTAATGTAACTAATAATATAGCAGGTGCATAAATATAAAGGCAGAGATGGAGGAATACATTATCATGAGTCTATAGAGACAATGGAGCATGGGTGATATTACATTTTGAGTCTGAATGCATTATCATGAGAAGGGGACTTTGGGTAACCACTGGTTACTAGAAACGTGTTCAGCTACATGGAAATGGCACGTGACGCAGCATAGAACACACTGCACTTGACTGCATCCATTATGATCAGCCGACCTCTATATAGGTTGGGATGTCTTCAGCAATTACCCAGGGACTTCATCTTTGTGGCATTCACCTCTCACCCCAGGCCTCCCCTGTCCATTATCTACTATCCCCCATCCTTACACATTATGACCGCCCTTAGATACATAGTACTCCTTGTGATTCAAACATATCTGGAGGCTAAAAGATGATCTTACACCCCAAATGGCCCATTTTAATGTTTCATTATACTGTCTTAGATCATATATATTGGTAAAGCCTATACTACTGTGGTCGTACTTTATTTCGCTGGGTATATATTTTCGCTATATTCACGGAAATGCAAAATCCGCGAAATTCTTATATGCTATAGTATGGAATAAATACCCGCGAATTAGTCTTTTTTGCCACCTCAGCGAAAATTTACACCCGTGAATATAAGTACTTTCACAGTATCTAACTCAAAGTATAAGATGTCACCAGTGGGATAATCTTGTTCTAATAATATTCTAATGATTGCCATGCAAGCGAGTTTTAACAGTTGCTAACGGGTAGATTATGATTTATCAAAATATGACATGGTGTTAACATATTTCTTTTAAAATCTAAAATGAGTTAGTTTCAGCTCGATCGCCCGTACAATTTTAAAGTTATAGTCGCTGTGCCTTTATCAGCCCACAATCTCTGTAACACACTAGCACACATCCGGTAAAAATTGGCTTTTAAGATATGGATCTTATCTCTATATCTTTGAGGTATGGGTCACTCCTAAAGATAAGATCACCGCTCATCGTGCAACTCCTCCATCCAGGGCCTCCTTCATCCTGACCTCCTCCAGGCGGGTCTCTATGGCGCTTGAGGGAGTGATTGTGAGCAGCAACCTGGAGCACCTCAGGCTTAGCTGATCAGCAGAGCAGACACCCCAGGGGCTGGTCACAGGCAGACCGCCTGGAGGAAGCCTACAGGACGCCTACCCAGGATAACTTCCTGACGAGGCTTAAGGATGCCCTGGAGTGGCCAGCCCAGATATAGCACGTCCATAGTCGCCTCCATGCCTCCTGGGTCGGGCTGGTGGAGAGAGTGGGCGCAGGAAGCTGGGCAGACCAGAGAGCGCTGTTAACTCACTGGAGGAGCAGTTAGACGCAGGAGGAGTACGTAGAGGCCGGGGAGGCTGGCCGATGGCTGGTGGGGAGATGCTCAGAGGTGCTCAGGAGTAGCTCCACGTGCTCCGCAACTACCACACAGTAGGGAGGACTTCAGAGGGTCCCCTGCCCTGCTCCAGGGCTTACCGAGCTGGGGCACCACAGGAGTAACACGGGCCTGACCGGCCCCAGTCAGACCAAAGAGGCGGTCCAAGCAGCTTGGAGATATACGTAGTATATGGAAAGGTGGATTACGCCCAGGCATTGGGGAAGTTTTCATACCACGGAATATTGAAAGCTACCTTACCTGTAGAAACCACAGCTAGTAGTCCTACAGCCAGATCAACCATATGGCCTCCTCCTGCCCCTACCTGGGGTGCACAGGGGGGAGGGGCCGTCCTACAAACCGACGGATCAATATTATTGGGGCTTGCCGTGGGATCTTAATACCTAACGTGTGGCAATGAAAGGTAGGTGGATTCTGGATATGATTAATGATTAATGGAAATAGACCCCACACGTTCTTTAGTGGTCACCGATAGATCGTATGAGGTGTAGGCAGGTAAGCTACTATGTTAAATGCAGGGAATGTAATCAACTCCCTTTTGGTGCCCATTCTTCATGTACATTTGAAGAACAGTGAGGGATGCATTATCATGATTTTGACATCAAATCAACAGGTTGCTATCATATTACAAGGCAAACCTTTAGAAGGTGTCCTGTGGTGTGAAAGTAATCATTGCACACGAGTGTCTGTGCCCTCTCATTTGAATTAGTATTGTCACTATCATTCAACCTACACCCCCTCATGTAACAGAGACTTGGCAAGGACTTTGTTATAATTGAATTATAACTGAAAATCTAAGGCCAACTGAGTTATCATGGACTGCTATTCATTATAAGATTTAGATTAGATTTTTTATTTGGCAGAACTTATCACATACAAAGGGAGATTTTCAACTACATTCATCAGAGAAGCCGAAATGAAACGCAGAAAGTGATCATAATCTGAAGAAACCTATAGCCATGTGTGAATGTTAATGTAAAAGTGTAGAACATAATACCTGCTGCCTTAAGCTAGGTGTGGTATTCTCCCTGTCACAGACACATGGTCCACTCCTAATATTTCTTTGTAGCCACAGGACGCCCTTAGGTTTCCAGGATATATACGCGCATGTTGTAACGCAGAAACCAGTTAGTATTTAAGAAAGTAATAAAGGGAATATAATTCAATCAGTTCTTCCAGGTGGATGAGTGATTAAAGGAAACTAAATAACGTCTGTGTGGTATGATTTTCGGTGGCTAATTGAATATAAGGACACTTCTAAATGAACAGGGTGTTGAGAATGATATCATCATTTTGCACATTTGTATGACGCTATTTTGAACTTAAGCAATGTGTTGAACGTATGATACATTTGGATAATTACTTACGGTTAGGACAAATTTGAGCTCTTCAAGGGCAACCCTAACCATGGACAGCAAATTACGGATCTATCTCTGGTTGAATGTATTACAAAAGTTGAATTGCTATACGGGTTCCATGGCGAGATGATCACTTGAAATAAGATTTCATCACCCATGGCAGCACCCCATCTACAAACTCAATTTGAATTTAAACACAAGCTGATAGGGCACTGATGTGAATAGATAAGCTCGACTATCAGTATCACCTTTATTCATTGGACCTACACCATTTCCAAAACTCATTGCAAAATATCCGGTGTAAACTTATAATCATAATCCGATCTGATAGCACATGGTGTAGCATATTACCCATTCATTGGTCGATCATGATGAATAATTTCACAGTTGACCTCAGGCCGTCGAGATAGATAAGCAGCTGGTTGCGAGTCACACTACACTACTAGGAGTGTGCAGGGATGGCAGAGGAAGGAGGCTTGAATGGAAAGGTACAAAAAAGAAACCACTCACATCAAAGGTCCCATGTGGTGATAACGAACAATGAGACCCATTTTGTTGAGTTTGTGGGGGATGTGGGTGAGAAGGAACGTGTCTCAGATTTCAGCTGAGCTGCAGAGCCGCTCCTGATGCTGCCCCACCAGGGCACGGCACTGCCAGTGTATGAATTTCCCATGGGTAGGTTAGTTATGTAGCAGTTGACATGACACTACTTGCTGGCTACAATTTTGTATATGACATGGTAACTCGTAGACCAACCTCATTTCTACCCACTGTTTGGCTGATTCACTGACTTACTCCCTGGCCAACTAGATGGCTACCTAACTGAATAACTGACTGACTTACTCACTCACTTCCTCACTTCCTCATTCACTTGATTACTGCATCATATATTTGTCATTACTTCTCCTTACTTGTTGGTTTTGGTTGTTCCTTTCTGCTCTCATACATATTGATATTACATCCCTACCTTCCTGCTTTCTCCAGATCGACCTGCCTACCTACCACTGCCTCACCTGCTATTGGTCCTTAACAACCTCAACCCTCCTGGCTACTGCTGTTAGGCACAGGAAGGGGAAATCATTTTTCATTTGGAGTGGGATGATAACAATATGATGATTGCCTTCTCCAGTGGCATTAGGGGGAGCCAAGAGTATGCCTTAGTATGCCGATACCTCAATGATGGCTGAGGTGTGCTGTTAAGTGTGGTCAGAAGAGGGCTGGTGTGGGTGTGAGGTGGATGGGAGGTGTGAGGCACTTATGACCCTAATACAAGGCATAAGCTGTGGAATGGCTACTTATGGCAATCAGGATAAAAAAGCCCCAGATTTCATATAAATCAATATGCAATAGGACATCATTATCCTAATGGAATTAAGGAGGCAATTTCACATCACAACTACCATGGTTATACAAAAATTGCTAGTCATGACATATATCTGGAAGGATCTATAATATACTTTTAGCAGAACAATCTTTCTGTAGAAACATGCATAAGAAAATGTGAGTGTCACTGTCACCAATATTAATACAACCATCTTCTGAGAGGCAAGCAAATGTGTGCATCATTGTTGCAAAACAACGGATCTTAAGAAGGTGGTTGTAATGGAGTCATTTTTCTCTACAATAATTTAGCATTCCTCACAGTTTTTGCTTTGCTGTATCTACTTCCTTGAATTCATGTCTTTTTTCTTTCCACTCCACTCCTCCTAGCCTCGCCCTTTGTGTCCATACATTCCTCTCTACCTCTCTTCATTTCATTCTTTAACTCATATCTCCATGTAACTGTCTCTTTATTTGTACATTTCATTCAGATATGTTCAGCCTCACTCTCTGTGTCCATACGTTCCTCTCTTCATTTCAATAGCCTCTTTATTTGAATATTTTATTCACACATGTGGGTGTCTAATCTATGTGTTCTTCATCACCCACTGAGATGGATGGTTCATGGAAGGTTAAGCAACCTTTTACAATTTGCAATGAAAATGAAACATGCTATTTGCAACAATGCAAGCTCACTGTAACTTTAACATAGGGTTATGGAAGCATATCTCGCCTGTTATCTAGTGAGCCATATTGGGTCTTATGCTTTAAGGATAACATATCTGGTGATTGTGTTAAAATTCGATTGAGAAATTCGAGTGGGAAATTCATATTAAGCCCAGGGTTATCCATATGAATAGAAATGTGTGAGTGTTACTGTTGCCAATACTAATACAACAACCTTCTAAACGTGAGGCAAATGTAATCATCACTGTTGCCAATTCAATCATGTAAGGTAAGATAAGGTTTATTCAGACTCCTCAAGAGAAACACTGACCACTAATGGCAAATACAGATCTAGTTGGACGTTTAAGTTATATTGCTACACAGGTCCTATGGCAAGATGATCATTTGATCAGATTTCACCACTTATGGAAATGCCCCATCTAACTTTAACACAAACCAATATGGTATCGATATAAATGCATAGACTCGACCATCACTATTAACTAAGTATTGCCTTCATGGGATACTCATTGCAAGACACCCAGTGTAAAGTATAATCATAATCATTATTCTGATCTGATGGAACTTGGTACAGCATACTACCTATTCATTTGCCGATCATGATGAATAACCTCACAGTTGACCTCAGGTCATCTAGACCCAGCTGGTTGAGAGTCACACTAGACAACTAGGTGTGTACAGAGATGGGAGAGGACGATGCTTGCATGGAAAGGTATAAAAAGGGAAACAGCTTACATCAAAGGTCTTACCCATTTGGCAATAGCAAACAACAAGCACCTTTTTATTGAATTTACCAGGGCTGTAAGTGAGAAAGAACATGTGTCAGACTTCAGCTAGGCCATAGAGCGAGTGCTCATTCTGTCCCATCAGGGCATGGTACTGCCAGGGTGTGAATATTCCACGTGGTAGGTTAATTATGTAGCAGTTGACATGATACTCTGTGCTGTGCAATATCCTGTGGCAATTTGCAGACAAACCTCCTTTCTATCCACTGTTTGGTTGATTCACTGACTATTCCCTGACTAATTTGCTGAATTACTCGCTAAATAACTCACCCACTAACTGACTCATCCACTCACTCACTTACCCGCTCAGATGCTCACTCACTCACTGCTCTCCCATACAGTATTAATTAATCCCTTCTCCAGGCCTTCTCCAGACTGACCTGCCTATCCGGAGGGGGGGCACTCAACCCCGGTTTGGGTACCAACTGCAAATGGGCCCTGCGGGCTGTGGCTGTGATGCTCCATGATATAAGAAAAGGAGGGGCTGTCACTGTGCTAAAGGCTCTGAAATAGGGGGCTGTTGGAAGATGCATGGTAGGAGGGCTGTTGTTACAGTCAGTTTGTACTCATATTTCATGCCAGAAACCCCATTCTAATGATGCACTTCCTGTATTAAGCCTCCCAAGTTGTTCATATAACAATATCAAGCCTAGCAGGAAGATGTCAGCTGACATCTGAGGAAATTAAGGAGGCTGTTAAGGGGTTAAGGATAAAGGGAAAGTTAGCCTAGCCTGCTGTAATATCAGTGCCCACCCTGGGCTGCCTACCTACCACCGCCTCACCTGCTATCCCAGTAAACACACTTACGTTACTTAACGTCCTATGAACGTTATTTCTATGTCAGAATTACGTTACTTTATTACGTTATAATAACGTCCAAATGTAAGGGTTCTTTTACGTTATCAAACCTAAATGAACGTTAATGAACGTTTACATACGTGATGTAAACGTTATTTCAAGGTTTATTTACGTAGATTATGGCCACCTAAAGTAACATAATTTGATTGACACCAAAATAACGCTACATTAACACTATCATCTTTATGCCAATACAACCACGTAGAGATGCATCTTATCTTTATTCGAAAATGTGAAAAGCTAAATATTTTTATCTCAAAATGCACTTTCTTTATTTCACAATTATTGTCCCTAGTTTTTAATTACATATTCTACTAGTGCATATGGGACTGAAGATTGAACCCTCTGTGAAGGGAACCCTGGACCTTGAGATATGCAGTCCACTGCTCTACCGACTGTGCTAGCTGGGCCTGTGGTGTGTGCTTGAGATGTAGGCCTACATATCCAAGGCAGTTATGCCTGAATAATAGGGACCTTTAGCAAACCTACTGCTACGTCTGCGTTTTATGAGTATTTCGTGGTTGCTAAAGATCCCTACTGTTTCATTATAACAGCTGACCCCCTCTCTATATAATGGCTAAACCTTTCTCTATATAATGGCCAATCCTGTTGCTATATATCGGCTGAGTGCTGGGGGCGACCTGTAGACTACAGTATTCACGCATTTACGGTCTAGAATCGCAGGCCTGGTTAGCTCAGTTCATAGAGGGGTGGACTTCCAATCCAATGGTCAAGGGTTCTCCTCTCACAGAAGGCAAGATGTGTACTCATAAAGATGTGAGGAAAACGTACTTATGAATGTAAATAACTGCATCAAATTTTAACTTTTTGAATGAGAATGTAAATGTTACTAGGTGGTTTCGAATCCTGTAAGCAGCAAATCGTTTTTTATATTTGTATAATAGACACAACTAGAACGACAGAACTTTTGTTTTAAATGGCTTTTATTATACCATGTTGAATTATATGATCACAACGTTTCGGCAAATCTGCCTTCATCAGGTGATCGTTTTTTATTTAGAAAATATTTTAAATTGGGGACCTGAAAACGTCTTATTTATTTGCCATGTGGGAGAGAAAATGATAGACACAGACATGGATAGAAGCGATTATCGGTAGGGTGCTTATTGTATTGAATATGGTAATATGTGTGCCTATTTAGTAGAGGTCATATAATGGTTTTGAAATGATACACATTTTGTATAAATTAAAAACTCTCTCAGTCAGTATCTATCTCTTACATGGCAAATCAATATGACCACTAATAAAGTTCCTAATATAACAAACAAACAAAAATGTATTGCTGGTTACAGGATTCGAACCCACATGATAAAATTTACATAACGTAAGTAAACGTTGTGGTAACGTTTAATAAACCTGAGATTAACGTTCTCATAACGTTTATATACATTTAATAACGTTTATATACGTTTAATAACGTTAAGCAACCCTTACATATGGACGTTTATATTACGTATTGAAATAACGTTCTGATAACGTAGTTGTGTTTACTGGGATTGGCCCTCAACAACCTCAAACCTCCTGGCTACTGCTGTTTGGCATAGAAATTCGTAATATTTTGCCTGGATTGAGATGACAATATGATGATTGCCTTCTCTAGTGGCATCAGGGGGTCACAGGATTATGTCTTAGTCTGCCCATACCTTAATGATGGCTGGGGTGTACTATAGCTGTTAAGTGGTCAGGAGAGTGTTAATGTGCATGGGCGAAAGCATGATGGGAAGCGTGAGACACTTATGACCCTAATACATGGAACTACGTGTGGAATGGCAGTGTATAGTAATCAGGATAGAATAGCGCCATATTTCATATAAATCGATATGCACTAGGACATCATTACCCTAATGGATTAAGGAGGCAATTTCACATCACGAACACCATGGTCATACAAAAATTGGTATTCACAATATATATCTGTATAATTGCATACCATCACTATTCACTTAACTCATTACAAAATACACAGTGTAAACAATAATCATAATCTGATCAACTGGCACTTGGTGTAAGAGTATTACCAATTCATTGGCTGATTGTGATAAATAACTTATGATAACTGACCCTAGGCCATATAGAGAGATAACCATCTGGTTGTGAGTTACCCTACATCACCGGAGGTGTGCCAGGATGGGAGAGGGGGATGCTTGCATTGAAGGGTATAAAAAAGAGAACAGCTTATATCAAATGTCTTGATACCGGCCCATTTGGGTGAACAAACAAGCGCTTTTTTGTTGAGTTTGTGGGGGATGTGAGTGAAAAGGAAGGTGTCTTAGATTTCAGTTGGGCTGGAGAGCTCCTGCTCATACTGCCCCACAAGGGCAGGGCACTGCAAGGGTGTGAATTTCCCATGGGGTAGGTTAATTATGTAGCAGTTGACATGACACTACTTGCTGGCCACATTTTTGCAATATCCCATGGCAACTCGTAGACTGACCTCATTTCTACCCACTGTTTGGTTGATTCCCTGACTAACTCCCTGGCCAACTTGAAGGTTAATTCAGTGGCCAACTCACCCAATAACATACTTACTGACTGACTGCCTGATCCACTGACTAACTTACTGACTCGCTGCACCATATCTTTGTGACTGCCTTTCCTTACTTGTTCATTTTTATTCTCTTCTCTCCCACATAGTATTAACTACACCCCTACCTTCCTGCCTTCTCCCGATTGACCTGCCTACCTACCACCGCCTCACCTGCTATTGCCAATAGCAGGTGAGGCGGTGGTAGGTAGGCTGAATAAGCTCCCCCCGCTACCATTGGTCCATAACAACCTCAACCCTCCTGGCCACTCCTGTTGGGCACAGGAAGGGGAAGTCATTTTTCACCTGAAGCGCGATGATAACAATATGATGATTGCTTCTTCATTGGTATTATGTGTGGCCAAGAGTATGCCTTAGCGTTCCCATACCTTAATGATGGCTGGGGTGTGCTGTTAAGCATGCTGTGGTCAGAAGAGTGTTGGTGTGGGTGTCGGGAGGGTGGGAGGCGTTAGACACTTATGACCCTAATACATGGCATCGCATGTGGAACGACAACTTATGGCAATCAGGATACCTTTATAAAATAGCCCGTATTTCATATAAATCGATATGCAATTGGACATCATTACCTTAATGGAATTAAGGGGGCAATTTCACGTCACGAACACCTTGGCCATACAAAAATTGCTAGTCCTGATATAAATCTCTAAGGATCTACAACACGATTTGCAGAAAGACCTTTTCCACATAAACAGCCAGGACCAGGTATATTCTAAGTAACCATTCGCAGAGACACATAAGTATCTACCTCCATCAATGCAGGTCTGTCTTTTTTATTCTCACTCTATTCTTCCTAGCCTCACCCTCTGTGTCCATACCTTCCTCTCTGGCTCTCTTCATTTCATCAATTAACTCACGTCCCCATACAATAGCCTCCTTATTTGTTGGCGTCTTATCTATGTCTTCTCATTATTACTGAGATGTATGGATCATGAAATTTACTTAAGGTTAAACAAACCTTTTCGATTTGCAAGGAAAATGAAACAATGCAATCTCATCTCTAACTTTAACACAGGCTTCTGGAAGCACACGTCCCCTATAGTGAGCCATATTGGATATTATGCTAAAGGGTAATGTATCAATTTAGTCTGCTGATTGTGCTATAATTTGATTGGGAAATTCATATTAAGGCTCTAGACATCAGAAGACACTATGAATATTGACGATAGAGTAACATAAAGAGAGAAACGACCGCACACTTTCTACTGTTTGTGCAACATTTCAAGGATACTTGATATAGACGCCTTCCGTGTCAATATTGAATTGTAACAATGCTATAATAATGCAAAGGTAAGAATCATATAGAATGTGGGTGAATATCGAATGTATGCATGCATTAAAAAGAACACAGGAATGTAAGAAGAGCAATCATAATTAAGCTATTATGTAACAATTATATCTTCTTAACATAGCCAGAATCTGGGGATTGTGCCCGAATGAACCCTCACATTAATGAATATCCAGAATGTCAGTGTATGGACATTTTCGATATAGCTTGGAAATGAGAAGGCTTAATCGGAATATGCATGGTATAGTCACTACTGTGTCATCTCTGAATGTACGTCCCTAATATACGTCAGAGGGTCCAGGTGCAATTGGCACCCATACCTCTATCATAATAGCACTATACTGTAGTGGGATGGGTTGGGTAGAAATAACTAATATTGGTAATGGGTGTTTCTGTGTCTGCCCTACACTATGGGTGGATATATATAGTGCCTGATTCGTAAAATGAGTCACCAGTGCTTTTTGCTTTTCATTTTTCTGAGATCAACATATCGTAGATATCTGTTTTAGACCTTGTCGCACAGGATCCCGCTTATAATTCAGCTTCACTGATGGTGAGAATGAATGATAGATTTTGAATTAGAGTATGAGGCAAGATTATAAGTTTACATGTTCTGAAAATCTAGGGTAGGTAAAGTTTTAAAGCAATTTTCAATATTTCTTTTTTTACCAGTTTTATTCTGATAACTCGGACTACAGAGCCGCTTCTGGGATTCAAAACACAATTCTAAATGTGACGGCCAAAACAAATGTTTACATCTGATTGCCAAAAGGTGTTTTCCATGCTTTTCTTGTTTGCCTCTGGCCACTGGGAAATATTGGTAACCTGGGTGACACTTATTGCTACCTGAGAGAGGGTTTCCCCCTCTGGCCACCCAAAAAGGTTTGATGTAAATCCCGTGGGGACCACTAAATCGATTCCGAAATAGCTTGTTGTGTGTGGTAAGGGAGGGTGTGAGGTATGGTTGTTTTCTGTATGCGTCAGGAACCCAATGAACCTAATATTGGATTCTTAGAATTGCCTTAAAATTATATGAAAACATGAGTCCTGTCAGGTTTCACCCAGGCACCAGGTCAGTACTGTCAGGTCAAGCTGCGTTATTGCCTTCACAACTGGTTTGCCAATTAATTGCACAGTTGGTTGCGAATGCTGGAACATATTAAACAATACTGGTATCTAAAAGGAAAGGGTAATACTGATATATGTGACATGTACTGCGAAAAGCGCCTTTTTTCTAACCAAAACAACATTGTTTGATGAGGCCCATATGTGTTTTACCTGCGAGCTTGTCCAATCTGGGGTTTGGTCACTATGACTATTGTCCAGGGCTACCATTGGAAGCCCAAAACAGGTCAGCCCATGAACACACTCTTTAAATTTCTTTATAGTGTCGTGCAAAAGTGGGTTGAATCTGGGATGGAGCCTGGCACTGCAAATCTGGGAATGCCTATATAATTATGGGACCCTCACTTAGCCTTGGATAATAATGGTTGAAACCCAGACGTCGGAAAGTCCCTGTTGCCCAAGTGAGACACATATATATGGGCCTCATAATGCAATGCTGTCTGGGAAGGATGTTATAACTTGATAATAAAGTGTACTTAATTTACATTAAGGCTCTAGACATTACACTGATGTCGTGCATAGCGGTAATCGGGTGGAGAGATAGACAGCCATGCATTTCCTCCTGTTGTTTCTACTGTATATCATTGGTTCCACACTTAACGAACACTGTACATAATGTGAAATCGTTGTATGTATCACAATGTATTATATTCTGGAGTACCATAGACATACTATGAAGTTGCGACACAACCGATTTATTGATCATATATCATTGTTATTCTTATTGTATGTACTATGTAATATTATGTACAGGCAAGCATAATGTTACTACTTTATTGCGCTTGATAACTGATGTAATGTTTAACTACGATTAATAATTTTCTTGTATACATATTGTACTGGATGTGATATTGATATTGCCGCTACTTGAACTGAGGCTTAATATGTCGAATTACATCACGCTAATATCATAGGGTGAAACCAAAAACTTCTATAGTGAACATAAACGAACCAATATACGAGACACATAGGACTAAGCTTTATTTCTTTATTAAAGCCACTGTGGACGTTTATCTGGTTATCAGCACCCTAACATACGAAGCGCGATCATGATATGGTGGATATGCTCTTTTTGAAATTCATTTAATGCAATAAATACTCCTCTGTTGATGCAAAAAGAGAAGAGGGTTGATCTTATAACTGACTGTTCAATAGAGAATATTGATGACACATTAATTTATATTTGATAGATTTATACTGGAAGTTGAGTCATTAATACCTTCTCTCAGTTATATCATATTTCAGATGATATTTTACTCCAAATATGGGACCAGAGTCTGTACGTTTTGTCTCTAACCACATGTAGGCTATATTAGGCTCGTTAATACAGCAATTTTACTGCTTCTAAACAGCTGTCTACATCAAAGGCAAAAACATCATATTTCAGATGATATTTTACTCCAAATATGGGACCAGAGTCTGGCCCAAAGCAAGTACCAAAGCAAGTTTCGGTGTAGTCACTCTTCCCGGTGATAGAGAAACATCTCAACTCTTCAATAACCATTATTAGGAAGTCCCCAGTGCCATGTCTTTATTGCAATAAGGACGCACTATAGTGGACTTACAAAGGGTGGTGGTAAGCAATTTGATCATAGGCAATGAGTAAGCCTCTTCGTGCTTTACACTATTATAGGCAATAACGTCCCAAAGGCGGAGGATATATTTGCATTTTACGGACGTCACTACCCTTATAAATAGTACTTATAAATAGCTGTTTTTGTATGTAATCTAAGTACACATAATGTTTGACTAATCAGTCAACAAAGTAATGGGAGGTATAGATAAGGCAATGGCATGATGTCTAGAGGCCACTGTCATTTTGATATTATTCATGCAGAGTTATCCCATAATACAGCATTAAGTATTATAATGATAACATCTACAAATGGAATATACAATGCTCCAAGAGCAGTTAGTTTATTGTCCTACTCCGTGTTATATATGGGCAACGGGGAATATATATGCATGGGAGCTTGCTGCATCCAGTCACAATAATGGGAGGTCAGCACCTTTGACCCTCACCTTGGCAACCTCTGCACTGGAGGAATTGGGGGCAGGCAAGAGGAGTTTGCCCCCCATAGATATCAAACCGCCATAGGCAACACCTAATCATAATCGTGCAAAGCTATAGGTATACATATAAACTGTGGTCAGATTACGTTGTTGGGGGAAGGGGGGGATAGAGGTATACAATATAGACGTAAGTATGTTATGTAGATCTAGACGTTTTGTATTCATACTATGCAGAACTAAACCCTAAGTTAACCCTTTGGTGCCCAGAACTATTTGATCAATATCCATTTTATTTAACATGCATGATTATGATTGTTCTGATGTTGGAAAACAAGTCATCTCTTATTTTAAGATAAGGGTCATAAAATATTTCCTGCATGGCCCTGAAATGGACTTTACCTTTTACCATTGAAAATTATTTGACCCTGGTCGCCATGGCAACCTGAAACCTTCTATTAGCTGTTATAAGCAATAAACTTTATTTATAGGGCCAAAAAGGTGTATTTTCTACCGATGAGTGAGCGATTCATAGCATAGAAAACACTTTGAATGAGAACCTTCTGAATGAAAATTAAAGAATATTGATACTATAATAAGTATCTACAGGAAAACTTGATACCAAATGATTTTGTGTAAAAAAATCATATTTTTCATGAATATCAAAGGACATTTTAGTGAAAATGATGCTTTTTGGGTAAATTTTGGCTAATAGTGATGAATCACATATCTGATCAGTTATTTCTTGGTTAAGTTTGGACTATTCCTCATATATATAACTCACAGTAAAACTGATGGTCTATATTGAAATCGTGAGGTTATGGGGCTCAATATGAGGGTAAAACCTTACAAATCCACCCAATAGAAGTGTCTGGATGGTTTTCTACTTCAATACAGTTGTTTTTATGGTTAAAACCGCGCCAATTGGCGCGCTTGGGCACATAAGGGTTAAACACTGTCATGGTCGCAATTATTGATGGTAGTCCTGCACTTTTAGTAGCTGTCAGCTATAGCTTAAAAATGGACTCGTTTAAAATTTTCATGTTTTCCATCAAAATTTGCAAATAGAAATCTCCAAAATGCTATTTTGGTAATGCCCGCGGTAAATGAAACAAATATAATATTATTTTGAAGTGGCGTAAAATTGCCATTTTCATATGTGGGAGATATGTTATATAGTTATTAACAACATTTTCCAATTTTTAACTTGGATTCAATACTACAAAAGGTATTCAATCACGTCATCCAATAGTCTATGATATATTACATTAGTTTCAGTACCATGTGTGCTATAAAGGCTTTATTCTACTAAGGGGGGCCGTTCTCTCTAATAGAGCGAAAATACGTTTTGTCTCTAACCACATGTAGGCTATATTAGGCTCGTTAATATAGCAGCTGTCTACATCAAAGGCAAAAACATGATCATAGATATATTCAATTCAATTAGGAAAACATATTGCAAACCTTTCCGCGTCATGGATGTCAGAGATGAAACAAGGTTAGGGGTATAATATGAAATACTTTAGAGATCTTTAATATACCTATCCCTCTTAACTTTGCGGTTTTTATTTTACAATCGGTTCTAATTATGGTTATATTAATAGAAGATTAATCTTCTGATTTAACAAAACACCTTCCTTTATATTAACGTTGCTATTCTAGCTTCTAGCTCCCTGATATAGGTATATGATCAAACATTATGAAACAGCTTTTGGTGAAATCGAGGTGTATGCACTCATTATGAAACAGGCCCCTGTGGTCAGGGTGACTGCTGAAATGTGTCTGCAGCTTGTTCCCAGTAACTAACATACGTTGTTTTGAGGTCAGGGTGTTGTGGTCGATCTAAAACAATCTATTATTTATGAGAAGGAACCCTATACCGGCAGGAATAGGTACCTGGTGATGCATAAAATCGAACAATTCAATAGTCTGTATTTGGAAGGTGGTATCCCATCACTAGCTATAAGTTATAACCGCAGTTATGGTAGCTATGACAATTCAGTTAATGTAATTTCTTTCCATTGTATAGTTAGATAGTGTACAGCAATACTATTATAAAACGTTACAATAGGTGTAAGCACAATCAAGTATCAATATACTGTTTAAATAGTGATAGAATCTACATGTCTCCAAGATCAAGAGGTAGCTCTTAATCCATCTTTAAGTGCAACACGTTGGGAGAATGTGAGTACAATATATAACCATACATTAGAGATTCTACTGTGAGATGAGCAATACATTACAGGGTATGACTACATCCCTACTCCTGACTCGCCTAGCTAGACCAATATAAAGAGCAGTGTGAGTGACCTACAAACTCCTACTCCATCCTTGGTTCCTCTCACTATTCCCCTGCACTAGGGAGTGTTTCCTTATAACCCCCTTTAATGGGGTGTATGTAATGGACATGAGCTGCTCCTGCACGCTCATAGTCGTGTGCGTGCCACCCTCTTGCACCTGTCTTCACAGACAGTTCTGGGGTAATCACCAAGGTGTGCCATGCTTTTTGTGTTCCCGATACACACCATAAACCTTACTGGAGGAGGCAGGGAGGGAGGCCGTTGGCAAGGAGACGCCTCTCTCTGACTCTTCAATCAGACTGTATTCGGTTATTTCCGGCCCAAATTAGTCATATAACACATTTCTTCTTGAACCCTGATAGGGTGTGACATGTCATTAGTGTGCTTGCTAGGGAAATGGTTAAAATTGGTGAATTCGCTCGCACTTTCTCAGCCTAGTTGGACGACCAATATGGGGTCTCTGAAGCGAGTCAATGCATACCAAATAGCAAAACCTATTCTCCGGGGGGTCTCACTGATACCTCGTGCACAACCACTGACCTTACATAAACTAGTATATTACAAAGATAAATGGTCAATAATATATAAGCCATAGCCCAAAGGTTGATCAGCATTGGACCAATTATTGATTAATATCCCTAAGGTATACTCTATACCAAAAGATATGGTGATTCACCAAGTTACCCACTACTCTGTAGCAGGACAAGTGGCTATAACATCAAGAACTCGATATCTGACAAGCCATTTTCATTAACATGATAGGAATAATTTTGATTTCAACAACCATATCATATAAGCCCATGAAACACGCCATGGTGACCTGACTTTAATACCGATTGTGAATCTAATGAATATCATGAAGATGATTATGATTTGTTAAGTAAATGATTAAAAAAATTAGATAACAAGTTATTATCATATCATAATAGGCAAGATGGCGCTGAGAGGCTAAAGGTGCGGCGAACGAGCTCCCGGTGATTATGGACTTTTAACAGAAACTTAGATGACCCCCGTTAAAATTCTCGCGACAAAGTATTAGTGTAAGGGCGTGTACTGCCTTTGAACACAACAAAACCCATCAGAATGTCTCAGAAGGACCGGAAAAAGAAGAAGAAAGGGGATATTCTCCTACCCGGTGCAGAATTGGACGATGTCATCATGGCCGTCAACGATTTCCACAGGCGACTTGTGACAGCAGAGGATTTATCCTCAGCCACTGCAGAAACGGTAGGAAAAATCGAAAAGTCACTCGAGAAGTATGATGAATTTACTACTAGGACGACAAACGCCATTGCAGTTCTTGACGGTATTGTAAAGGGACATACTGAAGAATTAGCAGGTCTGTCAACAGCAATGGACACCGCTGACTCTACCCTTAGGGATATAGGCGTCACCTGTCAGGCCCAGACACGAGTGTTAACTTCTCATACTTTAAAGTTTGAGCGAATTGAAACCTCCGAGAAGAAGAAAATCATTATTATTGAAGGGTTAACTGAACAAGACGACGAGGATCTCAGCATTGTTATTGCAAATCTACTAAAGGACACACGCGTTCCCTTTGGTATTGAAAAGGTAGTGGCGATGACGAGGGAAGGCCCCCCTCCCCGCAGACCCCGGCACCCGCAGAATGTCAACAACCAAGATGGCGGCGTAAACAACAGGCCGCAAAGACCGCGTCCGGTAAAGGTGATCTTTATAGATATCCTCATCAAGCCTACCCTTATGAAAGGACTGAAGCATTTAAAGGATGTTCCTGGTGATGCTTGGAAAAATGTGTCGATTGGCGATGAACTAGACGAGGTGGAGAGACGCGAGTTTCTTGACCTAAGATCAATGCACTTCCTAGCTAAGGCTAAGGGTTTCGAGTCCTACCTGCGTCAACGAGTGGTAATCATAAACAAGAGACCTTTCCCCCATACTAGATTGCACAACATGCCTTGGCCTGAACTCACAATGGAGGAAGCCACAACTGCAAAAACTCCTGATGGCACCATGTTTCGTTCTGTACACAACCGCCCGTCCACCGTGGACAAATGCGTAGGCCTAACAAAGCAATTTGAGCCGGCGCGGGAAAACCAGAGGAAGGTCACGTGACTAATACATATTCATACAGTGACCTAATTATATACCAAACCCGGTCAGTGACCGGCCAATTATCCTTACATGCTATGCATGTGTCACAATTGACCGAGAAACACTGAACTATGTTTGGAATAGAATTTATTAAAGTTAAATTGATGGGTAACCGGTAGTTATGAATAAATGCACATAATACCAACAATTATCACATGTAGCAATTAAACCTTTCACTATAGTAGATGGGCCAGGCCCCACAACAAAACTCCTGGTATATCACTATAGAATAAATGACAATCAATTATTAGTGTATAACACGACATGAGTCAACTATTAGAACACTGTTAATTAAACAATCAGATTGGGTACAAATTGACCTTAATGTCCAAAGCTTTTAGCTAGGGCTGTTTGTACCGATGAGAATAGAGGCTTAGGCACATATCTGTATACAGCGTCGGATTTCCAGAGTCCATGTCCGCGTACGTCGGCCTCCAGGGCCCCACCATGTGTGGCGGCCAAGGATGCGCCCCTGCGCAGGCCATGTAAGCTGTATGCTCCGGCTCCAGGGTAGCCTGACTTAGCTATGGAGGTTTTCAATATGGCTTGAAGACTGGCAGACGTTACTACTTTGTATGAGTTTGCCCATATGAAGGCAGGGCTGTGATAGGGTGCTGGAACTAGGGTCGTCATGACATTGTATGCCGTGACCGGGCAGTGGCGCGCTCCCAGTTGTAGGCGCTGTACTGGTAAGGTCACAGGTGGAGCTGACCCGGTAGTGGTCTTGGAGCTCCTGACAACAACATGTAGGCCTCCTTGCACTAGCCTAATATCACCGCGCAGGAGGGCATGACCATCATCCCATGGTGAGCGCACACAAATGTTGGACCCTCTCAGGAAGCAGTAATAACCAATTAGATAGGCGGCTTTTACAACCACCCCTTCCAGGGCGCGTGTGTCCAGGTAATCACATATCCTATTTAGCATGCTAGGTGGGATGGGCGGCGCTGGGCGCGGGACATGACTCGACGCTTTCTGCACTCCAGTGAGCATATCCTTCACTAGGCGTGAGTCAAATGCCTGATCACAACCACCGATGAGTAGGACGAGGTGTCTGGCACCTGACACATAATTCCGCACAGTTTGGGGTGATTTAAACCTGGTTGACGCGATCTGGATGTACACACATACGTCATCAATCGACGGGGACATCACAGGGACGCCATATGACGTGCAGAAGGTGTAGAAGTCCTTATATTGCTTGTCCTTGTTTCTCTGTGTCTGCTTGCTGACAGCACACCTCCTTGTCTCCAGCATCTGGTCGTATACGGGTGTCCCGTGCCACACTGAAAAAGGACCAAGAGGGTGGATGTCAGTTTATAAACCACGCGAGAATGTGGGCACAGTGAGGTCAGGATCAATTTCAATTAAGTTCTTTCCCTTCAATAACTTGTCAGCTAGCACCCGGTACCCCACCCCTAAGCATCGTCTTGACAGGGCGTCGGCAAGCTCCATCGTGACACCAGGGGCGTGGGTTATGGTGATCCTGACGTCATTTGTGGCGGCGAACAGCCACACCTCCCTGGCGCATGATGCCAGTATAGGCTCCTCTGCCTTTCCAGTTGACATGGCTGATACTGCGCTCATGTTGTCACAAATGACGTCAATTTGGTAACCTGTGGGATTCTCTGGTGCCAAATGCTTTATGGCGACTACAGCGTTCATTGCTTCCAACAGAGTGATGTGTCGATTCTGGTGGAAGCACTCAGGGTATGCCACCCCGTAGTAGTGGGTGGGGCTGAATCCTCCGCCGCCCTTGAGGCAGCTATCCACTTCAATCCTCCACCTGGGGCGTTCCTCTGGTATCATGTGAACCCCGTTGCTTGCCTCAGCATAGCGGCTGAACCATTGTAGATCCTTTCTGCACTCATCAGTGACGCGTACTGCACTCTTTGTGTTAGCCAGCCTGAGCAACGCCAGCACCCGGGCCAGAAATCGCCTGGCGGGGGGCAGGCATGTGGCCACAAAGAAGAGCTTGCCTGCGAGCTGTTGGATGTCTTTTTTGGTGACCCAGATCTTGGACTCCCACTCATTGACCTCGTCTATGACCTCCTGTAACTTCCCGTCGGGAATGCTTACTGTCATTTCGATGGTATTCACTCTGTAGCCCAACCAGACTATGTTGGTAGTGGGGCGTACGGTTTTTGATGGGGCGAGCTGTGTACATAAATACTTTTTTCGCAGAAATTGGCCCTAAGCTGGCTGCCTCACACAACGTGGAATGGTCTTTTGACGGTATAGAATGTGAGGAGGAGATGGATTATTTTGATTTCACAGACGATGAAATTACTAAATGTGTACAGGACATTGACATATCCAAGTCGTCTTCTATAGAGTATCTGCCTTCTAATATTTTCAAGAGTGTTATTCTACACAATCCGTCCAGATTTATTAAAATAATACGCTTATGCCTTACTACCGGTAAGATTCCAAAAATATGGAAAATAGCCACTGTCACTCCCTTGCCCAAGGGTGGGGACTCGTCTGATGTTTCTAACCTTAGACCTATAAGTTTATTACCTATTCCAGGAAAAATTCTAGAAAGACTCATGCATAATAAAATTAGCGATCACATTCAAAACAATAATATCTTAACCAAATTTCAAGGTGGGTACCAAAAGGGAAAGTCAACTATTGATTCTATTAGTGTTTTTGTAGACGATATCCTATTAAATAGAAATAAGGGAGCCTTCACTTTAGCAGCCTTCATTGATATCAAGAAGGCTTTTGATTCCGTAAATTACTCTATCCTTCTGGCCAAATTGAAAAAATACGGTATAAAAAATAGGTCTCTAACTTTAATTGAAAACTACCTGTCAGACAGACACCAATGTACAGTGGCTAATAACACTTGCTCTAACCTTGCTAGCCTGTCCTGTGGAGTTCCACAGGGCTCAATTTTGGGTCCTTTATTTTTCCTTTTATATATGAATGATTGTGTTTCCACTCGTGATATTCATAAAACTATGTTGTATGCCGATGACTCGGTACTATATGTCTCAGGGAAAGTCTTTAATCCTGTTTCTAATTTACTCTCTGATGCCCTACACAAATTTTTTGTGTGGGCAACAAAGAATAAATTAACTATAAACATATCCAAGACCAAGTTGATGACCTTTGCGTCCAATAAGCGCTTGCCTCTACTACCAAAACCTGTAATTCAGCTAGGTGATACTAGATTAAAACATGTAACTACATACAAATATTTGGGAGTAATCCTTGACCAGGAATTAAATTTTAATGCACATGTAAATAATTTGATAAAAAATATCCGTTTTAAAAATATGTTGTTGTACAGAGCGAAGAAGAAAATGACCTCTGAGGCACTCTTAAAAGTCTATGTTAGCCATGCCTTATCAGTCATAGATTATGCTGATATTTTGTATACGAATGCAAGTAATGACTGTTTAGAAAAACTGCAGCGTCAGCAGAATAGAGCTTTAAAGACATGTTTAGATAAACACATCCTCACGCCTACAAATCATGTTCATGCCCTAGCGAAACTTCCAATGTTGGATGAAAGAAGGAAGGCTCACGTAAAACTATATGCTTTTAAAAGATCTAGATGTGAAGAATATTTAACTAAACCTGCCCGTCAAACTAGAAATAATATTTCTCCTGTTCTTAAGTATATGACGATTCATTGTGCCTCTTATGAAAAGAGCCCTGAAGTGACTTGTGCACAAAGCTGGAATGCCCTTCTACCTCATGTACGAGCTACAGAAACTCTGAGTGTATTCAAATCCCTGGTAAAAAAATCCCTCCTTGAGTCAATCCCTGAAATTACAGGAGATTAAGTTATATATTGATATCTATATGGAGCCTTAATAAAATGGGATTAATTAGTTTTTTATTTAAATAGGGGTTTTTCTGAAACACGAGGTTAAACATTTAGCTTGATATTTTTTTCCTCAGCGCCTCTCGCAACAAGAAATGTTATTATTGTAAACTCCTATCATACGATTGCTGCATACATGGTAGGACCTTAACAACAGTTTCACTGATGGTCCTACCATTTCTTTATTTACCACTTGAAAATTCCTGTAACCAAATTAAATGACCGTCATGTTGCTGTAAGACACAAGCGTACCGGTACGCCTGTGCTAAGCGTACGCATAGTATTACACATCTCATACTTGAATCATGTAAATTGTCAACCTATCAGGTGAATAAAGAAAATCTCGTTCTTAAAAAAATCTCGTTCTTAAATTATTGGAAGCTTTTATTCGAGGGAGAGGGTACTGTACCCTCAGATGAATTCCAGGGACACGTTTGCCACATCCATTGCTCCCTCCCCTGTGTGTCTTGCCCAAAGACGAATCAAAATTGAAAAGAGGGGAAATTAGGAGGAAGGGCAATGATGCCCCAGAATCTAGATTATGAAGGTTCTATACAACAAATATAACCTACCCTAAAAGCCACTGCCATATTTAAAAAGCTAGATCCATGGACAAGTATAATGTGAAACTACAGACTACAAATAAGAAATGACTGCTATTTGAGGCACATCATTGACATAGTGTTTGTATCATCATAAAAAATACAATCCGAACAGGGTTAGTTTGTATGATCGGAGCGTCCTATATTCCAGACTTGGTCCCCAAATGTGTACTCAAACCAGGCATGGGGATATGGTCTCCTCTTGATGCACTCCCGGACAGAACAATTCAATTAACTCTCCACAGGCCAACATCGATCTGTCAAATATTGAGGTATCAACTATGGATGGCCCTCAAACAGGATCTAACATAGCAGAGCCTTCGTGGGGGACATGGCATGGTTTCATTGACCTTCTGTGTTTAGGCTGCCTTGAGCCTTTCCTCCTGGCTATCAATCTATTGTAGCTGTGAACCACCAGACAAGAAGCATCATCTGGAGATTGAAGTCAAAAGTGGTAAACTAATTAAATGCAGCTCCCTCTATAATTTTGCCCCTTGTATTATATTGAGAGTTATTGATTAAAATGTGTAAAATATTGTGAAGTTGTCCTTGATATATTATGTCTAGATCAAAGATTATGGATGTATTATTTCTAGATCAAAGGTAATGGATGTTTAGAAGGTTTAAGCTTTTGTTATAGATGTGTATACATGTTTGGGAAACACTGTATTTTCCAATCTAGTTGGAATACTGCAGAAAGTAACATTTTATTTGCAAGCTAAAGCTAGCAAGATAGGGAATTACTGAAGATTTTAATTACAATCAAAACAATAGTATAAAAAACGCTGCTTGGATTGTGATTTAAAGGTTATCATCACATGATGACTGGAAATTAATTTGAAAAAAAATAGTAATGTGCATTTCCTGACATTTACAGCTTCCTTTAATATCATAGCAATTCTTCCTGAGCTTTATAAAGAACGTAAACTGCTATTGCTGAAAAGTATAATACTCATGGTCCTGTAGTAGGTTTTCCTATATATACCTATATTATTAACCCCCCACATGTGAACATGGTATATCAATGCTTTCTGTCCAAGACAAGGAAATTTGTTGTAGCTTTGGCCACCGCCAACAATTTAACACTAATAAGAGCCGCTAACATCCATTGTAAATAATGATGAGAAAAAAAGTGACTTGCTGATATGGGTTAACTTTTGCTGTATGAGCTAGCAAGCGGAGACCTGTGCAGAATAGCTTACAATATGAGATGGGGTGCAAAGTAGGGCAACAAGTTACGATGTCATACAAAGATGATTAAAATATATCTGCGTAGGGGTTGTTACCACGACATGACATATCCGACTGTTATATAGTCACTAATCAAATTAAGTGAGTTGCCTTAGAAGGCACTGTAGTGCTGAGGACAGGCGATCTTTCCCCTGGAATTCCCCAACCCGAAATGCTCCCATCCAGAATTCCGCCTGCAATTCTCCCCTTTGGAAGACCCCCAGAGTTCTGGGGGTGGGGCCATTTCCAGAGGGGAAGAAATCCAGGGATGGGGGACAAATGGGGGGGGGAGGTGCAATAATCTGTAAATTGCAATAATCAGACACTTTGCATCCCATAAGTGACAACCCCAGGGTAGGCTTAACTGCCCTCACATCTATTGCTGCCTAGTGTTCACACCAGAAGAGCCCCACCCTGTCAGCAAGCTAGCACCTCCTACCCCACACCATCTGTTGACAGGCATGTGGGAAGGATAGTGAGCCCTGTGGGGTCGGAGGGAACCATTCAATGGGATAAAAAGGGGGATTGATTATATGGCGTTGTAGCCAGTGATGCAGTGCAGACATCCATCTTGTCCCCCAGGGGTGTGGCTGTCCTTGTACCCTGACCCATCACCCTGCCAATAGTAAGAGGGAGCTTTTAGATTTTAAATATAATCAGCAAGACAAGCCTTATTTCAAACCTTGGGTTCACTGGGAGTATGACCAAAATAGTGCAATACACCTAATAATTCCTTATACCCTAGCAGACATAGCTTGGTGTGGAATGAGTAATTTCCTTCAACCCCCACCAGGACCCTACACATAGGACAACAGTGCAAAGAGTTACATCCCCAACACATCAAACCCATCCCGCTAGTCACACCTCTGAGACCTATCTATTAGTGTAAATGCATATATATATGTGGCATGGCCCAGGAAAAGCGACCTCATTGCACCCTGCAATAACGTCCCTTTTCTCAGATCATGTCACCTCGGTCTGTGCGTCATGAAGTGACAACTGTTAGACCTATCTAAGTGAAGTTCACGTTGCTATTTCCTCTCTGAGTTGCTCACATTTAGCTCATACCACTTTAAAGTTCCCCTACGCAGCAAGGCCTCTGATCAATAAAAAGGGAATTGCTCTTTTTTGTCTGCGTCTTTTTTAGTGCTGGTTCGATTGGTGATGAGTAGAACCCACTCACTCACATGGTGGAAACCAGTTAGGGTGTACACGGTAGGAGGTGGGCAGGAACTGTGTAGTTAGAAACGGGATTCTGTACTAAATGTGATGGGGCAAGGCTTTGAAGATGGGAATAAAGTCGCGATTGAGGTTGTAATGCTAATTAGGGGACAGGGCAAGCACACAGTCACATATATGGCATAGTCTTGTGCATTTGATACTACAAACGTTATATAGACCATTTATCCAAGTAACCTAAAAGGCAATGAGGGGACACAAGTTAATCATTAGTTAATTTCCTATGCAAAATGTGGGATGCTAATCCTAGTCTCGAATTCGCCCAGGTAGTAGCAATTTGCAATATTGTAGAATTGTACATTGAACTGATTCCATTTTCGACATAAAAATAACCTGGTATCATAGCTATGATTAAGACAGAAAACTGTGAGGGGCTTTATATTAGAGTGTTTTTGTGACCTATTAGAGCTATTCAATATAGCGAAGGATGAGGGTTCATGACAGAGTAGAGAGAGGGACTATTGGGACACTCAATACTAAGTCATTGATTTGGGATGGAGGCCACCATATGGCGGTCTGAAATATGTCCGCGAAATGATCTGAAGGAAGGGGCAATGGACCAGTCAGTAAGTCAAAGCTCAATCTAAATCGGAGGTACAATGTGGAAAGCAATCCCTGAGTTACAGATATGGCGGAATTAAAAATAAAAAGTGAGAATAAATACTCTTGTTGCAGACTACAATTATATACTATGAATGGTCAAACAACCCTCTCAATCTCATCTATATTTACGTGACCTCCATGAGAATGATCAAACCTTCATTCCATTCCTTTGAGATTTATTTCAAGCAATATTATAGCAGTTCAAATATCTCACTATCCTATCTAGACAATGTTTGCCTCTGCTTTGATGCGACTAGTTACGCTTTTAAGGCGAAATCGTGTAATGTGGAGCCCCACAGATTGAAACATGAAGGCCATTAATGTCCCACTTCAGCTGATATTTGTTGCCCTGCAACAACAGGTGCACTCAGCGCAGGCCCTAAGTGATATCTGGTCTCCAGGGAGATAAAAAAACACCCTTACTAGTCTACTATAAAGAATAATATTTTCTCATCTGACATCTCCAATAACTCACTAGAGATTTTCAAGATATCGCTTACAGGTGAGAACAGTACCGTTGGCCTCAAACTGCCTCACCTTGTAGTTTATGACATCATGATATGTATTGCTGTGATATTTGAATACTACCATGAAAACGTATCTCCTTCACTGATTGAGTCAATTCATTTTGGCACACCTTAATATGCTCCCTGCCAGGAGTCCATCTACCTTGACAAATCAATGCCGTTGGCACTAGGTTCAAACAGAACCTTTTCCCAACTACATGTACTTTTAAAAGCTTAGATGAGTGATGCAAGGTCCATTGGTTAGGATGTATATATCATGTGGTGTTTACAGTGCAGTTTTAAAACTCTTTTGGTACTTTATTTAATGTAGTAGTAAGAACACTCATCGGTTTGTCAGATATTCAGGAACATGTTTTCTATCTGTGTCTATTTTAATTTTGGAACAAATGCAAACACACATGATTTAATCCAGGAATACCTATCCCCTTCTTGTTCAGTGCAGCTGGTGAGTGGCGATATAATATGGCACCCATCGGCACCATGCAGTGCCAACCTAGATTAGGCCATTTTGCAAGACTCTTTTACCTTGGAGGAGCAAGTAGAATGACATTATGACATTGTCTAAAGGACTCAGTCTATATATAATAAAGTTGCCTAATTCACACTGACATACAGCAACAGAGCATCAATTATAAATTAGTTTGGTTAAGTGCTTTTCAGGATGAAAGATACAACTGCTTCGATAATTCCTTGGGGCTATTCTTTGCATAAATCCAATCTTAATACACATTACTGAAATATCATTGTATATTTCTCATTCAAGTCCCTACTTGATTGTTTTCTATTAACTTGGCTGGAGGGGAGAGTTCACATATTTATGAGATTATTTATTATGCCAATTATTATTATTGAATCTCAAAACGTTAACATGTAACACACATAACACACAATACATAGCATAATTATAAACGTTATTGAACTAAATTGATGAGTATTTTTTGTTTAGTAATTGCCTTTCAGTATCTGACATGGTACATCTCATATCAGATGCAAGATATTTCTTTTCATCTAATCTGACAGCAGGATGGAAGGTTTTTCTGTTCCTCTTCATTTGCCATCTTTCTTCTTTCTTTCTCTCACATGCTCAGCTCTAATTACCTGGAGGTGACATCTGATTCACTCCCACTCGTTTAAAATCTCCCATCTCATGTGAGCAATAGCAGTATGAGCTATACTTTAGATATTAATTAATGACTTTCTGAGACTTCTTCAAGTGACTTCATAAACCTATGCATAGATACTACTCCTTTTAGATTTAAAGGGGAACGCAACGAAACTGCAAATCTTTAGACAGCTTTCCATTTTATTTGGTAACAGTTTAAATTGTAGTTGCAAAGGCTATCAGTTGTGAACGGCGCTTGAACTATTGATTTAAATCCGCCCTCACATCCACCATATAAAGATAACACATGGAGGGTACTGTTATTGAACACAGATTGACTCTCAGACGTTGTGTCTCGCGGTGATGGCAGATCTTCAGATTGATTTCTCAGACAGTCTGTCTGTTTCTTTCTCATCTTTCGTAGTGTATCCCATGAGGTTTCCATGTGTAAAGACTGACTAGATCTGATGGAGTGAAATTGATGATCTGTGATAACACAGAGTGACTCATAATCCTAAAGCTGACAACGGCCTCCAGCAAAATAGTGCACATGTTCAGAATACCTATACATATAAGTGAACATCGTGAAGCAAAAATACATATATCTATATAATCATCGGACAGCTTTTCTTCTAAGCTCTAGAGTCAAACAAATGAATGAACAGGGACTCCAACACATGTACAGATCTCTCATGTCTGGCATCGATTTGTCAAATATTTAGATGACTTATAACGCAGGATATTACAAAGCACAGTCCCAGTTGGTGACACCAAACATTTTCATAGACTCATTATATGGACGTGGTTAAAGTATAACTAGCACATGCATTCTGAAGCTAAATTGATTCAGGGTTGCAGAGCATACATTCGTCCATCAAGTATCTAGTTGTTATAAATATTCCATATTACAGAATGGCAAACTCTAATTTTGGGGCTGATCCATATCAATTGACTCTCTCTTTCTATCTCACACTGTCTGTATTCAATGATCTACCATTCCCTTCGCGCTGTCCTAGAAAGTTTATGCATAATCGTCAAAGTTGTCATTTTCATTCAGGTATAAAAATGACTTGGAGGAGAATGGTACTAGTAACAAGAATCAAATACAAATAATACTTGGTATGTCCAATCAGTGCACCTCCTGGAAAGGCAAATATTGGGCAACTACAAGGATCCTATTGTGTTGACAGTGAGGATCCTTGAATGTGACTGATCCCACCGATATGCTCATTTCCATATGCAAGTGTGGGAGAAAATGAGTTGTGGGAATTATGAAGTAGGCAGATCCCAAACAGAATAAATGATATTGCCCTGCTCTGTTTGTGTTGGCCTGTTGCAGCATTCAGTTCCAGAGATGACCTAGTTTGTTTGCTCAAGGTACACCTTGGGTTTGTTCAATTGTTGTATGTAGTAGTTATAGGACGAGTACCAAGCTGTACGCGAAATACAGTGAAGGGAGCCTTATAGTAACTTATTTATACCACTAACTTGAAATTATCAAGAATTGAAGTTGACAATGATTCGGGTAGGGTAGAGTGCCCGGAAGATGATCAATACCGCCTGCAAACTCTGTATGTATTCCAGACTTTGAGAAGGTATTTTCTATAAAATGAGAAGGCTCTTTTCAACTATTATATTCTCATTCTGTTCTGTACCAATAGACTAGCTGGTCACCACGCGCCCTTATTACGAAATTACATTCCATGATTGCAAACTCTGTATTCAACAGGCGGAAAGACAAGGGCAGGTATACGGTGACTCTAATTTGTCACTGTCTATCGAGTGGCATTCACACCCATTCACCGGCCGGTTAGAATGTCAGCATCACCACACTATGACTATACACAGGCATACACTAGACAGAGGCGGCACCAAGGCTTGAGGGCGGAAATAGTAACAGTCCCTCACACATCAAGCCATGCTAAAAGAACATCTGACGTCCATATATAGATGCAGATATGCTTCATGTGTGGTGTCAAATGCCAGATGACTTTATGATGTGATCATGTAAAGGAGCTTTTACGTAGGCTGTATGACAAATTAGAGCGGGTATCTTTGAGGCTAAAATGGGTCAATTGGGCTATGTTGTGTGATCATGTTCTATGGTGCCCTGCAACCACACAGGAGGAGACAGGAATCTCCATAGCACAAAAACAACCATTGCACAAAAAAGCCACACTCAATACCGCACTAATGTGGCTGAAATATGAAGCAGAGCACTACTGAATCCTGATTTCTTTTCAAGAATGGATGGACTAGAATAGAAAAATATAAGTCATTTAATGGAAATTATTACCACAGTACAATTAGTCCATCGTTAAGGTTTCCCCCTTTGGTCACATAGCTGACACCCAGGACGACGGGCAAACAAATAAGAACCGGATGTCTCTTTTCAAGCAGCTGTCATCCTGCATACATCTTTTAGGAGGTTGTCCATTCTCCACGCTCATTCAAACCCTGTACCTTTCCCAACCTGTTGCTCTATGCACCTCCTTCCAGTACATTTTCTTTCTAGCACTGTGGTAATTTAAACGCAATTCCCAAATTGAAACTTCTATGCTCTTTAAACTGGACTTTATTTGGAGTCCTTATAATATAATGTTCTTGGGTCACACAATAATTTTGCTGTCTGCTAGGAGTCCAACTGCACCTTTTTGTAAATCTCTTTTGTAAATCTCTTTTTCCCTCTTTTATTTTACACATGAAAAAGTTAGGCTAAATGGGAGATAAATACAATTACTTGGTTGTATGCCATGGAGTGTGCACTGCAAGAGTCTCAGCTGCTCAGAATAATTTATACTAGTTTATATCTTTGTTCTTTTTATACAAAATTTCTCTGCATTTGATATTTAAAATTGAACCTTTCAGACACAATGTCGTTTCATAGAGTCCACGCCATGCATTGACTGTCACAAGTTATTATTTACCTTACCTGCTGAACAATACATCAAGTAAATAACCGAAACCAAAAAATATGTCAGATTTATTAAGAGTAGGCATTTCTAACCAGGTCCGGTTGAGTAGTTTTGGTAGAAGTACTAGAAATAGGCAATATTTTTTATTCAGTTCCTGAGGTCTTGGTAAGCCTACTTTGAAGTGACATTTGTGGTTTCCCCGCTCGTCTCGGGTGACATTTAAAGCCATCTAACTATTCCACCGAGATGCTCACCAATCCTGGATCGTACTCATTACATTTTGAAATCATTCCACATTAAAAAGAAATATCTGAATAGGATTTAAAAATGAAGATAAAACGCCACAAGCAAGCAATCAGCCAAAATAGATTGAATAGAAGGGAGGGACTCCTGCCTTTTGATGCATGAGAACACGGTTCGGAATGAAAATCTAATCGGGAGATATAGTCATCTATTGAATGGAGGTACTTTACAATCTATTAGTGGAGGAAGACCCATATGAAATGAGCCTTTGATGGGTCTAATATTGCCGTTGCATGGTAATCATACCCTCTATAGCTAGGCCTTGTTGTGTGCAGCAGCCGCGAGATACCTGAAAGAACTATTTCTGAATAATATGAGTTATATTGTCTGTGCACATTATTACAGGCAGCTGCTCTTGACCCGAAATGGACTGGCATAATCGATCTATTCATGGTAGATGCATATTGAGGCAATCTTGCGTGGGAGGTCTGCTATTGGTAACGAAAGGGCCGTAAAGCGTCAATATGCCCCCCCCCCCCTTCCTCGCACAAACCACAAACTTTCTGTCTGCCCCATAGCCAGCTCAACACTACCCACAAAAGCTGTCAACACAAATTTACTGACTACTGCTGGAGAGGATCCTTTCTATGGACACAACCTAACATAATATGACATAGAAAATCACTTGTTACCCAACAATGTCTGGGTTGACAGAGTGTGACAAAGTCACTGACAACCTTGTCATAACTGCTGGGCATCGGGTCCATCATCTATGCCAAGGTAGATCTATAGGGACAAGGCACCCACCCCTCGAGGATAGTTACATGGTTGCTTTGTCAGCCTCAGCAGATCTAGACGAATCTAGAGACAATCCCACCGTCAAATTAGTATAACATCAACACCATAATGATACGCTTATCATTTCCAAGAATCGCATTTGAGTATAAAGAGAGCTCTGGTTCAGAGTGTGGGATTCGAACTAACCAACCTCTCATCATAAAATTCTTAGTCCTGTAGCTACTAGGCCATGTATCTTCATATTAGTGTACACAATCAACCCCACGTGGTTTTATTGATGACAAACAATACCAAACATAGATAACGGATCTTGTATTCTTCTCCCCAAGAATTCGAAGTACCAGGGTAGAAAGGATGCATTAGCTTCAATTGCAATCAATAAATTACCTTATTGCCCCACATGGAATCATGCGAGTGCAGATTAGGACACTTCCAATTTGCTTTTCATTAAGAAAGGGCAATGATATAATAGTGATCGTCTCAACGTTCACACATTAAACCTGTTACTATGCCAAGTTTCCCCTCCCCTTTCTTTGCAGAAACTAGACTTTCAATGAACTCTAATTTAATGAGTTTTTGTCAGAACATTGCATAATATATACCATTATGACCATATATTATGCCCCTTTCAAATTAATTGGATTTTAAGAGCCGTTGCTAGGGATGGAATGTGAATGGAACAAAAACATTCTTTTTTAGGTTATTTTTCGTTTAACAGCCCTATGGGCTGGAAATTTGTCAGAATTAACATTTCTGATGATTTGGCTGCAGAGCTGTTCAAAATAAGAAAATTGGGGGAAAATGGTGATTTTTCGGTTTTATTGATTTTTCCCCAATTTTCTTACTTTGAACAGCTCTGCAGGACTTAATAATAAGAATTTCCATAAACTGAGGGACCCTTCTCTAGCAAATCATGTCTAGAAAACAGCCAATCCATCAAAAATATTAATTTTGATGATAATCCACCCCAAACAGCTGTTGAAAGAAAAATAACCTAAAAAAGAACGTTTTTTTTCCATTGACATTCCATCCCTAGCAACGGTCATTCTAATGCAAGGAATTTGAAAGGGGCATAATATACGGTCATAATGGTCTTCATTATGTAATTCTCTGATGAAAACTAATCAAATTATAGTCCATTGAATATTTAGTTTCTTCATGGAAAGAGGAGGGGAAAGCCTATCTTGCACCTGCAATGCGGTAGCAAGTACTTATGTTTTATCTGCAAGGAATGAGCAGATGCTGATTGTAAAACACTATTCCCTGTCATTCCGCTCACAAAAGTAATGTTTCAGAATTTAAAAAACCCATTATGCAGTTCCATAAACATTTACTCTAGCTATACTTGCTGCTGTACAGTCAGGGTGGGAATAGATGTTTTGATGGAGTTTAATTGTATAGCTTTGGTTACATTGGGCTGGCTGATTTCTTTTTACATTCTATGTTGATGCTCACTTACCCCTCTATAGTGGGTATCCACATAACTTCACCCCTGGCCCCGGTGGCTAACATCCTGTCTAGTAGTGGAAAAATAGTCTTAGCCCAAGGCTGCATCAGCAGCAACCACTCAACCAAACTGGGGCAGCATCCACTGACTTGTACCATAGATACAGCCAGTTCACAATCAGCTGGTGTTTTCTGCCGCTATTGATATGAACATAAGTCAGGAATTGTTAAATTAAATAAGAAGGCAGCAGACAGTGAACACAATTTAACCTTCAATAGGACGCTCATTCCAAAGGCTGCAGTGCGTAGATTTTCTTCATCGTAGCAAAGTCAGACTCGTTCATCATACTGCAAACAAAGACAGACACTGTTGTTTGTCCTTTGCGAGCAGTAACATTTCAGAAATTGAGTTAGACTTACTTCATAAAAGGAACTGACGATTCTGCTACATTTACGTAGCCTAAGTTGTGAATGTAGTGTTCTTTAAAGTTATACATCAACACAGTATTACAAAGAAGCAATTGACGTGTTTGGATGCAAAACGACATAAGCGCCATTTTAAAAATGGGGACAAAAATCGGACAAAATCATAGATTAGGGATAGTGAAATATAATTCTCAAACTATTTTTCCAAGATTTATTATTTTTCATCTCATTAGGACCTACTTAGTATACACTCTGTTACCAAAGTACAATAATTGGCAGCAGGGTGTCTTTACAAAAAGCACTATATGCTTCAATTCTGGGATGGAGATATGTCGTTTTGCATCCAAACTCTTCAATTCCTTTATCACGATTGCAAATGTTAGCTTCGTTTGGGTTTTGTCAGAATGTCATAGAGTATAAAATCCGTATAACCGCATTTGATGTAGAGTTTCTGATTTATATAATATTAGCCGAAATGGGAGATATATAGTGTTACTAGAAAACAGCATTTGCTTTGCTTTGTGATAGAAGATCACAGGAGCCTTTGGCTACTATGAAAAGGGGATACTATCTTTTGATACAGTTTTTGTAGCATGATATTTTACATGTTCAGGGCTATATGATGGCGGGTTGTGTGAACCTTTAGCAAAAAGCCACCTATACCCTCAATACCTATGAACGGATTTAGGATAGAATATAATAACCAACGGTTTACTATTCCAAGGTATTTGTTACCTATAGGATAGATGTGTTTGGGAGATGATAAACGACTTAATCATTGCCAAAATGGTATATCCTATCTGGTGCACAACCATAATATAGGTCAGAAATACAGGGATTTAATATCCCCCTCGTACCCTGATGAAAGGCTGACCCAATTCTGATTCAACCTACGATTGAGGTATTGTTGAACACTGTCTGGTAATATTTGGGAGAGTACATCATGAAGCTACCTAGTCAAAATGATATATTTGGAAGAACAGGATCGATAATTTGCAGATTAGGTATGGAAATCACTGTACCAGTCAATGTATGAAATAGATACCCCACGAGTAACGGACTGTATACGTCGGAATAACCATGACAGCCTGGCTGGTGCCACCCCACCATTGTTATTACATAACTCAGTTCTGAGGGAGTATCTGACTTTACCTTCGGTGATGTGAGGGTATTCGATATTACCAAGGTGTGAACTCCTTCGTATTAGCCCTCCACCATGGGTTAGACAATTGTCTCTGTACTGGCATGATTCAAGGCCAGCATGAATGCTAGTGAATTTACAAGTTTTTAAATGTGCTGACATGATGAGATGTATAGGGGGAGCTGAATCAAGATAGAATCCCCTTGTGCTCTTCTGTTTTCTGGATTAAAAGAAAACATGGAATCCTAATGCCTACGACCAAAAGGGCCACTTCCTCCTGTAGTATGGGGTAGAACGGGATGGCCCGAGGGAAATTCATTTGTAGCTACTGGTCCATCGGGTGTGGTCAAATGGTTCTCTCACTGTCTGCATGCTCACTTAGCCCTCCAGTGGCCATCAAAACAACTACCTCCGGTAGCTAATGTCCTATGGGGTGGTAAAAAGTGACACAGACTATAGTTTTAGCCTGGGAGTATTATGGATTGCAGTATACTAAAGAAGGCCTGTGCCATGTGGATCAGAGGGAAATGTTAGGAAATTCAAGGTTTGTGCCCTCTCCTTGATGAAAAGTTTTGGAGTTAATTTAAGTAGCCTAGAAATCGATTCAGCCCTCACATAGCTGTAAAATACTTTCATTGTCCTTCACTGTAAATTCAATTATTTATACTTAGCCAAATGTAGGTCACTCAATACAGCAGTTGCTTATGCCTCGATTCAGCAGTCGTTGTATGCTATTTATTATGGTATATGAATGCATCCGAATCTCAAGAGTCAAAGCAAATATTAAAAAAGGTCGAGACTCTCTAGGAACAAGGATACTTACTGGAAACCATTGCCAAGGCATATAGATGTCTATCCCAGGGTTATAAAAGGTCCTCTGATTAATTGTGGACTCTTTCTCTCATATCATGTTCCCTCATGCCTAGTGTCCATTATGGCAAGTCAGAATTGGATAGGGGCAAAATTAGGTTGAGGGACTGTTGATGGCTGGATATCTCAGAATCTAGTTCAGGTTATGGAGGACCAATATAACAAACAGAGCTTCTCCTGAAAAATGCTTTTTACAATTCAAGAATACTGATTTATTTCTGATATAGGACAATATCATGTAAAATGACTCAATAAGATTGAAAAAATCTGACATTTCTGATGCCGCTTTGAATATTGTTTCTATGTAATATGAAAGTAAATGGGAAGGATCAGTTTGTGAGATTGGAGTCTCCTATAGCCTAGTCTTGGTACCAAACAATGTGTACTCAAACTAGGCATGGGGACATGGCCTGCGCTTGATGCACCTCACAGAACAATTCAATTAAGTCCTGGCGGTCCCACATTGATCTGTCAAATATTAGGTATCAGCTATGGATGGTATGCAAACAGGATCTGACATAGCATAACCTTCTTGTGACACAAAATGATTCTATTGACTGCCTAGAGTGCTGAGCAGTGAACTGAACCTTTCCTCTTGACACAGATGCCCTAGGACTCCAAACATTGAATACTATGATGATACTGTCAACCTCCCAAGGGGTAAAATCAAAATAGTATATTTGGATGTTGGGTAGATGGTAACTGTATTTTGAGATTGCCACAACATAATACAATAAACTATTATGAGAGAGGATTAAAAGTTTAGCCTATCTAAGAAGATGGACAGCTAATTTGTTTATACATTAATTTGTTTCGCTTATACTGTGTACGATAGGCAACACAGGCTACTAGGTATATCTGGTGTATTTATATCGTGTCAATAGGTTTGCTATTATGGTGAGATGACAGCCTGCACTGTTTAAGGGAAATGTAGCTGAGCAGTAGAATCTACTGTAGTTTTACAGTACATACTATGGTTTTAGTGTACATGGGCAGTAGAAGCTACTGTTGGTTTACGGTATAAAAGGACATATATATTTGTGTTCACTATAAACAGTGTGCAGTTGACCACTATAGAATAGTATGCAGCCCATGGTAAAGAATAGTTAGCTGTTAATACGTGCACAATCTTTCAATCAATGAAGTTGTTCCTTACCAAGATGAATTGCCTGGGAAGGCAATAAATCAACAGGGACATAGAACAGCGTTATAAAATATGCCAACTTACCATACTACAGAACTTATCTTGATAAGGAATCATTGAAGAATAACTTGCAAGAAAGTTATTTGTTATTTCCCTTAACACCCACCACAACCATGCATCCAACATGAGAGGAGTGCATCCGATACTATTTCAATATCCACAACACATCAGAACCAAATGAAAGTACCTCTTGAATGTATAATGTTTTATGCAGTACCAAATGCCAGACATAGAACTATGCAAAGGTGTCCTTTGCTATGTGCCATTGATGGCCCACTTTCCCAAGTAAGTGTCTGATCAATAAAAATGAATGGGGTTTCTCTTTCATCGTCCTCTCATGCTAGTTTGATTGTTGATGATGAGAACTCACTCAGACTCACAGAGTGGGAAAGTAGAAACTAACAGAGAGAATAATAAGCATGGTGAGATGTGGGCAGGACCTGCGTGGTTAGAAACAGTAAAACTTAACGGTCAGGGCTCTGAAATTAAATCGCTCATGTTTGAGGTTATAATGCAAATAATACTAGCAGCAAGTGCCAGGATGGAGTGATGGTATGGTGATGATTGCTGTAGATTACAAACCACCGTACGGGCAAACAATATCTACAGACTAAGGTCCATATATACATTTAAATTAGGGAAAACTGTTCTATATTACGGTGCAGCTACATGAAGAGAGCAATTGCAAACTATGTAAAGTTAGAAGAGATATGCATCTACTGTTTTATGCCTATGTTCTCAGGTTGATAACCAGGTTGATAAAAGAAGTCCATCAGATAACCAGGTTGATAAAAGAAGTCTACCAGCGAGGCGAAATGTTGGGAAGAGGTTAATTACGCTATAAGAAACCTTGAACATAAATATTGTAATTAGAAGTGCGTTGTACAGAGGTATCTGCAGATCAAATGACCTGAAATCTCAGTACGCACTCATTGAACTTTATACAAGTTCAAGCAAGCCATAAAACAAGAACACCCAAACCGCTTTATTAGTGTAAATCGTGTCACATTGTCGACCTAACATGATTGTGTTATCACTGATCTCATCAATCTGACAAGACTTGATATATTAGATGTAACCTACAACTTGACCTTACTATTACCATCATGATGTAACACTGATGTAAAGAGGTTCACCATCACTACTCATTACCATAAGACTGCCATGATGAAGATAACATTACAAATAAAGGTACTGATAACAGAAATAAAACTCATCGTAGCTAACTCGTGTGCGCAAACATCGAGAACACAATATTAAAATCCCTGTCCCCTTAATCCTGAGGAATCCTATGTTTGAGTAAGTTTGTGTCATATTATGTCCTATGCAGGGAGCTGTAATTAACTATGAGTCATCAGTAATCAAATGGAAAATCCTGGAACTTGTTTTACAAAAAAGAACAAGAACAGCCATGAGCCTACATGAACGTTTTAAGCATGTGGGTAAAAAACAGACCGTCTCTGATCTGCTGAAAGGGTGTCTGGGTTTTGATATAACTGAAGGAATCCTGATGAGAAATTAATGTTTCTACTTACTTTACAGCAAGTGCACACTCTGTTTACCATGGCTGACCATCCTGTGTATCATTCAGAGAAAATAATCAGCCCCTCATCAGCCTGACAGCATATCAGTATTACCACACCCTAAACACAAAGGCATGTAAGGGAATAGTGGAATGATGAGGGTGGAACAATTAACTCGTTCCACATATCCCCACGTCACACCACTATTGAATACGATTTACATTTAATAGAAGGGGGGTCCTGTCATTCCATCAACATGTAGTGTTCGAAATGAAAATTTGAATGGGAAGATAGGCATGTATTAAATGGAGGCACTATAGGTAATCTATATGTGACTTTGATATAATAGGTCAGGGTAATAAAATGCCTCAATAGTCAACAATGAGGCACCACAAAGAACATTTTTGAACATTATATGAAAGATTGTCCATGCCTATTATTACAGACAGCTGCCTTTGACCCGAAATGCAACACAACACTTAATCAAACTGTTCATGGTGGCTGGGTATCTAGGAAATCATGCATGAGGGGTCCGCCGTTGATATTGAAGGGCCACTGAGCGTCAATATAGCCAACCTTCTTCCCCACACTAACATCTCATTGACCTCTATCTGCTTATCCTTCGTTTCAGCTCAATGTCACCCACAAAGGCTGTTTCCACACAACTACCCTGTGCTATTGGGGAGGATCCCTCCTATGATAACAGCTTAGAAAGAATAGGCCATAGAAAACATTTGTTCTCGCAAAACAGAATGTCACCCAGCGATGTCTGGGTTGACAGGGTGTGATGAAGCCCCTGACAATCTTGTCATAACTGCTGGGTATTGGGGTAGGTTGTCCATGCTGAGGAAGATCTATAGGGATAAGGTCTCTGCCCCCTGGAGGATATATCCATAGAACCACTGTCAGCCAAGACAGGTCTAGACAGAGACAATACCACTATCGAATTAGGTCTCCTCTAAGCATCTTATTCTATCACCTTCCTTGGTAACAAAATGGATGTTTCCCTCGGATAATTGTGACAAAACGTGGGAAAATGTGACATTGTGGGAAAACACCTTTATTTAAGTTCATGTCTTCAGGTACAATTTGATGCTTCAAGCATCAAGATATTCGAAATAGTTGCTGAGAAATGACATCTCAAACATGGGATGGTAGGGACATGTAGGAATTCAGAATAGACTGCAATGTGATCACATATCAATCTATTTTTAAATAATCCATATACATAATAATTATTAGAAATTAAACCAATAAAATGCATATCATTGTACAAAGATGTAGATCTGGTAGGAATATTGTCATTCTGTTTTCAGTTCCGAAATCTTCATGGATGGGGCAATTGGATAGGGATAATCTTTATTCCAAAAGAATGAATTGATGGTTACCATGGGAAAAGTTAGTCTAAGGTCATTTTCTCTAAAGTATTCACATTTTTAGTTGTATCTCCTGAGATATCATCTTTAGAAGATTTATGGCTATTCCCCATAATGTTATGCTTTCCCAGGTTTAATCACAATTTAGAAAACTGTGGTTTCTAATCATTCAGATAACCTATGAATTTCTTCCGTAAGGTGTTCACACAAACGGGTGACATGCACCGGCTGAAAGTGGTTTAATCTATAGGATATCTGTTGAGAGAGATAAAGGATGACTGTGGAAGGGTTCATTCGATATGTCCGGAATAGGTTATAACAAAACAATGAGCACATAATAGCCGAGCATGTTTATGTAAACTGCATCAAAAAGGATTTTCACACGAAACGTTCCTGTGTGACAGTAGAAGCTGTGTTGCCCAACCCTTGTCATGTGTTACACTATGTACACATGAGTTGTGAGCAGCATTAAAAGCCATCATGGATTAGGAACTCCAACATAGCACCATGCATTCACTATTATCTGATACACAGAGCTGTATACAGCTGCTTGATGGCACACACCAGATCTTTGTGAGGTGAGGTTTTCATTGAGCAAAAGTGGCCAATTGTTTACTTTTTCTAAGGCTATACACAAATATTTTTGCTAAACGTCTTTATGATCCTATGGACTTATACATAACTGTAAACATGGAAACGCATGCTGAGGATAAATATCTTGTTTAATATATGCTTGTCTGTCTGATTTTAACTCCCAGCCTATACTGTGGTATGGGCCGGGAGCAGGACTGCTTTCCAGTTTTGTGCCACTTTGGTGGCACAGAAATGTGTGTATTAGGGAGAACAATGGTGTGTATTGGAGAGATCAAGGAGGTAATAAACATAGCTGGGGCCTACTGTTTAATTAGCACCTATACTTGAAAAAGTAATTTAAAGAAGTGTATTGGGATCAAATGGCAGCCTGCTCCCAGGCTATCCAACTGGTAGGATAAATGCTGGCAGAGGCTGGGCAATGCAAGAAATGGAAAGCTACATTTGGCTATAAGATACATCCCATGGAGGCTAGTATTGCATTTGCTATGGTTATGGTGGCAATCAGATTTTCCCAACTGGAAATGTGATAACAGGATAATAATAATGCCTGTCATGTAATGTCATCGCAATATCTTTATTTTCATAACGTCAATTCAAGCAATACCCTATGGGGCCACATCATCGTTGACAGATGATAACAATTGTATTCTGCTATGATTGCGTTCAACAGTATTATGGTTGCATAGAAGCGTATGAAAAGTCATCTTCATTGCATCTGTGCTCAACACTTAAAAGGTGCTTATAACCTAGAGGCTCAGTCTCATGAGTTTGTAACAATTCAAACGTCTTTGACCGGTTTACTATACACTACCTTTTTCTTCATTTTAATCACATACCCGGTCAAAGACGCCACCGGTCAAAGACGCCACCGGTCAAAGACGCCACCGGTCAAAGACGCCACCGGTCAAAGACGCCACCGGTCAAAGACGTTTGAACTGTTACAAACTCATGAGACTGAGCCTACAGGTTTCAGAAATATGTACTTAGTGTTACCTGTACCTTGAATCAACATTATCAGAGAGAAAGTTACAAGGCTAAGTCATTCATAACTAGCCATCAGTGTGGAATAAGCAAAAAGGGCTCCTCGGTGAGGGTGGGACATACTATAAATATGATCTTTACAATGGTCCTTATGGTCCGCGACAAAACATCTTCCACTTACGTGATTTTCTTTGGGTGATTTATCAAAATTAGTATTTAAAGAATGGATAATGGTAGTAAAAAATTGAAAAATTTCTGTTGTCCCCCTAGCACTCCCCTTGTTCTCATTTCATTGGAAGGATTTCTTATTCTGTTTTGGCTCGACAAAATGTACCATCTTCAGGTCCAGTCTCAGCACTCTAGCCCATAGATTGCTATAATGGAGTCTAGCTCATTAATATAAATGGTTTACTCTTTCTAAATATCCTGTTTTAAAATATAGGTTCAAATGAACTATGTTTAAAAGGGGAAAGATACCTTGCCTAATAGTACTATTACTAATACATTCAATCATACAACAGCTGCAAAACCATGAGGCATTCAGCGATTAAAGTTACGGGTAGTGGACATCTTTATTAATTCTAAGAAGCACCAATGCAGAAAGGAGGCAGCAAATTTCTTAACCCTTTTTAGGACGACCAAAAACGTATACATTTGCATGTGATGGTGGTGAGATCTCGTGCTCGATAAATCTCATCCTAGGGGCGGAACTCTAAAAGTTTACTTCATTGTTTTTATTTCTTTATTTCAAACCTCAATTTATGAATACATTTAGTATTCTTAGTCAGACTAATGATTAGCAATGTTGGTGCTTTCTTCTAACACTTCACCAAGTTAATGGTACAGCGGATTAGGCTCCGTTACCCTGACCTGCCTTATATCTGGTTAATACATTGATTGACGAAGCCTCCCAGCAAGGAGTCTAAATAATTCCTATTACAAATAGGGGCAAGGTCTAAATATTTTGATTGCATCGGTAGGGCAAGGAGACAAATGGGTAGCCAAGGGGGAAATCTGTTTCTAGCTTGGAATGGCCAAATGGTTTTCTCACTTTCTGCATGCTTACTTAGCCCTCCAGTAGCCATCAACAACAATACAAAACAGAGACACCCATTAGAACTTTTAAGTACTGAAAAAAACAGTAATCACAATTCTAATAGAAACTTCAGTAATAACCATGATAGTAAATTACCTATTAGTCTGAGTTATTATTTCGTGTGTACTTAGGTAAATCAATAAAAGTTGAATACATAGAAATGCAAAATAGTCTACTATAGCTCTCAATACCAGGGGCTATCCCACCCCGCCTCCACTCATGATAGTTATAGATTACCCCAAGTGATAGAAGCTGACCCCTCCTAATATCCAGATAGATAGAGCAGCCAATGCATATTTCTATTCGCTTGTGTTTGGTGCGATGGAGAAGAGTGAGGTAGGTGTAAAAGTCAGGGGGTTTGTGGACACTGAATCAGGTCAATGGGAGCATCCTATTCTGGTCAGTAAAATGTACCTAGACAAACAAGAGGAGTGGTGTGGCCTATCACTCTTGGCACAGGCTCACAGGTTTATAGGTATTATAGAGTTAAAGAAAAAGGATGATCATTACAAACAAACAAGCATGTGTGGATGGTTGGTTTCCTGATACAGGTTGTCCTGTCCTTTAACTCCTCCAGATGTTGCTAGCTAGCCATTTAGGAAATGATGTGTGAAATGTGATGGTGTTCAAGAAGAGAATAACTAGGTTACATAATAACATTATGAATAAATATGGAATATTTATTGTAGTCTTGAAATGAATACAATTTACAGGGTATCATTTTTTGGGCAAGGCATCTTTCCCCCTATGAAACATGAAAACAATTCACTTTTGAAATTGAATGGATCAAGGCTCACATAAGATCACAAAGCTTTCACACATTCTGTAAATGTAGATATTTTCGCGTCTATACATTTTCGCGAATTTGCTAAAAAGGACAGTTTTGCTGGTATTAAAATTTGCGGATTTAGTTATTCAATTCAACACATTGTAAAGATTCGCTCTGCACATATTTTTGCGGATATTCAAAAATCACGAAGATTGCAAAAATATGTACAGCACAAAAATATCTACGTTTACAGTAGTATCATTGTAGTCAATGTATGAGACACTTGAGATTCCTCAGAAATCACTGATCCTTTACCAGTGAAGGCCAAACAGGTGCAACAAAGCAGGGAATCCAAATACGTTTGACAAGAGGAGCTACTCACAGCTGCAATGTGAGGAGGAAAATGGGCTGCTTGAGGGGAAATCATTTGTAACTTTAGTCCACCGGGAGTAGCCAAATGTTTTTCACTGTCTGCATGCTCACTTAGCCCTCTAGTGGCCATCAATGCAACTACATCACCTACCTCCAGTGGCTAACATATTGTTGGGTAATTGGCAGGAGCATGCAATAGTCTTAGCCTGGGGATTCTGTCTATGCCCCTAATAGCAACTCACTTAGGCATCCACTGTTTTGTTCCATGAGAATCTGAGGAAATATCAGAATTTCAATTTCTGATCGATTAAAACAAAATGAGCAACGTCTTATTCAAAATTAAAGGAAATTTTCTGTCAGCCAATTATTAAGACCATTGTAGAAAGAATAGAAAGCAACACACAACCTATCTGCAAAACCATGAGTGTGCAAGAATTTCATGCAGTACCAGGAACAACCACTTCCTCCCTTCCTTATTAATGGTATTGATTACATGGATTGATGGAAGCTGGCCTCAGTCTTGGTATCTGGATAGGAGCAGTGGTCAATGCAGATTATGGTTGGCCCGTGTTTGGTGGGATAGAGAGAAGTGAGGTGAGCGGCAGAGGGGAGCAGATAGAGCAGGACTAGGGTGTCATGGAACACTGAATCAGGGCAATTTAATGCTCCTCAATGGAAATATCAAGATGAACTATGTGGGTTTCAGTGCTCAAACTGGGTAGGTAAGTCACCATTGGTTCACAGGCATGGTGGAGAGAATAAAATACCCTACTTTGCACAGAACCGTGAATCTACTACCACTCCTTCCATACACAGCATTGCATTAAGGATCCTATATATTCATGAATTAATAGATAACAAGATGCATGCACAGTACAGGCAAGTTAGGTAAAATACATACCGATATAAAGCTCCATTCCAAATAGCGTTTCAGTCATTTCTCAGACCAAATTCCTCAATAATGCTTCAAGTATTATTACCAGATGATGTGGAAGAAATTAGATAGTGTCAGATAAATACATGTGTACTTATGGGTAAGATTCTGTACTAAATTACAAATTCTGAAAATATTGGTCATTATACTGCCTTGCAATGTCATGTTCCATATATCCCGAAGGACACTAAGAGTTACTAACAATGGGCACTTGGTTACTCTTACTCCAAGTATGAGATGTAGTAAATATAGCAATTTTCTTTGCATTACTCTATTCCCAGTGTCTCGGTATGTCTGTTTTGAAGTGACTGACTGTGGCTGCGCTGCTTGTAGTGGATGACATTTAGTTGCTTCAAATCATTCCCCAGATATGTGACATTATCATGCTCACCACAGCTAGATAATGCTAATTGCATTTTAAAATCATTCCATATTAAAAAGAAAGTGTTTAAATGAAAAGGAAGACGCGCACCCTGAAAAGTAAGAAATCAAGGAGATTAGATTGACTAGAATGGAGGGGCTCTTGACATTTGATCAGCATTGTTCGAGATGACAATTAGACTATGGAGATAGATATCTATTGAATGGAGGCACTATGCAATCTATTAGTGGACGAGGACCCATACAAAATGAGACTTTGATGGGTCTAATTTTGCAATTACAAAATGATTAAACTTCCTCTATGATTAGGCCATATATGAGGCAGTGTATGGGTAATGAGGTACCACATTTCTGGACATTATGTGAACTTATTACAGACAGCTGATCTTGACCCAAAATTGAATGGTGTAAGGAAACAGTGTTCATGGTGGCTAGGTACCTAGGAAATCATGGATGAGGATTCTGTTATTGGCATCGGAAGGGCTTTCCCTCAGTAATGTATCCCATCTGCCTTTATCTGCTTATACTCTAACTCAACTTAAAGGGGTTTCCACACGTTTGGATAGGATCCCTCCTATCAAAACAACTTAGAAAGAATTGGACATAGAAAATATTTCTTCTGTCCAAACAGAATGTTACACTGGTTGTTTGGGTTGACAGGGTATGATGAGGCCCCTGACAACCTTGTCCTAACTACTTCACACGGAGGTAGGTTGTCCATGCTGAGGAAGATCTATAGGGATATGATCTCTGCCCCCTGGAGGATACATTTATAAGAGTACTGTGAGAGCCAAGACAGGTCTAGACGGAGACAATCCCACAATCGAATTAGGTTCACCTTGAATAATCTGGTAAACAGTGGTTTCTGGCTTTCTGATAGTTCAGATTGTTTAAGGATATATTTTCACTATTGGGAATTTGGGTTTACAGTAAGGGTTGCATAAATGGTGCTGAAAGTGGTCAAATCTAAATGATAGCTGTTGAAACATCAGCAGGACTTTTCAGTAATAATCCAACAGGGTTCTGCGTGGACTACAGTAGGCCCGAACTGACATTTGTCCGGCCCTAGTCATGTGAAACACTATGGTTGTGAGCAGTATTGGGTACCATCATGGATTTGAGACATCTGTACTCAATGTATCTGGAATCTTTCCCATTGTCTGTTGCACAGAGCTGCATACAACAGTTTAAAGAAATGGGCTAGGTTTTCATTTAGTAAAAATAATCATTAGTTTTCTTTTGTGGGTGTTACAATATTCTAAGAACAACTGAAATCCACAGTAATACTGAAACCAAGACCTAAGCTAAAGGTTGTCATGCTCCTCTAGGGCTTTACATATAGTGGTAAGCATGGTCACAGATGCTGAACATATATAATTTGATAAAATCCTCTCTATTTACTTTTAGCTGAGTGTTGTTGAAAGGGGAAAATACTGTACACACAAAGCGTTATGGCAGTATGAGAACGAGACACTCTGCACTTGGCTATGAGATGCATCATGGAGGTCAGAATTTCATTGGCTATGGTTACAGTAGAGATGTAATTTTCTCACTTGGAAACGCGATAACGGAATGTAATGTCTGTCGTGTAATGTCATCGCAATACTTTTACTGTTATGATATCCATTCAAGCAATAACCATGGGCCATATTGTCAGCACATCGTCCATGACAGATGACAATCGTTGTATTCAGCAATAACTGTTTTAGACCCTTCACCAGTATAATGGTAACGCCTATATAGAAGTGTATGAAACAGCCATCTGCTGTGCATTTTTAGTTATAACTAAGGGGTACTTACAACCAAGAGGTTTGAAACATCTTTCCTTGGTGTTACCTGTAATTTGAATCAACATTATCATCGATATAGGATATAAGGAGGAGGCAGAGGCCCTCAGTATGAGGGGAGGGGGGGCAAAACGTAACTCTTACCAGGCACGGGTGACTGTGCGATCATGCCATATGTATGTCCGCAAATTTATTTAAATTTTCTTTTCTGTCAGCATAACAAAATATTATTGTCCTAGTATCGTTTCCTTTGAGGTACGACTAGTATAGGGTCGGGGGCAGTGTGTGAAAAGCGCACCGAAAGAGGAAGCATTCACTTATACATCAGCTGCGGAGGCATAAGACATTGGGCGATATATTTTTCCATGTCAAAAGGTACCCATGCAGAAATGATGCATCATTTCTAATTACAATTTCCTTAAAAGTTGTCATGTTTTTGAACAAATTCAGACAACATTAGCTGGCCATTAAGGACAGGTTGTGTGGAATGTGGTGCTCTTCAATAATTTCCAAATTAATCTGGGAAATTACAATATCCATTGATAAATCAAATTCACTGAATCAAGGTTCACACGGGAGTATCCAAATACAAGGCATACTGCCTCCATACATGAAGACCACGAGTGTCCAATACTATTAGATGATGAGGTTGAGTTGTAAACATACACTATATATGTATGCAGAGTGAATATTTAAAGACACTTGATATGCAATGGAAATCATATAGGTCTGGGCAGGTGTTCCAACGAAGCAAACCCCCCTGCTGTTCTTCTTACACATACTGACAGAACAATGTGTCAGAACTAAAGGAATACAGGGAATCTAAATACATCTTACGAGAGGAGCTACTTGCAGCGCTAGTGTGAGAAGAGAAATGGGTGGCCTGGGGGAAATTCGTTTGTAGGTTGGAGTAGCTGAATGGTTTTCTCCCTGTCGGCATGCTTACTTAGCTCTCCAGTGGCCATCGATACCTCCAGTGGCTAACATCCTGCTGGAAAATAGGAAGGAACATGCAATAGTCTTAAGTTGGAAATACATCCTAGACCATTAAATGGTGCAGGTGTTCATTTAAAAAGATCAGAGATAACAACCATAAATTTCAAGTCCTGTTTCATATTTTTGATCACATGCTCTAGTAGCAACTTCAGGAATTCCCATGATCATAAATGACTTATTATCAGACATTATAAGCTATATTATTAATTACATTAGCAAATCAGTAAGACTACAGTAGATAGCAATACAATGGACTTGATCTGCAAAATAGCTTGATTATACTCCTTGATACTAAGAACTATCCCACCCTACCCTCCAGTTATGATATAGATTACTGCAGATTAAGTAATGGAAACTGACCCGTGCTAGTTGTAAGATAGGTGCAGCAGCCAATGACGATGTCTGTTGGCCCATGGCTGTAGGGATCAAAAAGGGTTAGGTTGGAGTAGGGGTCAGGGGGTTTATGAAGGATTAGGATCGCATGGACCGTGTACTAAACCAGGGTAATGTTACCCTCCTAGATTCTGGTCTATAAACCCAACCTAAAAAAGCAGGAGAGTTGGCAGGGCTGAAAGCAGGGCAAGCAGGGCAAGCAAGCTGGGTATATCACCCTTGGCACAAGCCCACAGGTTCATAGGAATTAGGCCAAATAAAAAAAAGTTTTGTTTCAGGTAACATGGGAAGAAACTCTAGGGTCGGTAGGTCGGATTTTTTTTTTTTTTTATTTTTTTTTTTTTTTACTTCCCCTCTAAAATTGTCCCAAAAAAGTGTAAAAATGGAGAGATTTTTCCTCAAAATTTTGTAAACCAAAGATTGACCCCAAAAAAGTCTAAAAATATAAATATTTCTTCAAAATTGCATAAAAAAACGTAGGGTCGGCCCTGTTTACATAGGGTCGGTCGGGTGACCTGAAACAAACTTTTTTTTTTGGCCTTATAGAATTAAAACGAATGGATAGAAAATGACTGATCGTTAAACCAAAGCAACCAAGGGTACATGATTAGTTTCTATTAAAGGTTATTGCATTGTTTAACTCCTTCATCCGAGAACCCTTGTGTGAAATGTGATGTTCTACAAGAAGAGAATCAATAACTTTTGGATTAATCTGAGGGAAATTATTGCAGCAATTAATTAATACGATTCACTTTTGCAACAACACGGGTCAAGGCTCCGATGGGAGTATGCAAGTGAAGATTACAGGGCTTTCAATAAATTTCTCTCTAAAGAACCAATGATGTAGGGGGATGTTGTTGACTTTCACACATTAAAGTCATTCTTATGGCAATGTATTAGTTACTTAAGGGACACTTGAGATGCATCGGAAATCACCGATCCTTTATCAGTGAAATCCGGACAGGTGCTGGAACTAAGAACAATGAACAGTTGTCAGAATTAAAAGAAAACAGGGAATCCAAATACGTTTGACCAAAGGAGCTACTTCCAGCTGCAGTGTGAGGGAAGCATGGGGCTGCCTGGGGGGAAATCATTTGTAACTTTAGTCCACTGGGAGTGGCCAAATGCTTTTTTCGCTGTCTGCATGCTCACTTAGCCCTCTAGTGGCCATCAATGCAACTACATCGCCTACCACCAGTGGCTAACATCCTGTTGGGCAGTGAGCAGGAGCACGCAATAGTCTTAGCCCGGGGGGTTCTCTCTATGGCAGTAATAGCAACACACTGAAACAGTCATCCATTGTTTTTGTACCATGAGAAACTATCATTGCTTGAAGTTACTGAAAGGAGTTATGTGTTGATACATGGTTTGGTTTTCAACATTTTTATTGGCTCAAGATACATAATACATATTACGTCTTTCAATCGATGGTTATGACAAATCCACATGTATATATGTAAATTAAAAACCATACTCTTATACATTTTGTTGCTCAAGTAGTATAGATAACAGTGCACAGAGCTGATCTGCAAAATAGCGAGTGTATAACAGTTGTACCATTGATACCAGGAACCACCCCTTCCCACCCTCCTCCCTAATAATATTGATTACATGGAGTGATGGAGGCTACCCCCAGTCTTGGTATCCGGATAGGTGCAGCGGTCAATGCAGATTATGGTTGGCCTGTGTTTGGTGGGATGGAGAGGAGTGAGGTGAGTGGGAAAGGGGAGTGGGTTGCTGGAGCTAGGATGAGGCTGGCATGGAACACTGAATCGGGCCAATTTGAGGCTCCTGTTCTGGTCAATAGAGATAACCAAGATGAACGATGTGGGTGTCAGGGCTGCACACTAGGTGGGTATGTCAAACTAGGGCATTATAGAAAAATAGTAAATCTTTAGTGGGCACAGAACCATGAATCAACATTAAAAACAAGTTAATAAATGATAAGTTTGATCAAGCAGTTATCAGCATTGAAGCAATGTATATAAAGTATGTCGTCAACGAACACCTGCTTCAAAATTGATACACTATTGGGCTATCAAACTTGAATCACCATGGGCCTTCTACCTTGCCCAATAGATCTCCACAATTTAGTACTTCTTATCTATTTCCCTGATTACCAGCTCTTATATCTTCTCATCAAAGTGCATATACTTAATGAAAATGTCGTATATTTAATCAGACACTGGATACCCCATAGTAGAATTGGCATTTAATCTAAAGGTTTGACGTCGCAATAAAAATGCAATTATGGCAAAGAGCAATTAAGAGATCAATGTTGCTTCATGTGTTGAATATCAAATCAAATAAAAAAATAGCAGAAATGTACCCCTGGAGGAGCGGTATTACATGCACGCTGGGTCTAAAACTAAAAAGGGTGCTTTGACAAAAATCATATTGCGTAGTCTTAAAAAGCATATATCATCTTTCGTACTCTTACTAGTCTATTTCTCTAGATGGCGACACAATCTCTCCCAACAGAGATGCCATCATTTGCTATATACATGTATACCGGGGGCTCTTATCCCCATTTTCCTTTCTTTCTTTTTCTTGCTTAAAGCTATATAACACAACTACAACTGAACCCATGTATGTTTAAAATTAAGGGTAGGCCTATTCACCATAGTCTATTGTGACAAAGTTTGTCGCCATCTAGGGGGGTAGAGCAATAAGACTATCAGGAGATATGCAATAAGACTATGGGAGATATTTGCTTTTTTAGGCTACGCAGGATATGCTTTTTTTTGTCAAGGCACCTTTTTCAGTTAGTCCCTTGTTGCGTATTAAGCATAGAGTTACATCATGCAGTTGGTCGCCATGTAAAATGCTGCGCATGCTGTAGTTAAAATCACCGCTTGTGGGAAAAGTTGGCAATCGAAGAGGATTTAGCACACTGTTGGTCACATGCGGCCTGTTTAGGGAGGGGGTGAGGTGGGATGGAGGGGATTGCTGGTGTGAATTTAGAGTGGGTAACTGGGTGGGTGTGAATTTAGATAGTGGCTTTCGACTGGAAACCTTCCTTTGACGCCCCAAGCCCCTGACCTCCCCCGATGGCTCCCACACCCCGTCAGCCAATCACATAGAAGGACAATACAGTGAATTCCACTCTCGTGACATCGGTTGTCTGTCTCAAGGTCTACCAGACACTATACCAATAGTTGTGAGCCTTATACCCCGAGGTTGATGGAGCAATGGATTATAGGCTGCACAGTAAGCTACTCAGATTTCCTTAAACCTTAAGGTTTGTACAGTTTGCTACTGACAGGTAGGTTAACTTCTGACTTAACATTAATTTTCACCATTCATTATATAACTTAGTGACGGCGATTCCCCGAGGAGTCCCATGCTTTTAAATACTTAACATATACCTTTTATGATTATCATCATACCAAGAAGTTTAACACCATCTTCAGAAAAAGGTGATTTCTACCTGCTAAAAGCAATTATAGAGTTGCTCATGCTATTGAGATGTTTATATATGAGACTTTCGCGTGCTGGCGGAGACACCTTGAGCCTGGTGTGAGCCACTCATGTACATACTCATCTATGGTAACATGAGCAATCATACACGACACGCTCCATGTATAGTAGAAGGTGAAGGATTTTATCTAACCTGTGCAATCAATTTACTGTGGAGGACTGACACCAGCTCAGTATATACTCTTGTATAGCATAGCTATCCACTCCAGAAGAACATGAAAATGTAATGCGTTTTTCCTTTCGTGATACTATATATAGTATGGGAAATAATATAGGGTGAGGACAGATTTAAAGTAATTATCTAAGCCAGTACATTACTGCAGAAGATAACTCTTAAAATAAATAGCACATTAAAGCTTTCTTGACACATCAACTAATGACTGAACCAAATTAAACTGAATGAATAGCTCCACCTTTCAGAATATCCACTTTTCATACATTATCGATTGGTCTACTCTCATATCTTTTGCAAATCATATTCCATCACGTTACGACCAAAGCCAAGCATCATTGAACGATGGATGAGTTCTTTTCACAATAAATTGATTTAATAAGAGTAAAAGTGACGGGTGGCTGACACACCACATCAGCAATGTCTTAAGATACCTGGTGGTATATACATGTGGTGTCTTAGATAAGATCACAAAGATGTGGCAATGACATGTGACAAGTAATCTATAATATATGCAGGAATTCTATATCATTTTCGGCCGTGACATAAAAGCTACTTTAACATTTTAAGGTGTCAAAGGCACGTATGGGTTCATATCTTCGCTTTCATTGTGACAGCATGTTTAGTAACTGTTGTGTTAGGGAATAAGATGCCACAAGCAGCCGATACTGGCAAAAACATGCGAGAATTGTGCCTTTCAAGATGCATAGTATAGGGTCTAATCAGGTACTAGATCCTCATAATTGATAATAATTATATCTATAGACAAGTGACCCGAAGTCGAAAATACCAATACATGTTAGGCTGTGAGCAGTATATAACGCATTATAAAGTCATCAATGTGGTTATAAGAACTGAACTGGGGAAACAGGGCCGAGTTCCTCTGGTGCCTCCAAGGGTGGATGACAGGGTGGATAAAACATTCAGACACAAAGCTACACTGAATGAACACGGTAGGGCCATTATGACTGGGAAAGCTGCAACATTGACTCTGCCCTTGGGTGGGATGTGTGTGCATGTTTGGGTATACGGTGGTAGCTGGTTGGAGGGCGGGGGTGGAACGTAGGGAGTCGTCTTTCAGTTGGGACTCATTGATTCCCTCATTAAATAACACTGTAAAATCTTAGACAGGTTAGTCAAGCATATATACCTTAAAGATAGGATATAATGTACCCCCCCCCCAGCATAAAGTTATAAGATAACATTGCAGTTACTGTATGGTCTCGATGTTTCCTCATCGTGATGATTTGCAGGTAGGAATAGACTGAATATATAGTGGTTGTATAGAGGTTGTTGTGATGTGATTGCAGGCTAAATCCAATGGTGTTATGATGCACTCCTAACAGGTCTTGATTTCTGCGAGTCGACAGTCATTTATTTGTGACAATAATTTATATTGTAGTTTTATTATGCTAAATGATGAATGAGAAACTTCTAGATTTCCATACCAGCATGCCATTATATGCGTCATGTAATAAACCTAAAACTATAAAAAAATTACCAAAAGATTAGCTTTAACTCCGCAACCATGCATGCAGAGTGGAGTGAGAAGTGGTGGAGCTCGCAAAGTCTGTACCCTCGAACGAGCAATTCAACTGCAAGCTGATGTGGTAGTACACAAGCAATACAGTTTACATCAAACAGCCATGAATACAAATGCACTATATATATATACACACTCTGCATTTTCATGATCAGACAACATGCAAATAGCAGGGGTGTATTGTCTACATACATGCAATGTCATGTGTATGCTACTCTTTCAGGTATAGGGACCCATTCTTATGTGAAAAGTGACTACATACCAGAAATAGATCACAACAGCACAGGTGCGTCTCTTAGGCTTTTACT